>OX638135.1:50192493-50653146 GCA_951804985.1 Dryomyza anilis
TATAATATAATATAATATAATATAATATAATATAATATAATATAATATAATATAATATAATATAATATAATATAATATAATATAATATAATATAATATAATATAATAATAATATAATATAATATAATATAATATAATATAATATAATATAATATAATATAATATAATATAATATAATATAATATAATATAATATAATATAATATAATATAATATAATATAATATAATATAATATAATATAATATAATATAATATAATATAATATAATATAATATAATATAATATAATATAATATAATATAATATAATATAATATAATATAATATAATATAATATAATATAATATAATATAATATAATATAATATAATATAATATAATATAATATAATATAATATAATATAATATAATATAATATAATATAATATAATATAATATAATATAATATAATATAATATAATATAATATAATATAATATAATATAATATAATATAATATAATATAATATAATATAATATAATATAATATAATATAATATAATATAATATAATATAATATAATATAATATAATATAATATAATATAATATAATATAATATAATATAATATAATATAATATAATATAATATAATATAATATAATATAATATAATATAATATAATATAATATAATATAATATAATATAATATAATATAATATAATATAATATAATATAATATAATATAATATAATATAATATAATATAATATAATATAATATAATATAATATAATATAATATAATATAATATAATATAATATAATATAATATAATATAATATATAATATAATATAATATAATATAATATAATATAATATAATATAATATAATATAATATAATATAATATAATATAATATAATATAATATAATATAATATAATATAATATAATATAATATAATATAATATAATATAATATAATATAATATAATATAATATAATATAATATAATATAATATAATATAATATAATATAATATAATATAATATAATATAATATAATATAATATAATATAATATAATATAATATAATATAATATAATATAATATAATATAATATAATATAATATAATATAATATAATATAATATAATATAATATAATATAATATAATATAATATAATATAATATAATATAATATAATATAATATAATATAATATAATATAATATAATATAATATAATATAATATAATATAATATAATATAATATAATATAATATAATATAATATAATATAATATAATATAATATAATATAATATAATATAATATAATATAATATAATATAATATAATATAATATAATATAATATAATATAATATAATATAATATAATATAATATAATATAATATAATATAATATAATATAATATAATATAATATAATATAATATAATATAATATAATATAATATAATATAATATAATATAATATAATATAATATAATATAATATAATATAATATAATATAATATAATATAATATAATATAATATAATATAATATAATATAATATAATATAATATAATATAATATAATATAATATAATATAATATAATATAATATAATATAATATAATATAATATAATATAATATAATATAATATAATATAATATAATATAATATAATATAATATAATATAATATAATATAATATAATTTTGTTTACGTGAGAATAGTTGCAAATGGTGTAAGATGGTAAGCTTCGTATAAGCAAATCTCCACATGTACATGTCACTCTAAGCATCAAATTGTTCTACATTTTGTGTCATATTTCCTTACGTGAAGTTTCCTGCTTACATTTGCCAGCATATAAATCATACGACATAGTAAAATAAAAAATAAAATTTTTCTTTATGAAAAATAGTTGGCAAAACAAAAATTTTGTACAAACGTTCGATTCAAAGAGCGAAACGAACGAACCGTTTGAAATACTTTATACATATTTTAGACGAAGGGGACTGGAAACGAATCGTAGTCACTCGATAATAAAAAGATACATGATTTGGGGGTTAAGGTCTATTCCTGTTCAACCACCAACCCGAATGGTAACAATTACTCCTATAAATAAATCATATATTAAGAATATTTCTGCTCAATAGCATTTTTTATTTATTTGATTTCATTGTCTGATTGTCTTAAACACGCATCCGAGTTTAAGACTATCAGAATTTCTACGGCTATTTCCAACGATTCTATATTGATGTAGTAAGACGAAGTAACGATACTCCACGGTAACATTGGTCTCCTACGTGCCGGATTGCGAATCTCTCATCAATAATTAATCCAAAGGAAAAGATTTCTAATATCGAAATTCGAAAAGCATCAAATCTCCAATTGCACTCTCATCATTTAATCAGGTGCGTTTGCATTACAAATTTCTATTATGCATATGTCAGTTCGTCAATTAGTTCAAGTGCGAAGTTGTCCGTCCGTGATGCGTGCGTTTTTCTTTTTGGCAAAAGTGTTTAAGAAAAAAAACACAAAATTCGTTAAAATAACAAAAAAAGCTAAAAAAAAAATGGTGAAAAAGTTCTAAAAAGAATATAAAATTCACGAAAAGATAAAAAAAGGTTTAAAATCCACAAAAGAAATAATACAAATTGGTTGAAAAAAGTTCTAAAAAACCAAGAGTTAATTAAAAAAAACAAAATTACAAAAATTTAAAAGAAAACATTAAAAGTTCGAAAAATAAAAAATAGTCAAAACCAAAAACTGTGCCACCAAAAAATTCTCCAATTTATTGGGCGCAACACTTACGACAAATTTTCCAAGGTAAATTTTCTAAAAGTTTATTCCCATCAAAAAGGAAAAATTTATAAAAAAAAATTAGATATAGTTCTAAAAATTGTCTAAATTTCAAAAATAGTAAATTTTCCTAAAAATTTGAAATATTTTTGTACAAAATTCTCCTAAAAATTTGATATAATAAAAATGTTAAAACTACCAGTTTCTAAAAACATTAAAAACTAAATTAAAAATTGTCTATAAATTTATAATTCGATTTCCTACAAAATTCGATGTATTACTAATAATTTGTCTATAAATTTAAAAATCAAGGATTTTAAAATTTTTGTAAAAAATTGATTATTTTTAAAATTTTAAATTATTCTCCAAAGTTGAAATAATTAAATAACTTCTATAGAAATTAAAATCTAAATATTTTGAATAAATATTGCAAAATTTAAAAAAAATAGAATTTTCAAAAATATAAAATTTACAAAAATTTCAATTTTTTTTAAGAAATTAATATAGAAATTTAAAGTTATATATGTATAAATTTATCCATTTCAAGATTACGTAATAAACCACGCGGAATTTATTACCTAACGTTTAATTTCATGTATTAAATTTGGCATATTCAAGTATATAGGGAAACATTTAAAGATATATATCATATACCGCAATCATTTTTTGTGGCTGAAATCCGATCACAATATTTAGAGTTGCACTCTCTCTACATAGTTACATTGGAGAAAAGTCTCCACTGTCTCATTTCATTTAATTTACTTACGCAGCATAAGATAATTGCACACATAAGAGAAGGAGAAACGAAAGCAACGAAGATTTCAGTCTCATAATTGATGCTCTGATCAGTGTTGTAAGTTATCTTCCTTCTACTAGGACTTTAACTTCTTTGATCCTTATTATACTTACTAAGTCCCTTTTTTTATGTGTTTATTATTTAATAAAACCCGAGTCTTTTTACTTTCAGATACTTTATTTCGTTTTTAAAGATTTTTTACACTTATACTTAAACTAGGTTTTAGAACTGGATACATCGGCTTATCGGAAACAATTGATTCTTAGTCTATACTTAACTTCTACATAACACCTCGTATTCTTATAATTTCACAATAAATTGAGTAATTTCATCATGCTAAAATAACTTAGTCAGCGTATTTATAATTTCACAATAAACTGAGTACTTTCATCATTCTAAAATAACTAAGTCAGCATTTATTTGTGTGATCTGAGTGACGTATTTAACGTGGGCGTATATATCTGTGCTATGTTAAGCGGTGTGCGCCAAGACAATTAAATGCTGTTTGTGTTTAACATGCATAATGCTTATCCCTAAAAGTATGCCATAAAAAAAATATACTGGTTATGTTATGTTGTGGATCATAAGCACGCTGTAAGTTCCACGACTATGATACACAACAGTGGATCATATGTAAGCTGTGAACTCTACGATTATGATACACAACAACCTCCACCCTTATTGAAAGAAAAAAAATATTAATATTATTAAGAAGAATAATAGTTTTTTTTTTCTTTTGTATTATTTTAATTATTTCGTTAAGTTCTATTAGTTATGAAGTTATGATCTTTACTTATATAATATTTAATGGATATTAGTAAATTAAGAGTTGTAATTTCCAGTTATATATAATAAAAACCTGGGCCCGATGTTTTCGTTGCTGACTGCTGCTGTTCAGCGGTAGTAGTTCGATGCGTTGTTATTGTTTCTGACGTATTGGCTTCTATTTCATCTGACTTGGTTCGTTGACTTGCTATGGGTGTTTGGTTTCGGCGTTGGTGATTTCCGAAATGACCCGATTTTTTCGAGTGGCGATTTCTTGCTGGGAAATGTATTTGACACCATTTCAAAGTTTTGCTTAGACGCTTATACATCTATTGTTGCTATTGGTGAATTTTTTGTATTAAATTCATAGGCTTTTATTGTTGCTTTATTTTTAATTGTGGAGTAGTAATGTATGTATAATACATATGCTGCTATTATTATTAATATCAGCATTAATATGCCGTAAGACATACCGGTTTTCATTATTTAATTTTGACTATTAAGTAATTCTTTGCGTTCCTGGTTATCAGTTAATTGTAGTAATATTTCGTCGAAATCACGATGCCCATCTCTTAATGCTGATCTTATTTTGCTGTGGTCTGCCAACAAGATCGGTAACGCTGTTGGTGTTATGTTTGAATACGGTAATGATGACCAATTGCCTTGTTGATTTTCTATCATAATTGTATGTGTTTCCTTTTTGTATGTTATATTCCTAATGCTTTGATGGGTATACTCGTAGGCCAGTATCATTTCTTTGTTGTGTAGATTGCAAGCTTCAGTTATAGACATCAAACCCAGGCCTGATAATGTCAACGTGGCTATATTCGACCCACAAACTGCTTCAAAAGATGCTGGCGTATTGAATTTATACAACCATGTGTTTGGTGTCCATAGTTTAACTACTAGGCCTGAACTCCTTTTGATTGCAACATGTTCACAGGTATCTTTAATATCTGTTGTGTTGAATCAGCGCGACTTCGCATAGTGTGTTGCTAGTTGTTAACATGGTTACTGGACGTTTGCATAGTGTAATTTCTTTTTCCGTATGTTGGCTAACCAAAATGCATTTGCTGTGATCTTCATTCGTTAGACCTATGCTCCGGTCTTCTGCTTCTGATATGTAGTCATATGTTGTTTTAACCAATGCATCCCATTCTTCATTAATATTTGTGGGTATTGGGTAAATTCTATATAATGTGAACAACAAATCATCAGGTGTCTTGATGACTACACTCAAAGAACGGATCATTTGGGGCAACCGTCTTTTTTTGCCAACCGATTTAATTAGTTCTGTCAACATTCGACTGATTCAGTTGTTGCAACACCGCGTATAAGTTCACACAACTAATGAATACAATTGACACAACCAATTTATTTAGTTGTGGTAGCCAATTTAATTATAAGAAATCGGCCATTTTAAATACCTAGCCCTAGCTCTCCAACGTGTTACAAACACGAAGTCAGCGTCACAACAGCGTTCCTGAGATCGAACATTGCCGACGATTCGTTGTGCTGCTGACTTCGTGTTTGCAACACGTTGAAGCGCTAGGGCTGCATATAGAAAAACAACATATAGAAACAAAATAGCAAGAACTCTGTTGAACAGTATGACTCTTGTTGAAGAAAGTATATTTGAGCATGAAAAAACCGAACAGTAAAAACGAACAAGCCTTAAAACAATTCCAAATTTTGTTTAAGACGTGGCACGCGCTGTCCGCAGCACAAAACAAAAAACGAGTGAAAAAATCTGAAATCACCTTAAAACAATTCCAAATATTGTTTAAGACTAAGACGTGGCACGCGCTGTCCGCAGCACAAAACAAAACGAGTGAAAAATGTAAAGCTTACGCGACTGGCGTTGTCCTGCTTTGGCATCGCTTTTATACAAGACAACTGATTTCGCAGTTAAATCAAATAAATATTGGTTGCTACAACTTAATGTTGTATAATTATCTGTTAAGTCAACTAAATATTGGTTAGGTCTCATTTTGAATTTAGTTGTCGTGGCAATGGAAACAAAAAAACTGAAAATGGATAAAAAGTTTGTTTCCCATATCAAAGTTGCAGTTGCTTCAACTAATAGTTGGTTACACTACATACTATTGTTAACCTCAAATGAATTTCAGATGAAACTGACTAAATTTGGTAAATGCAAATGAATATTCGTTGAAACAACTGCACGCCAAACAATTATTTTTTTGTGTGTATTATTAGGCCGTCTGTGTCTGGGAAACTCGTACTGTTGATGCATGGTGCTTTTCGAATCATTTTTGTATGAGCCACTTCGCCTTTCCTCTTAACGTGAGGCTAGTCAGCATTTCATCTAACTCGCTCTGGTCTATAATTGTCGGGTGTAATCGTCCCTTGTATAGATCATCTATGATTGCCATTTCCATCAGCTGTTGTCCTTGAATTTCGATTAGGTTTGCATTAATTGTAGATTGAATTTCCAAGGTATCCATCTTGAATAGTAAATGACTAACTTGTTGGTTTATTTTTTCATTTATGTATTTTTGTGTTCTTATTGTTATGTTTAACACATTTTGCAGATTTTCGTCTTCCTTCAGTAAGGGTTCTGCTATCTTGTTATAATTTGATGAAATCACCGTAATTTGTCTTTTCATAATTTCGTATGTTTTATGTTCATTATCTTCAATGTCATTGAGAAGAATAATCTTGTATCATTAGTTGATGTCTGTGTGATGTTGGCTGCTTCATTGGCTGCCAGCATCAGGACCAGTGTGACAATTTCAATCATTATATTGGTTTCACTCTTTATTGCCTATCGTAAAGAGAAAGAGAAGAAATTCCATTGTTTTACATATTTAATGGAATCCTTGATCATATCATATAGTTTTTATATAAGTATTTCTTATTTCACCTTAATACATCCTGTTAAGGCTATGGCCATAATTATACCTTAATTAGTTATAATAGTTAATTTACATATGAGTCAACATGTACTATATGATTTTGTTTAGAAACATATATGTTTGGATATGTTTCTGCATTTTTGCAATACAAATTGTTTTATTTAGAGTCCCAGTAGTACATGGTTAAATGCTAGTCATATTCAACAATACTTAGCTATTTACTCATGCACTAACTAATATTTTAGAAATAAGCGCGCGCGACCTCTTAGCATTACATAAATGTATTTGCTATATTAAGTTGTTAAATATTTAGTTTTGTACATCTCAATTGTACTTATTTATTTTCATTACCGTGTAATGATGAATGTGAAAGGTTTGTTAGTTTGCTATATTAATGCACATCTGCATTAATATATTTAGTTTCATGAATGAAAATTCTGTTAATGATAAAAAATATTAGGCAGTTTTGTCGCTACACTACCGTGTCTCAGTTCCGTATTTCAGTTCCAGTACGTTAGTGGCTTCTGCCTGTAAAGTGCTGAAGTGCATTTATTCGATTGGCATATGAATATGTTCAAGCCTTCTATATTAATATGAGCTGGGAGCAATTGCGCTCTATGCACAATGAACATGTATGTTTAAAATGCCATTGAGGTAGGTACTGACCTATCGCAATTTTAATGACAACGTAATTTTTATACCTTGCAAATTCGTACCTCAAATAATAACTTGATTTTGTTATTTGTTTATATTCAATGCTAGTCATCTCCAATTAATACATAGCTATTTTCTCTGCGATTTGTATTTTGGCAATATTACATTCAATTTTTTGGATTTTATAAATTATTTAAAATTAATTTATTTAATATCTACATTTAAAAAAATTATAGTTTTTCTCTATTCTTTTCTTTTGTAGTTTCAAATTCGTTAGTACACGAAGCAATACCAGTCATTCTCAATATATAATACTTAGCTATTCTGTCCTGCACTAACTATTTGACTTTATTTCAATGATGTTAAAAATTATTGGTTCTTGTTGCAGACAGTGTTTATTTAATTCTACAGTGTTTATTTAAACTATACTGTTGTATGCTTTTAACAAATTATTATGAAATTTTTTCGCTTTACCCTTGATACAAATCTCAGTCGTTACAGGGGTTTTTATTGAAAGAACCTCATAGGGTCCCACCCAAACTGGTGAAAATTTATTTTTCCTATTTTGATTTTTTAGTAAAATTTTATCGCCTACTTTGAATGTTATTGGGTGTAATGAGCTATCATAGCTTTGCTTAGATTTTTCTTTGGCTCTGGCTTGATTTTGTCGTACGATTTCGTGTGTGCGTTGAATTTGGTATTTTAATAGATTGTTGCTATCATCGGTATTATATACTGGTGAGCATTTGCGTTTTAGATTGGTTGGCATTTCAAAATCGTAACCGTATAAAGTACGGAAAGGCGTTTGACCGGTGGACATATGCATTGTATTATTGTGTACATGCATTGCGGTATTTAACCATTGGTCCCAGTTTGACCCATCCTCTTTCGCAAAGCTTCGTAAATACTCTGCTAATGGTCGATGGCTTCTTTCCAAAGAGCCGTTGGCCTGGGGATGATATGGCGTAATATGTAACTTTTTATTGAAACGGTTATCAATACTTTTGGTATGTTATGTCGTGTAATAATTTCGTCGTAAAATGCTTTTGCTACAGTGCTTGCTTCTGCGTCTGAAATAGCTATGCAGCACATATATTTTGAAAAATCATCTTGAAAAGTTAATATATATTTATTTCCAGATATAGTTTCCGGTAAAATATCTACAAGATCCATGTATACTTTATCGAATGGTCGTACAGGCGTATCCGTTAAAACCATTGGCATTTTAGTAAGCCTAGAACTTTTATTTACTTGGCATTTTTGAGAATTCTTAACGTAATCTTTTATTTGTTTCTGCATACCTTTCCACTTAAATTGTTTTCTGATTCTAAAATATGTTTTTACTGCGCCCTGGTGACCCCCTAATGCTGAGTCATGAAAGTCTTTTATAACAGTTTTAATTTCCTCTGGGTCAGTTAATAGTAGACTTGAGTTTAATTCGTTCTTGGTGTCTGTTGTTATTTCATCCAGTACTGGCGAGCTCACTTGTTTTTTGGTTTTTGAAATTTGATTATCTAATTTATTCTGTGTGGTCTTAGACCGTGTTTGGACCGCAGTAATATCTGGTTCTGGATGTGGAATTCTACTTAAAGCATCTACGTTCAAATTCTGTTTACCTGGTTTGTAAGATAATTTATGCCTGAAACGGGCTAACCTTGATGTCTGATCTTTGAGATTTGCTGTGCTACGTAATGGTTGTTGATCTGTATAAATTTGAAAATGTCGGCCTAGAAGCTCTAAAATTTTTCTTTGCCCAGACTATATTTCAATGGTGGAGTAATTTTTTTCTGCTCCATTTAATGCTCTACTAGCAAATGCTATTGGTCGGTCTCTCCCTACTTTGCCTTGCGATAGTACCGCGCCTATTGCTTCATTACTTGCATCCGTTGTAAGTAAAAAAGGTTTTGTAAAATCTGGATGCGAGAATGGGTGGTGAAATTATTGATTCTTTTAATTTAATAAATTAACTTTGACAATCGTCTGTCCAAGTGAATTTAACATCTTTTCTAAGTAATTTATTAATTGGTAATGATAATTTTTCCATATTGCTTATAAATTTTCTGTAATAATTAATTAATCCCAAAAACGCTTGCACTTCTTTTTTATTTCTCGGCACCGGAATATTTTTTACGCATTCAACCTTAGAGGGATCTGGCAGGGCACCTAGCTCCGTACATTTATGTCCTAAATAGACAACTTCGCGACGCAAAAACTGACATTTTTCTGTATTTAATTTTAGATTGTGTTCCCTTAATTTCTGCAATACTCTACTCAGCCTAAGCTCATATTCAGCTAAATTTTTTCCGTACACCACTATATCATCAAGATAAACAAAGCAATCTATACCCTGTAAACCTGTTAATATGTGGTTCATTATTCTTTGGAAGGTAGCTGGTGCACCTGTTAAGCCAAATGGCATTCTGTTAAATTTGAAATGACCCAGTCCTGTACTAAAAGCAGTTTTTTCCTTATCCTCTTCTTGAACTAGTACCTGATGATAACCACTTGCCAAGTCTAAAGTTGAAAAATAGCGGCTGTGACCTAATTGGTCTAATATTTCGTCGATTCGAGGAATCGGAAATACTTGTTTTATTGTCACGTCGTTCAATTTACGGAAATCTATTACTAGCCTCCACTTTTTGTTACCGTCCTTGCCGCTCTTTTTAGGAACCAACAACATCGGTGAATTCCAGGGTGATATGCTTGGCGATATAATGCCGTCATCCAACATTTTATTAACCTGTCTGTTGATATCATCTCTATGAGTGTGTGGCAATTTGTATTGCTTTTGGTTTATCGGTGGCTGGTTCCACTGTGTTGCTATTTCATGTTTAAGCGCTGGCGTGTACGTTAATTCATCGCCGTCTAAATGAAAAACATCATGATACGAAATACACATATTTTGTAAAGATGTGATTTTGTCTCTATTTAGATTCTCATCAATTTTCATTTCTTCTAATAATTTAATAATTCTGTTTGTAATGTTTACTGAATGTATGCTATTTATTGTAGAATTATTGGTATCCGATTCTTTATACTGATTAAAATTCGAAAATTTTGGTTTAAAAGTACTATTATAATTTCTGTTTCCGTAGCATTTAAAACTTTCGCCCAAATATACTCCTGGAAAAATTTCTTGTTTATGTATTAACACTATAGTTTTTAAACGTAATGATACTATCTTTGCGGTTCTCGCTTGAATTTTAATTTGTTGATTGTAAAAAATATTTTGTATTTCTGTCTGCGATTTCATTGGTACTTTTATAATATGGTTTTTATGTTTATCAAAGAATGTTATTGTTTTGTCTATCGCATTTATTATAGATCGATTCCATAAATTGTCACGTCCGATTATTCCATCAGCTGGTACACCTTGTTTAGGTGACACTAAATGTAGCATTAAATTTAAGCGCCCTATGTTCCTATGTTGGACTATGGTGGAACCTAATGTTCTAACACACCCACCAAAAGATCCTTTTAATTCCATTTGTATATTTTCGTTAAAGTCTGGAAAATTTGTCATTGCATATTCTTTTACTATACTGGCATCAGCTCCTTAGTCTACCAGTAAAATAAGTCTTCATTTTTAGCTGCCTCGCTAGGTAATTCAATGAAAACGTCACTTACATTAGATAAATCCAAGCTATCTCCATGCCCACTGCATATTATGCCATCACCTTCTTCTTCTTTTAATTCATATTTTAATTCATTGGTCTCATCTGTTCTATGGAAATGCAATGGAGTAGTAAATTTGATCACAGTCTCCTCCGACGTCTGATCTACAATTCCTAACTCTTTCTGTCCTATATTACTATTATTATTCGCACATTTCCAATTAGATTCGTGACCATAAGTTCCACATTCGTAGCAGAAAGGCATATTTTTTCTAATAATACAATCATCCCTAGTATGCCCCAATTTACTACAAAATGAACATGTTGGAACACTCCTTTTATAGTTGCTTTCATTATTTATTTGTTGCAATTTATTTTCCGATTTTACGCTTGACTGTGTTTTTTCCATATAATTATATTCATCCTCTTCCGATCTTGTACTTCGTTGCATAACAGCCTGTATATTTAAAGCTTCTTCCAACAATGCATCTAATGTTTCTGACTTACTACCCAACAATACAACCTTTATAGTTGGATCCTTCACCCCTACTTTAAAAGAGATCAACACTGAGCTCTGTAATTCTAATCTGAATACTTCATCCTCACTTATCTTTTTTCTGTATTTTTTACTTGCAATTTCCAAAGCCATGGATTGCAACTCATCTAATCGTCTACCAAACATTCTCAAACTCTCGTTACTATTTTGATAAGCCTTTTTAATCTCTTCTAGTACTAATTCTAAAGAAATTTCATTTAAGAACGTATTTTTTAACAACTCGTATAATTCTTCCATTTGTTTCAATTCTTCCACTGTTTTGTCCTTACTAATTTATAGGCATCTCCCTCCAAACGTAACCTAACGCATTTAATAAATTCCTCACTATCTGATTCCTTAATTTTAAGCTTAGCTGTTTCACAACGTTCAATAAATTTATATAATTCTATTTCTAATAATGGAGATTCCGCCCCAGATAAGTAAGGAACAACGTAATGAACGCGTTTCAATACATTTTCAGTACCCATTATTAGTGTTTCTTATTTTTCCATTTACTTAATCATATAATTAACTATACCTTTCTTAAATAAATTATTTATTTTGTTTTTACTAGTTTCATATTAAATCAACTTTTAAACATTATTTAATTTATCTATTAAATTTTTTACTACCTTATTAATCACATTTTTATGTTTCATTATTTAAACTTTTTAATCTATATTTCAAAATCATATCAAGATAGTATTTATGAATCCTAAATTAACTTATTTGTTCACTTTATTTTTTTTTAATTTTCTAGTTTTGTTCTTTAATTAATTTCGCGACATTATAAAAACATTGCTGTATCAAAATTCTTATTTTATTCAATTTATTTAAATTTACAATTTTATTAATCATTATCATTAAATGTCTCAAACTATTTTATAATGTTTCACAATTACTTTAAAAATGTTCTTCAATATATCAATTAATCAATTTTATAAAACATTTAGTTTACTTATTTAATTTCCTAATTTATAAAATTTTATCATCTATGTAATTCATTTCACAATTTTATTTCACACACTCAGAAGAAAATGTACCATTAAGTACTTTATGGTACGACCATTGATCTTATGGTTCATGTATTAATGGTTTTTTCTTTTTAAATCAAAAGTTTTCTAATTAATTCAATAGTATTTGGAAAATTCAGTACCATAAATTTAATTATTTCAATATTATTACTTTAAATAGAATAAATAATGTTGTTTTAATGGTTTCCTCCTATAATAATAAACGTGGTGTAAAAAAACATAAAACGAATACAAAATGGTCGCATGTATTTTTTTGGAATAATCCACATTATTAAACCCGACATTGGTAAGGACTCAATGTATTTAATGTAAATAAATTATATTTATATATTTATTTATATTTTTATTTATTACAGAAAATAAATAATACATCGAACTTCTATTATGGCAACGGACTCAAAAATAACGCAGACTCAAGAACTACAATCAATTATTGGAAACCAAAGCAATCATTAAATGTGTTATACCCTTTTGCAGCAAGAAGTGTATCTTTATGTGTGTTGTAAAAGTGATTATCAATTTTGACATTTAAATAAAATAATATATACAATAAATTAACTAAAATACATTTTTGTATTAATAAATTATTAGGAATAATAATACATATCATTAAATTTGTATAGGTCTTTCTTATTGTAATTAAAATATCACATTATAAAATTTATGGTACAACCACACATTGCATTAACAGTTTCAATATTACTGAACTAATGGGACGCATCCTATTGACCAATTTTAATGGTATAAATTATTGTTTTTCTATTGAAATACTATCAATTTACCATGATTTTTTTCTGGGTGCAGTTTTATTAAAAGTTTATTTTATTCCACAATTTATTTCAAAATTTTCAATTGTTCTTTATTTTATTTTTACAAATGTCAATATTCATAATTCCATTATTTTTTGCTTATTAAAATTCTCAAATATTTCTTTTGTTTTATATCACAAATTCACAATTTTTTACCGCACATATTTTTTATATCCATTATTTTTCACAATACTTACAAATACAAAAAATATTTTCCATGATCCAAAATAGTTATTTCTTCCAATATTAATCTCCATCCAGTCCTTCTCGTCCCTTGGGAGTTGATGTATGGTCCGAAAACCGGATGCGCCAAAATGTTGTATGTTAACGTCCTTCTACTAGGACTTTAACTTCCTCGATCCTTTTTATACTAAGTCCCTTTTTTTATGTGTTTATTATTTAATAAAACCCGAGTCTTTTTACTTTCAGACACTTTCTTTCGTTTTTAAAGATTTTTTACACTTATACTTAAACTAGGTTTTAGAACTGGATACTTCGGCTTATCGGAAACAATTGATTCTTAGTCTATACTTAACTTCTACATAACACCTCGTATTCTTATAATTTCACAGTAAATTGAGTAATTTCATCATACTAAAATAACTTAGTCAGCGTATTTATAATTTCACAATAAATTGAGTACTTTCATCATTCTAAAATAACTAAGTCAGCATTTATTTGTGTGATCTGAGTGACCTATTTAACGTGGGCGTGTATACCTGTGCTATGTTAAGCGATGTGCGCCAAGACAATTAAATGCTGTTTGTGTTGAACATGCATAATGCTTAACCCTAAAAGTATGCCATAAAAAAAATATACTGGTTATGTTATGTTGTGGATCATAAGCACGCTGCAACAGTGGATCATATGTAAGCTGTGAACTCTACGATTATGATACACAACAACCTCCCCCCTTATTGAAAGAAAAAAAAAATATTAATATTATTAAGAAGAATAATAGTTTTTTTTTTTTTTTTGTATTATTTTAATTATTTCTGAAGAGAAAATTATTATTAAAAAGAATAATAGTTTTATCTTTTTACATTGTTTTTGTGGTATAAATTACGTTAAGTTCTATTAGTTATGAAGTTATGATCTTTACTTATATAATATTTAATGGATATTAGTAAATTAAGAGTTGTAATTTCCAGTTATATATAATAAAAACCTGGACCCGATGTTTTCGTTGCTGACTGCTGCTGTTCTGCGGTAGTAGTTCGATGCGTTGCTGTTGTTTCTAACGTATTGGTTTCCATTTCATGTGACTTGGTTCGTTGACTTGCTATGGGTGTTGTGGTGTTTGGTTTCTGCGTTGGTGATTTCCGCAATGACCCGATTTTTTCGAGTGGCGATTTCTTGCTGGGAAATGTAGTTTCCCAGGTCAAGGTTTTCCTTAGACGCTTATACATCTATTGTTGCTATTGGTGAATTTTTTGTATTAAATTCATCGGCTTTTATTGTTGCTTTATTTTTAATTGTGGAGTAGTAATGTATGTATAATACATATGCTGCTATTATTATTAATATCAGCATTAATATGCCGTAAGACATACCGGTTTTCGTTATTTAATTTTGACTATTTAGTAATTCTTTGCGTTCCTGGTTATCAGTTCATTGTGGTAATATTTCGTCGAAATCACGATGCCCATCTCTTAATGCTGATCTTATTTTGCTGTGGTCTGCCAACAAGATCGGTAACGCTGTTGGTGTTATGTTTGAATACGGTAATGATGACCAATTGCCTTGTTGATTTTCTATCATAATTGTATGTGTTTCCTTTTTGTATGTTATATTCCTAATGCTATGATGGGTATACTCGTAGGCCAGTATCATTTCTTTGTTGTGTAGATTGCAAGCTTCAGTTATAGACATCCAACCCAGGCCTGATAATGTCAACGTGGCTATATTCGACCCACAAACTGCTTCAAAAGATGCTGGCGTATTGAATTTATACAACCATGTGTTTGGTGTCCATAGTTTAACTACTAGGCCTGAACTCCTTTTGATTGCAACATGTTCACAGGTATCTTTAATATCTGTTGTGTTGAATCAGCGCGACTTCGCATAGTGTGTTGCTAGTTGTTAACATGGTTACTGGACGTTTGCATAGTGTAATTTCTTTTTCCGTATGTTGGCTAACCAAAATGCATTTGCTGTGATCTTCATTCGTTAGACCTATGTATTTGCTCCGGTCTTCTGCTTTTGATATGTAGTCATATGTTGTTTTAACCAATGCATCCCATTCTTCATTAATATTTGTGTGTATTGGGTAAATTCTATATAATGTGAAGAACAAATCATCAGGTAGTGGTGTCTTGATGACTGTTATTAGGCCGTCTGTGTCTGGGAAAACTCGTACTGTTGATGCATGGTGCATTTCGAATCATTTTTGTATGAACCACTTCGCCTTTCCTCTTAACGTGAGGCTAGTCAGCATTTCATCTAACTCGCTCTGGTCTATAATTGTCGGGTGTAATCGTCCCTTGTATAGATCATCTATGATTGCCATTTCCATCAGCTGTTGTCCTTGAATTTCGATTAGGTTTGCATTAATTGTAGATTGAATTTCCAAGGTATCCATCTTGAATAGTAAATGACTAACTTGTTGGTTTATTTTTTCATTTATGTATTTTTGTGTTCTTATTGTTATGTTTAACACATTTTGCAGATTTTCGTCTTCCTTCAAGGAATTCAGTAAGGGTTCTGCTATCTTGTTATAATTTGATGAAATCACCGTAATTTGTCTTTTCATAATTTCGTATGTTTTATGTTTATTATCTTCAATGTCATTGAGATGTTTATAGATAGTCTCTCTTTCTTTATTGTCCATCAGTCCAAAAGCCCAGTTGAGTCCTTCTCCAATGAAATTGAGTGATTTCTTTTGTCGGTTACTCTTTATTGTGCGCTTAATTATTTCTTCATTTTTCTGTAGTGTGGCTATTATTGCCGTGGTCTCCCGTGTTGCTGCTATACATGATCTTTTTATGCTGGGTCCGTTTACATTGGTGCTCATTTGTTCGCACATTGTGTTTGTCGTGATTATGTATTTGTTTGTCAGCTCCAATGATGAATGGCTACTATCGTCCATTCATCATTGTAGAACAAAGCATCAGTTGTCTTCTTAAAGAATAATCTTGTATCATTAGTGGATGTCTGTGTGATGTTGGCTGCTTCATTGGCTGCCAGCATCAGGACCAGTGTGACAATTTTAATCATTAAATTGGTTTCGCTCTTTATTGCCTATCGTAAAGAGAAAGAGAAGAAATTCCATTTTTTTACATATTTAATGGAATCCTTGATCATATCATATAGTTTTTATATAAGTATTTCTTATTTCACCTTAATACATCCTGTTAAGGCTATGGCCATAATTATACCTTAATTAGTTATAATAGTTAATTTACATATGAGTCAACATGTACTATATGATTTTGTTTAGAAACATATATGTTTGGATATGTTTCTGCATTTTTGCAATACAAATTGTTTTATTTAGAGTCCCAGTAGTACATGGTTAAATGCTAGTCATATTCAACAATACTTAGCTATTTACTCATGCACTAACTAATATTTTAGAAATAAGCGCGCGCGACCTCTTAGAATTACATAAATGTATTTGCTATATTAAGTTGTTAAATATTTAGTTTTGTACATCTCAATTGTACTTATTTATTTTCATTACCGTGTAATGATGAATGTGAAAGGTTTGTTAGTTTGCTATATTAATGCACAT
This sequence comes from Dryomyza anilis, assembly GCA_951804985.1. Classification (NCBI taxonomy): domain Eukaryota; kingdom Metazoa; phylum Arthropoda; class Insecta; order Diptera; family Dryomyzidae; genus Dryomyza; species Dryomyza anilis. The sequence goes on from OX638135.1 coordinate 50,210,082, forward strand.
CTGCATTAATATATTTAGTTTCATGAATGAAAATTCTGTTAATGATAAAAAATATTAGGCAGTTTTGTCGCTGCACTACCGTATCTCGTTTCAGTTCCAGTACGTTAGTGGCTTCTGCCTGTAAAGTGCTGAAGTGCATTTATTCGGTTGGCATATGAATATGTTCAAGCCTTCTATATTAATATGAGCTGGGAGCATTGCGCTCTATGCACAATGAACATGTATGTTTAAAATGCCATTGAGGTAGGTACTGACCTATCGCAATTTTAATGACAACGTAATTTTTATACCTTGCAAATTCGTACCTCAAATAATAACTTGATTTTGTTATTTGTTTATATTCAATGCTAGTCATCTCCAATTAATACATAGCTATTTTTTCTGCGATTTGTATTTTGGCAATATTACATTAAATTTTTTGGATTTTATAAATTATTTAAAATTAATTTATTTAATATCTACATTTAAAAAAAATTATAGTTTTTCTCTATTCTTTTCTTTTGTAGTTTCAAATTCGTTAGTACACGAAGCAATACCAGTCATTCTCAATATATAATACTTAGCTATTCTGTCCTGCACTAACTATTTGACTTTATTTCAATGATGTAAAAAATTATTGGTTCTTGTTGCAGACAGTGTTTATTTAATTCTACAGTGTTTATTTAAACTATACTGTTGTATGTTTTTAACAAATTATTATGAAATTTTTTCGCTTTACCCTTGATACAAATCTCAGTCGTTACAGGGGTTTTTATTGAAAGAACCTAAATTTTCACCACCCAAACTGGTGAAAATTTATTTTTCCTATTTTGATTTTTTAGTAAAATTTTATCGCCTACTTTGAATGTTATTGGGTGTAATGAGCTATCATAGCTTTGCTTAGATTTTTCTTTGGCTCTGGCTTGATTTTGTCGTACGATTTCGTGTGTGCGTTGAATTTGGTATTTTAATAGATTGTTGCTATCATCGGTATTATATACTGGTGAGCATTTGCGTTTTAAATTGGTTGGCATTTCAAAATCGTAACCGTATAAAGTACGGAAAGGCGTTTGACCGGTGGACATATGCATTGTATTATTGTGTACATGCATTGCGGTATTTAACCATTGGTCCCAGTTTGACCCATCCTCTTTCGCAAAGCTTCGTAAATACTCTGCTAATGGTCGATGGCTTCTTTCCAAAGAGCCGTTGGCCTGGGGATGATATGGCGTAATATGTAACTTTTTATTGAAACGGTTATCAATACTTTTGGTATGTTATGTCGTGTAATAATTTCGTCGTAAAATGCTTTTGCTACAGTGCTTGCTTCTGCGTCTGAAATAGCTATGCAGCACATATATTTTGAAAAATCATCTTGAAAAGTTAATATATATTTATTTCCAGATATAGTTTCCGGTAAAATATCTACAAGATCCATGTATACTTTATCGAATGGTCGTACAGGCGTATCCGTTAAAACCATTGGCATTTTAGTAAGCCTAGAACTTTTATTTACTTGGCATTTTTGAGAATTCTTAACGTAATCTTTTATTTGTTTCTGCATACCTTTCCACTTAAATTGTTTTCTGATTCTAAAATATGTTTTTACTGCGCCCTGGTGACCCCCTAATGCTGAGTCATGAAAGTCTTTTATAACAGTTTTAATTTCCTCTGGGTCAGTTAATAGTAGACTTGAGTTTAATTCGTTCTTGGTGTCTGTTGTTATTTCATCCAGTACTGGCGAGCTCACTTGTTTTTTGGTTTTTGAAATTTGATTATCTAATTTATTCTGTGTGGTCTTAGACCGTGTTTGGACCGCAGTAATATCTGGTTCTGGATGTGGAATTCTACTTAAAGCATCTACGTTCAAATTCTGTTTACCTGGTTTGTAAGATAATTTATGCCTGAAACGGGCTAACCTTGATGTCTGATCTTTGAGATTTGCTGTGCTACGTAATGGTTGTTGATCTGTATAAATTTGAAAATGTCGGCCTAGAAGCTCTAAAATTTTTCTTTGCCCAGACTATATTTCAATGGTGGAGTAATTTTTTTCTGCTCCATTTAATGCTCTACTAGCAAATGCTATTGGTCGGTCTCTCCCTACTTTGCCTTTACTTGCATCCGTTGTAAGTAAAAAAAGGTTTTGTAAAATCTGGATGCGAGAATGGGTGGTGAAATTATTGATTCTTTTAATTTAATAAATTAACTTTGACAATCGTCTGTCCAAGTGAATTTAACATCTTTTCTAAGTAATTTATTAATTGGTAATGCTAATTTTTCCATATTGCTTATAAATTTTCTGTAATAATTAATTAATCCCAAAAACGCTTGCACTTCTTTTTTATTTCTCGGCACCGGAATATTTTTTACGCATTCAACCTTAGAGGGATCTGGCAGGGCACCTAGCTCCGTACATTTATGTCCTAAATAGACTAATAAACTTCGCGACGCAAAAACTGACATTTTTCTGTATTTAATTTTAGATTGTGTTCCCTTAATTTCTGCAATACTCTACTCAGCCTAAGCTCATATTCAGCTAAATTTTTTCCGTACACCACTATATCATCAAGATAAACAAAGCAATCTATACCCTGTAAACCTGTTAATATGTGGTTCATTATTCTTTGGAAGGTAGCTGGTGCACCTGTTAAGCCAAATGGCATTCTGTTAAATTTGAAATGACCCAGTCCTGTACTAAAAGCAGTTTTTTCCTTATCCTCTTCTTGAACTAGTACCTGATGATAACCACTTGCCAAGTCTAAAGTTGAAAAATAGCGGCTGTGACCTAATTGGTCTAATATTTCGTCGATTCGAGGAATCGGAAATACTTGTTTTATTGTCACGTCGTTCAATTTACGGAAATCTATTACTAGCCTCCACTTTTTGTTACCGTCCTTGCCGCTCTTTTTAGGAACCAACAACATCGGTGAATTCCAGGGTGATATGCTTGGCGATATAATGCCGTCATCCAACATTTTATTAACCTGTCTGTTGATATCATCTCTATGAGTGTGTGGCAATTTGTATTGCTTTTGGTTTATCGGTGGCTGGTTCCACTGTGTTGCTATTTCATGTTTAAGCGCTGGCGTGTACGTTAATTCATCGCCGTCTAAATGAAAAACATCATGATACGAAATACACATATTTTGTAAAGATGTGATTTTGTCTTTATTTAAATTCTCATCAATTTTCATTTCTTCTAATAATTTAATAATTCTGTTTGTAATGTTTACTGAATGTATGCTATTTATTGTAGAATTATTGGTATCCGATTCTTTATACTGATTAAAATTCGAAAATTTTGGTTTAAAAGTACTATTATAATTTCTGTTTCCGTAGCATTTAAAACTTTCGCCCAAATATACTCCTGGAAAAATTTCTTGTTTATGTATTAACACTATAGTTTTTAAACGTAATGATACTATCTTTGCGGTTCTCGCTTGAATTTTAATTTGTTGATTGTAAAAAATATTTTGTATTTCTGTCTGCGATTTCATTGGTACTTTTATAATATGGTTTTTATGTTTATCAAAGAATGTTATTGTTTTGTCTATCGCATTTATTATAGATCGATTCCATAAATTGTCACGTCCGATTATTCCATCAGCTGGTACACCTTGTTTAGGTGACACTACATGTAGCATTAAATTTAAGCGCCCTATGTTCCTATGTTGGACTATGGTGGAACCTAATGTTCTAACACACCCACCAAAAGATCCTTTTAAATCCTTTTGTATATTTTCGTTAAAGTCTGGAAAATTTGTCATTGCATATTCTTTTACTATACTGGCATCAGCTCCTTAGTCTACCAGTAAAATAAGTCTTCATTTTTAGCTGCCTCGCTAGGTAATTCAATGAAAACGTCACTTACATTAGATAAATCCAAGCTATCTCCATGCCCACTGCATATTATGCCATCACCTTCTTCTTCTTTTAATTCATATTTTAATTCATTGGTCTCATCTGTTCTATGGAAATGCAATGGAGTAGTAAATTTGATCACAGTCTCCTCCGACGTCTGATCTACAATTCCTAACTCTTTCTGTCCTATATTACTATTATTATTCGCACATTTCCAATTAGATTCGTGACCATAAGTTCCACATTCGTAGCAGAAAGGCATATTTTTTCTAATAATACAATCATCCCTAGTATGCCCCAATTTACTACAAAATGAACATGTTGGAACACTCCTTTTATAGTTGCTTTCATTATTTATTTGTTGCAATTTATTTTCCGATTTTACGCTTGACTGTGTTTTTTCCATATAATTATATTCATCCTCTTCCGATCTTGTACTTCGTTGCATAACAGCCTGTATATTTAAAGCTTCTTCCAACAATGCATCTAATGTTTCTGACTTACTACCCAACAATACAACCTTTATAGTTGGATCCTTCACCCCTACTTTAAAAGAGATCAACACTGAGCTCTGTAATTCTAATCTGAATACTTCATCCTCACTTATCTTTTTTCTGTATTTTTTACTTGCAATTTCCAAAGCCATGGATTGCAACTCATCTAATCGTCTACCAAACATTCTCAAACTCTCGTTACTATTTTGATAAGCCTTTTTAATCTCTTCTAGTACTAATTCTAAAGAAATTTCATTTAAGAACGTATTTTTTAACAACTCGTATAATTCTTCCATTTGTTTCAATTCTTCCACTGTTTTGTCCTTACTAATTTATAGGCATCTCCCTCCAAACGTAACCTAACGCATTTAATAAATTCCTCACTATCTGATTCCTTAATTTTAAGCTTAGCTGTTTCACAACGTTCAATAAATTTATATAATTCTGTTTCTAATAATGGAGATTCCGCCCCAGAAAAGTAAGGAACAACGTAATGAACGCGTTTCAATACATTTCCAGTACCCATTATTAGTGTTTCTTATTTTTCCATTTACTTAATCATATAATTAACTATACCTTTCTTAAATAAATTATTTATTTTGTTTTTACTAGTTTCATATTAAATCAACTTTTAACCATTATTTAATTTATCTATTAAATTTTTTACTACCTTATTAATCACATTTTTATGTTTCATTATTTAAACTTTTTAATCTATATTTCAAAATCATATCAAGATAGTATTTATGAATCCTAAATTAACTTATTTGTTCAAATTATTTTTTTTTAATTTTCCAGTTTTGTTCTTTAATTAATTTCGCGACATTATAAAAACATTGCTGTATCAAAATTCTTATTTTATTCAATTTATTTAAATTTACAATTTTATTAATCATTATCATTAAATGTCTCAAACTATTTTATAATGTTTCACAATTACTTTAAAAATGTTCTTCAATATATCAATTAATCAATTTTATAAAACATTTAGTTTACTTATTTAATTTCCTGATTTATAAAATTTTATCATCTATGTAATTCATTTCACAATTTTATTTCACACACTCAGAAGAAAATGTACCATTAAGTACTTTATGGTACGACCATTGATCTTATGGTTCATGTATTAATGGTTTTTTCTTTTTAAATCAAAAGTTTTCTAATTAATTCAATAGTATTTGGAAAATTCAGTACCATAAATTTAATTATTTCAATATTATTACTTTAAATAGAATAAATAATGTTGTTTTAATGGTTTCCTCCTATAATAATAAACGTGGTGTAAAAAAACATAAAACGAATACAAAATGGTCGCATGTATTTTTTTGGAATAATCCACATTATTAAACCCGACATTGGTAAGGACTCAATGTATTTAATGTAAATAAATTATATATATATATTTATTTATATTTTTATTTATTACAAATAAATAATACATCGAACTTCTATTATGGCAACGGACTCAAAAATAACTGCAGACTCAAGAACTACAATCAATTATTGGAAACCAAAGCAATCATTAAATGTGTTATACCCTTTTGCAGCAAGAAGTGTATCTTTATGTGTGTTGTAAAAGTGATTATCAATTTTGACATTTAAATAAAATAATATATACAATAAATTAACTAAAATACATTTTTGTATTAATAAATTATTAGGAATAATAATACGTATCATTAAATTTGTATAGGTCTTTCTTATTGTAATTAAAATATCACATTATAAAATTTATGGTACAACCACACATTGCATTAACAGTTTCAATATTACTGAACTAATGGGACGCATCCTATTGACCAATTTTAATGGTATAAATTATTGTTTTTCTATTGAAATACTATCAATTTACCATGATTTTTTTCTGGGTGCAGTTTTATAAAAATTTTATTTTATTCCACAATTTATTTCAAAATTTTCAATTGTTCTTTATTTTATTTTTACAAATGTCAATTTTCATAATTCCATTATTTTTTGCTTATTAAAATTCTCAAATATTTCTTTTGTTTTATATCACAAATTCACAATTTTTTTTTTACCGCACATATTTTTTATATCCATTATTTTTCACAATACTTACAAATACAAAAAATATTTTCCACACTCAGAAGAAAATGTCCCATTAAGTACTTAATGGTACGACCATTGATTTTATTGTTCATTTATTAATAGTTTCTCCTTTTTAAATCAAAAGTTTTCTAATTAATTCAATAGTATTTAAAAAATTCAGTACCATAAATTTAAATAATTCAATATTATTATTTTATATACAATAAATACTGTTGTTTTAGTGGTTTCCTCCTATAATAAAAAACGTGGTATAAAAACTTAAAAACGAATACAGACATGTTCGTTTTGTACGTCATTCTGCGTGTTTACTCTAAATGGGCGCATGTATTTTTTTTTTGCAATAATCCACATTATTAAACGCGACATTGTTAAGGACTCAATGTATTTAATGTAAATAAATTATATTTATATTATTATTTATTACAGAAAATACAAATTTCCTTCGAACTTCTATTATGGCAACGAACTCAAAAGTAGCTGCAGACTCAAGTACTAAAATCAATTATTGGAAACTAAAGCTAACATTAAATGTGTTATAACCTTTTGCAACGAGCAGTGTCTTTTTATGTGTGTGTGTTGTAAAAGTGAATATCAATTTCGACATTTAAATAAAATAATATATACAATAAATTAACTAAAATACATTTTTGTTTTAATAAATTATTAGGAAAATGTAATTCGACTACACCATAAAATTAATAATACGTATCAATAAATTTGTATAGGTCTTTCTTATGGTAATTAAAATATCACATTATAAAATGTATGGTACAACCACACATTGTATTAACAGTTTCAATATGACTGAACTAATGGGACGCATCCTATTGACCAATTTTAATGGTAAAAATTATTATATTTCTATTGAAATACTATTAATTTACCATGATTTTTTTCTGGGTGCATGATCCAAAATAGTTATTTCTTCCAATATTAATCTCCATCCAGTCCTTCTCGTCCCTTGGGAGTTGATGTATGGTCCGAAAACCGGCTGCGCCAAAATGTTGTATGTTAACGTCCTTCTACTAGGACTTTAACTTCCTCGATCCTTTTTATAGTAAGTCCCTTTTTTTATGTGTTTATTATTTAATAAAACCCGAGTCTTTTTACTTTCAGACACTTTCTTTCGTTTTTAAAGATTTTTTACACTTATACTTAAACTAGGTTTTAGAACTGGATACTTCGGCTTATCGGAAACAATTGATTCTTAGTCTATACTTAACTTCTACATAACACCTCGTATTCTTATAATTTCACAATAAATTGAGTAATTTCATCATACTAAAATAACTTAGTCAGCGTATTTATAATTTCACAATAAATTGAGTACTTTCATCATTCTAAAATAACTAAGTCAGCATTTATTTGTGTGATCTGAGTGACCTATTTAACGTGGGCGTGTATACCTGTGCTATGTTAAGCGGTGTGCGCCAAGACAATTAAATGCTGTTTGTGTTTAACATGCATAATGCTTAACCCTAAAAGTATGCCATAAAAAAATATACTGGTTATGTTATGTTGTGGAAGATAAGCACGCTGTAAGTTCCACGATTATGATACACAACAGTGGATCATATGTAAGATGTAAACTCTACGATTATGATACACAACCACTGAAAAATAATTTTGCTTACCAAATTAAAAAAAAAATAAGTAACCAATTCAAAAAAAAAAAAAACAACTTTTTATTTTACTTTTTATTGTATGAAAAAATAATTCATTAAAAGTACATATATATATGCATATATTAGTTATTGTAGATACATTTATAATATAACACATGTAATATATTAGGTACAACCTTGAGATCAATATCCCGGGCTAAAGACTCAACCAGCCTTGGCAGACCAATGCTTGGTTAATAAATCTTCGCTCAAAACTCAGCCAGAACTGGGAGACCAAGACCTGGTAACCAGAAGTGACAAATGCAGGTCTGGTTAAGTAGTTCTCGCCCAAGACTCAGCCAGAATTGACAAATCAATGCATGGTTAAAACACCTTTGCCCAAGACTTAGCCAGAAGTGACAAATGCAGGTCTGGTTAAGTAGTTTTCGCCCAAGACTCAGCCAATTTTGGATTTAAACTTTTTTCTTCGTTTGTCGTAATTTGGACACATTAATAATGTAGAAAATCAGCTTTACAAGTCATTTGACCCAGAGGCTTATGGTGTACGGTCATATAAAGTGAGCTTATTTTGATAGACTTTTTTTTATCAAAAAAATGTAATTGTCAATGCTGTAATTGTCAAATCGCTGTAGAATCGCCATTTATAAGAGGAATCTGATAATTTTTAGTAGTTACATTAAGAACATTAATGCAAACAATTTAATGTAAAAATTTGTATTTTAGTTCTATTTGTTTAGGTAGATATGAGTAGTTAAACTTATCTTTTAATTTTTAAGTTTTTTTTTAAATTCTGTATTTTCAATGGCTTAGAACTTGTTTAGATCATCTCGGATCAACCAAATACAGTCCGTACTGCTTAATAGGATCCTTTACCTACATTCCAGTACTAAATTTATCTGCAACTATTTGCAACTAATTAAGATATTTCGATTTTAAGATATCTCAAAAAAAAAAAAGTATTAAAAATTTTTTTTTTTACTTATCTCGACTAACCCTTATATGCTACTTGTTTTTGGAGAACCCAAGAAAAATTGGTCAGCCATTTTTTCGTATGACATTTGAAACCTAACTTAAAAACTTATTTAGGGTGTGGAAATTGCTGACTAAACCAAATTTTGTCGGTAATGTAGCGTTTACTTTTCAATTTAGCAAATTTTCGAGCAAACTAAATTGATCTAAATTGGAAGACAGCAAACCTTTGAGAATTGAGTTAATAGAGACTTTAACAATTACCGGTTACCGAATGTCTGTCAAATAAAAACTTGTACAATTTAGTTTAGTCAATAATTTAGTCGAACTAGCACACACCTTTAATACGATTTGTCTAATATTTGTAAAAGAAAACGTCAAAAAAGAGTTTAATGGATTGTTAATAGGTTAACGCAATCTATAAAAAGTGTATACTATTTGAATACAAGTCTTCGATAATAAAAATTTAAATAATATATTGAGTTACACTAGTTTAACACCCCCACTTTAACTAACTATAAAAAAGTTTTTACGCCCCAATTTTCAAAAAGATGATATACGTGTATTTTTATTTTTGACTGATCATTGATATTTTAGTTTGATTTTACACAGCGCAATTCTTCGAAAGTCTTAACTTCCGACTGTAGGGTATCACCTCTGGTAGCGAAAAATAAAAAAAATATATATTCCATTCCATTCTGTAAAGAATTCTGAAGGTAATATCAAAATTTTAAGTATCTAGTCCAAAAAATGTAGAAACTAGCGTTTAAAACAGGCGATGCGAGCGCTTTTGCTATGTTTTTCCCAATGTGGGGCGTAAGAAACAGCCAACCTTGGCCGTCCATGGCATGGTTGATAAGACTTTACCCAAGTCTCAGCCATGATTGGATTAACAAGTATTGGATAACTGATATTTTTTTAAGAGTCACCCAGGACTCATTAAATATGTCTTCGTGAATAGAGATTTAGCCAACACCATGCTTCCAAATCATACATTAATTAAAAATAAAAATCCGCTTAAGAATCGAACCCGAATTCCCTTCTTATCATTCCAAGGCTTAACCAGTATTCTTGGCACAAGACTGAGCGAACCTTGGGCCCATCGTTTTTTCCTACATGGTATATAGTAAATAATCCTATTAATATAATAAATCTGTTTGTTCGTTTGTTCGTTTGTACGTTTGCATGTTTGTACGTTTGTACGTTTGTTCCGCTTCTCCGTCTAAACGGCTGATCCGATTGTCTTGAAATTTTTACCACAGATGCGGTATGGTCTGGAAGGAATGATAGACAAAGAGGCGTGGCACCTCCCATGCAACCTAAACACGATATAACTCGGCACTTTCACCAGCTACGAACAAGAAACAAAAAACTCAAATACAAAAAAAAAACTCAAATACAAAAAAAAAATTAAAAACAAAAAAGCAAAAGCACAACACAAAACAAAAGCAAAAATACAAAAACAAAACCAATCATAATCATAGCACATAAAACCACAATCCAAACTTAATGAAAAACAAAAAAAGGAAAGAAAAAGAAAAACAAACTCACCACACTAAAACTAACCAAACTAAAACTCACCACACTAAAATTCACCCTTAAATTAACCACACTAAAACCCTCCACACTATAATTCACCACACTAAAACTCACTACCCTAAAATTCACTACCCTAAAATTCACTACACTAAAACTCACCACAATAAAATTCATCACATTAAAATTCATCACACTAAAACTCACCACAATAAAATTCATCACACTAAAACTCACCACAATAAAATTCACCACACTAAAACTCGCTACACCAAAACACGCCACACTAAAACACGCCACATTAAAATTCACCGCACTAAAACCCACCACACTATTATTGACCACACTAAAACTCACCACACTTAAAAACACAACACTTAAACTCACCACACTCAAATTCACCACACTAAAACTCACCACACTAAAACTCACCACACCAAATCTAACCACAATTAAACTCCAAAATTCACCACATCTAAACTCACCACACCGAAACTTACTACATTAAAACCCACCACACTAAAACTTCTACTGGGAAAAACTCTACGAGGAAGAATTCTACGGGAAAGAATTCTACCGGGAACAATTCTACCGGGATGAATTCTACGTTGAGAATTCTACGGGAAAGCGTTCTATGTGGAATTTACGGGGAAGATTTCTACTGGGAATAATTCTGCGGAGAAGCGCAGTCTGAGAAAATTGTCTTTGAGAAAAATTGTTTTGGCGGAGAATTATTTGGTTACCACATTTATAAAACCAATAAAAAAATTTCAACACCTAAGCACGGGCCCCTCATATAAATAATAAAAAGTTTTTTTATTTTAATAAAATCGCTCCATATCTTTGAATTCAGAAAATTTTGGCACGTGTCGTGCACGGGTCCAGCTAGTTTCAAATAATACAATATTAACCAGCTCTGCGATAATTTAAATTAAGACTAAAAGCTATGTTATAGAAATATCATAGATATACACATATCTTCTCTAGTACCGTTTTGGACAATCGTAACAACTTCCACTCAGTTATTATTTCCTCGTTGTCACTTTCTTCATATATCATGAAAATGTGTCTAATAAAGGTAATAATGATAATTCAGAAGAACTGAAAAGATTTTTTGGTGTAATGACAGACAAATTTTTAATATCTCCTCTTGAAAAATCAAATCTTTTTTCGATTTGATTCAAGAGTTCTATATAAAAAGTACCAACCATCAACATAGCAAAATATTACCAAACCAATAATAAAATTACCATCTAATCAAGCCAAAAAAAAAATAAACCAAATTTGATTATAAAATACGAAAGTGGCAACCCTGCTCACAGCATTCCGCGCTTTTGCAACATTCCGCGTTCTCACAGCATTCCGCGCTCTCGCAACATTCGACGCTCCGTAACATTCGGAGTTGCATTTACTCACTGCGCTTATGGGATATTTCGCTGAAAGCAGCGCTGCATTTTCTTTGCTTATTTGCAATTTAATTCGTGTTGTTGTATGCAAGCATATTACTGCCACGTACAAGTCAAGTGACTTAGAAATTTCAACAGCAAAAATAAGTCAGGAGACTTAGAAAAAATCTACAAATTTTAGGAGCACAAATTAGATTTCATAATAAATTATTTTCATTGATTGAAATTATTTTGTACTATTATATTTATATATTACATATTTTTCTATAAATTTTATTATAAACGTTTTTTCAACAAATTATTTGCATGCGAATTTTATAATATTTAAATTTCGTTTCGATCTTATATTTGTTCCGCGTTCGGGAATTAAGGGTGAATTTTCGCTTAAGTTTTCAAAACGTGTTTTCACTGTTTTTCTTCAAATATTTCTGAGGCTGTATAGTATTCAACCTATGTCGGATTCCAAACTCTGGGATATTTCAAATTTCAATAATATTCAACGATTACACTTTTTCGGATTCCAAACTTTAGAATAATTCAAATTTCAATTTCAAAACTTTGAATTTCATTTAGAATCTTTTTTTTTGAAAAAACATCAATAATAATTGTTTTGGATTACAAATTCTGTAATATATCAAATTTTCAAAATTATTTAATTCGACGTCGAATTTTATTTCTATATAAAATAAAAATATATTTCGGATAATTTTTTACCTTTTCCATATTTTTATTGGAAAATTCTACAACAAAAAGATTGTTTCGGATTACATATTCTGGAATATTTCAAATTTTTTAATTTCAATAAAATTATTTTAAACTCCAAATTTTTAAATAAAAGGCTAAAACAATTTCAAATTCGATAAAAATTTCAGATTTTGCGTTCATTGTATTTTTTCTATATTTCGTCTCGATTGTTTCAATCGGGAATACCAAAAGACATTTAAATTCCATATTTTGGAATATTTCCAAATTTTAAAATTTTCCAGTTACAAATTTAAAAAAAAAAATCAAAATTTTAAATTTGATTTTGCATTTGTAGCAATATTTCTAATTTCATATCGATCAAGAATATCAAGAGTCAACTTTTCAATAGAGTTTACTGCTATTCTTTCAAGTTTTTTTTTTGACAAAAAAACTGAATTTCTCATATTTTTAAATTTATTGTGCTACAACTATTGAGATCATCAACAGTGTTCATCGATCCTCAGACTTATTGACTTCCATCCATTTCAATATTTTCGCTCGTTTCTATTGCAAATACTATAAATTATTAGAATAAGGCAGAAGCCAACCAGTTAAAACAAATTTATTTCGAGAAAATGAAAAAATAATTTTCACAAATTGACAAATAACAAAAGTAACAAAACTTAAATTAAAATGAAAACATGAAGTGAAAATGTAAAGTATATTTAAACAAGTATACATATTTTTAACACTCCTCCTCATTTGCACTTCATGCCGGACAAGTTTCGCAAATACTCAAGCTTCGTTGCAGATAGTGGTTTTATCAGCATGTCTGCCAACATTTCATTGGTGGGGCAATACTCACACTTGATCAACATCTTGTCCACATAGTCCTTTACGAAATGATACTTGGTATCGATGTGTTTCGACCTATTGCTGAGTTTTTCATCTTTTATTAAATTGAGGCAGCTTTGGTTGTCTTCCATCAAAACTGTTGGCGAGTCTTGTTTGTAGTGTAAATCCGCCAAAATACTTCTAATCCAAACTGTTTCCTTTGCAGCCTCAGATAACGATATAAATTCAGCTTCAGTCGTAGAGAGCGAAACGCATGTTTGTTTTCTACATGCCCAGCTGACAGCACCACCATTGTGCAAGAAAATATAACCAGAATTCGACTTTCTGTCGGTTCTATTTTCTGCCCAATTCGCGTCAGCAAAGCCAACAAGTATATTCTTGTCAGCTGCGGGATTATTTAATTGCAGGTACATCTCGGATGTCCCTCTTAAATATTTGACGACTCTCTTTAATTCGTGCCAGTCTTCCTGATTTGGTGCACTTGTCTTTCGCGCCAAAATTGCGACACTCGCTGAGATATCCGGTCGAGTGTTTACAGCTATATATAATAGCGAGCCCAGCAAACTTTGATATTCATCATTCTTGCGTAAGAGTTCGGATTCTGATTTGCCATACGACGGATCAAGAGGGTACTTCGATACTTTAGCGTCTTGAAGTCCAAACTTTTTCGCTATTTTTTCAATGAACTGTTTTTGTCGCAGCATAAAAGTTTGATTATCTTTTCGATGAACTTCTACGCCCAAGTAGTGACAAATCTGTCCCAAATTTTTTACTTCAAAATTCGAATTTAACATATTTTCAACGCCTAGAATACTTCTCTCGTCATACTTTTGGCTGTAGCCTTGCGCTACCAGTCGAGCCTTGAAACGTTCTACATTTCCATTTACTCCTCACTTAACCTTGTATGTCCATTTACAGCCAACAATGTTTGCGTCTGGTGGAGCCTCAACCAAATCCCACGTTTGGTTTTCCATCAACGATGTCGTTTCCTCTTCCATTGCGATACTCCAGTCGTTCTTTTGTTTGGAAGTGACAGCTTCTTTAAAAGTTTTTGGCTCGATGATGTCACATGACTTAACCAAACAAATTTCACCAGTATAACGCTTGGGTCCAATTCCTTTGTTCGACCTGGATGACCTTCGTATGTTTGGAATAGACCTTACTTCAGCAGGGCTAACATCAATTACGTCATCCTCATCTGAAATACTGCAGAATGATCCATCTGATTCAATTACCAAGGTATCCGAAGGTAACTCAAAATCATTACGCTTCGGCATAAAACCAATTTCGATTTCGTGTGCTATCGGGCGATCGACGGAAATTGCAATCGAATTTGAAATCTCTGCTAATCGTGAGTTTGTTAGAACCAAGGTGAACAAAACGCAATCCCTTTGACTGGTCGTCATAGCCAACAAATGTCATCAGCACGGATTTGTCATCGAACTTCTTGCGCTTCTCCTTCGGAACAAGCACATACGCCTTCGACCCGAATAGTTGAAAGTGACTAATATCAGGTTTTTCGCCTTCCCATCTTTTATACGGAGTATCAGGAATTGAACTTGTGACCAGCCGATTTTGTACGTGATTTGCGGTGACGACAGCTTCACCCCAGTACGTATACGGCATATCAGCTTCAGCAAGCATACAGCGCGCCATTTCAACAAAAGAACGATTTTTTCTCTCAGCCACGCCATTCTGTTGTGGACAATATGGTACAGTAAACTGCGACTTAATACCATATTTACGAAGATACATGGTCAACTTTTGCGATTTATATTCGCATCCGTTGTCAGACCTGACAGCTTTTGGAACTTTACCAAACTTGTTCTTGACCATTTCGACGTACTCTCTCAGCTTCTCAAACAGCTCCGACTTATGACGTAAGAGGTATACAACGGTGTATCGACTGAAGTCATCGATGAACGTCAGAAAATATCTCTTACCTCCAGGAGTGATAGTTTGCATTGGTCCGCAAATGTCGCTGTGTACCAATTCCAGCACTTCCCCAGTTTTGGCTTAGGGGACCTTCTTGAAATGTTTTTGTGTTAATTTGCATTGAATACAAATCTCGCAACACTGACAAACTCCACAGTCTTCAATCACAAAATCTCTTGCCAGCTTTCCAGATTGCATAGACTTCACTGCGTTGATGTCCCGGTGTCCTAACAGCTTATGCCAATAGTGTTGACACTTGGATGAATTACAGATGACCTTCAACGCAGAGAAATTTTCTGTAAGTCTCAGCTGGTACAAGTTGTTGACTAGATCTGCAACTCCAATTTGTCATCGAACTTCTTGCGCTTCTCCTTCGGAACAAGCACATACGCCTTCGACCCGAATAGTTGAAAGTGACTAATATCAGGTTTTTCTCCTTCCCATCTTTTATACGGAGTATCAGGAATTGAACTTGTGACCAGCCGATTTTGTACGTGATTTGCAGTGACGACAGCTTCACCCCAGTACGTATACGGCATATCAGCTTCAGCAAGCATACAGCGCGCCATTTCAACAAGAGAACGATTTTTTCTCTCAGCCACGCCATTCTGTTGTGGACAACATGGTACAGTAAACTGCGACTTAATACCATATTTACGAAGATACATGGTCAACTTTTGCGATTTATATTCGCATCCGTTGTCAGACCTGACAGCTTTTGGAACTTTACCAAACTTGTTCTTGACCATTTCGACGTACTCTCTCAGCTTCTCAAACAGCTCCAACTTATGACGTAAGAGGTATACAACGGTGTATCGACTGAAGTCATCGATGAACGTCAGAAAATATATCTTACCTCCAGGAGTGACAGTTTGCATTGGTCCGCAACTGTCGCTGTGTACCAATTCCAGCACTTCCCCAGTTTTGTCTTCGGGGACCTTCTTGAAATGTTTTTGTGTTAATTTGCATTGAATACAAATCTCGCAACACTGACAAACTCCACAGTTTTCAATCACAAAATCTCTTGCCAGCTTTCCAGATTGTATAGACTTCACTGCGTTGATGGTTACCCGAACATTGCACCGTCTGCCCGTTTGCGATAGTAACCTTGTCTCTACATGATGTATCCAGACTCTCGAACTCGTCCATGTTACTACTTATGTGGCAGGTTGCGCCAGAATCTACAACCCATCCACAGTTTTCATCGGGCATCACAAAACAGAAGTTTTTACGGACTAATTTGTCCTCAACCTTATTAACTTTCAGTTGATCTTTGGACTTACTGTTTTTCAGCTTCCAGCAGTTCTTGCGAATATGTCCTACACCCTTGTAGTGATGGCAGACGATGTTCTTTCTAGTGTTCATCGTTTTTAAGACAGAATCTTCATTTGCAACTCGTTGCCCTTGCTTCTCATACTCCTCCAGCAGCTTGTTCTCCACCAATGGCATGGTGAGATCTTTCTCGTCACGTACTTCCAACGCAGTATTTAGAGTGTCGTATGAGCTAGGCAAACTACTCAACAGCATTGATATGACCCACGTTCAGACATCTTTTCGCCCAGCGATTGCAGCCGGGAAAACAATAGCTTCATTTGCGTGATGTGTGTGTCCATGTAACCATTAGGTTGCAATTTCAAACCACAGATCGATCGCATCAGCTTCACTTTATTACTCATTGTCGACTTCTCGTGATACGCCTTAAGGACATTCGAAGCCTCCTGCGTCGTTGTGCAGTTACTAATCCGAAACGTTTCATTGTCATCGATGGCTAAACCAATAATAATGGATGCATCCGTGTCTCGTTGGATCCATTGAGCGTCTGGCGTTGTAGGAATTGGTTTTTCAACCACATCCCAGACTTTTTCCTTCTTCAAGATGAGCAGCATCCGATACTTCCACAACTCATAGTTGCCCTTGTTGAGCTTTGTAACCAAAAGCCTCATGTTATCAGCCATTGCGATATTAAACAGCAAACTTGCAATAGCAGCAATCCACAAACAGCAAACAAATTTGATTCAGCGAAAAAATATTAACTCTGGTACAATGCGCTCCAAAATAAAACTTATTCCTTCGTGCAAAGGCCCATAACCTATTGCAAATACTATAAATTATTAGAATAAGGCAGAAGCCAACCAGTTAAAACAAATTTATTTCGAGAATGAAAAAATAATTTTCACAAATTGACAAATAACAAAAGTAACAAAACTTAAATTAAAATGAAAACATGAAGTGAAAATGTAAAGTATATTTAAACAAGTATAAATATTTTTAACAGTTTCTCTTCTTTTTCGCTATAATTTAATGCCACCAGTTACTATGACTGTCCTCGATTTCTTCATTCGTTTGACCGATAACTTGGTAGAATTTGAAACCGAGTTCTGTGAAGCGCCATCGACTGGATATATAGAAGATTTTCCCTGGAAGTTCACCGCGAAGAAATAAAGGATATCTGGACACGAGCGAAGACAGCATACGAGACATGTCTTCATGAGATGTCTGCTTCAAAGGATGACGAAGAGGCCGATGTAGATGAAGGAGCTGCAGTTGCTGAAGTTGACATCGATTTGGAAATCTTGAAAACACGGTACAAGACCTCATAGCACGTTGGGAGGATAGGAGAACTCATCCAGCAACTGACGTCGGCACCCATTGATGTAGCTGCCGCATCGTTTCCTGATATGATACAGAAGTTTTCGTTCCGTGACATGTTCACAGCGGTCTACATCAATAATTCTCGATTATCCCCGGTTGAAAAATTATTTCATCTTAACAAAAACACGAGGTGAGGCCCGTGAAATTGTTAAGAAATCTCCACTTACAAATTATGGCTTTTCCCTAGCTTGGAATAATCTCAAGGAGCGGTTTGAAAACAAACGCATCCTTGTGACTAGCCAGTTACGAATTTTTATCAATTTTCCGACAGTTAATTCGGAATCTGGCAACGCTATCAAAAGGTCAAGCGTGATATTCAGAATTGCATTTCCTCTTAAAATGTAAAATATCAACATTGTTAATTGTAATCCAGTGTTGGTATTTCTGTGTTCTTCTCGACTTCCAGATGTTACCCTATCTCTTTGGGAACAATCTCTCAGTAATAAAACTAAGATTCCTAAATGGTAAGAATTAAATTTATTTTTAACTAGTAGATATCAAGCCCTTGAGACAGTTTCTGATATCAAGTCCTCCAATATTCAAAGTCATAAGCAGCATATTTTTTCAAAATCTTAACCTTTTCCGAAAAAAGTTAATACATATTAAACTAATTTTTTATCCCTACATGCAAGCTGTGTCCAGATGAACAGCATACCATTCGTATCTGTCCAAAATTTCTCAAGATGAATCCGAATGAGAGAATGACATGCGTTAAAAAATATGGCCTTTTCAGAAATTGTTTTGCTAAGGCTCACACTGTTAGAGATTGTCGAAGTGCATTTAGTTGCACTTCGCAAGCGTCACAGCACTTTTCAACATTTTTTTCTATTGCCTCTTCCACAGCACCAATGGTTTCTACTTCTTCAGCTTCCACTTCAAATAGACCCCTTACTTCAAATAGAGCATCTACTTCAAATAACGCTTCCAGCATGCAACGATCGCATGCAACACAAATACAGTGCACTGAAGATTCCATTTCGATTGAAAACATTCAAACGTGCTTCGCTTCTGGGTCAAAGGGTATTTGCAGTTTTAAGAACTCTTTATTCCAGAGAAGTAAATTAATATCAACACATTCAAATCACCCATTCCATTGAAATATGCCATTTAGGCACCATATATTCCGCTCGTGCCGCTTATTGATTTCGGATCCGAAACTACATTCATTTCGGAGCGATTATTTAAATTGCTGAAACTTCCATCTAGAGTAATACAAGCTCAAATTTCCGGCTTAAATAATACCATTTGAGCTCTCCTTTAAACTCCAACATTTGTATAGAAGCATCAGCACTAGTGCTTCCCCAGCTTACTGGAAACTTTCCATCCAGCTTACTGGAAACTAGTCCATCATCCAATAGGACAAGCTTAAATGATATCCTACACATTGGCCCGTTTTACAGTCAGATTTGACACTTTTGATTTTAAAATGGCGTTTTTTCCTTTTCGTTTTTAATGCCGACATCCAAAAGATGTATCGGCAAATATCGGTAATACTCCAGATTGTGAATTACAATTTCACTGCTTCTGCGACGCTTCCGAGAAAGCTTATGCTGCCACTATTTACGTTCGCATCGATCCAAAAACGGGTCCTATTTCAATCAGTTTATTGGCGGCCACAACTAGAGTGGCGACAGTAAAGACAATTTTTATCCCCAAATTATAACTTTGTGGAGCGGTAATCTTATCCGAAATGGTCGATTCCGTAATAGCCCAACTAAATATTATCAATTATAAAATATATTTTTGGAAGATTCTACAATTGTGTTGTCGTGGCTCCAGGAACCTCCCTGCCAATGGAAAACTTTTGTAGCAAATCGTGTCTCTAAAATATTACAAACTGTTGGACAAGCTAATTGGTTTTACGTAGATTCATTAAGCAATCCAGCAGATCTAGCAAGTCGTGGGGTTCTACCACAAGTTCTCAAGAACAGAAATCTGTCGTGGTAAGGTCCAGATTGGTTAAAATATCCGTCGTCTAATTGGCCTCATCCTATTCTTAATACTGCCCATGAAACTGAATTGGAAAAGAAACCAATTAAATCCAATTTTCTATTTTCCAAAAGAGCGTTTCTCTACATTTCCGAAAGCAATTCGAATAATTGCATATTTATTACGCTTTTTTAACCGCACACATCCAATTTATCGATCATCGATAAACTACGATTCCAAACAAATTACATGCGCTGAAAACATGGATGTAAAAACACGTCTAATAATTTTATGCGAAAAGGTGGCATATCCGACTGAGTATCGCTTACTTTTGAGTAAGGAATCTATTTCTAATTCCAGCAGCCTTCTCAATCTGAATCCATTTATGGGTGAATCCGGAGTACTCAGAGTCTGTGGAAGACTCATTGCATCTCCTGTCATGTCTTATGACTAGCGGCATCCTATTATTTTGCCTTATAATTGCCAGTTTACGCGTTTATTGGTTCGCTTTACGCACGAAATTTCTCTTCATGGTGGCAATCAATTAGTTCTCAGATTATTCCGTTTTCAATTTTGAATACCAAAAGCGAAAAACCTTATAAAGATTACAATTCATAATTGTAAAACCTGTGTTTTATTCAAGCAGAAACTGAGAACTCAGCTTATGGGTGTTCTGCCTCCAGAACGAACTGTTCTAACACGTCCTTTCGCCCAAACGGGATTAGATTTCGCTGGACCTTTCGAAGTTAAAAACCAGTTGCGAAGGTTAGATCACATGGGAAATTTTAAATTTGGTGTTTTTATGATAGTTAGGATTATCAAAAGTATAGTCGGTCTAAGCCGACTATAAATATCCTACACATAAGTGTGGTTACCATTCAAAGTGGTATATAGGTCACCAGGGTATACGAATCCTGAAAATAACTACAAACTTTCCATCCCTGAAGAATTTTCTTTCAATTGATACCCATATTTACAAATGGGTAGGTGTACCGAATTTCGATTTTTTTTTTGGGAACCACAAGTCGTTTCGTTGGAAAACATTATTTTCATGTATTTCAGCAAAATGTCAATATATATTTGACCAAAAAAGTTTACATAAGCACGTATACAGTAAAATTGATTTGTAGATGTAAATTTTATATGAGGTATTTGAACATAAGTAATCGGTTCTCAGGTCACAATAGACCAATCAGACAGCTTAGATATATAAGTAATCTAAATCTAAAGTTTCATTGCTCTAGCTCTTCAAATTTTTATGTAATCGTGATTACAACATTTCATTGCAGCCGTACTGAAAGGCGGGCGGCGATGTTTACGTGAGAATAGTTGCAAGTGGTGTAAGATGGTAAGCTTCGTATAAGCAAATATCCACATGTAGATGGCGCTCTAAGCATCATATTTGTAGCAGCATTGCCTCATCAGACGCTTCCACAAAGAGATGGCGTTACAATCGCATTTTTGCAAATTTAATCTATTTTGAAATTCAACGTACAAAGTTGACGTTTTTATTATTCTATCTTTTTTCATCAAGGCGTCACTGACGCAATTTATATAGTCTTAAACATTTTTGATTAATGAATATATTGTTAAATATAATCAGCAGTTTTACTAAACACGCAACAACTACAACTGGTGACCCCAACAATTCCAAGTAACAATAATGCCAGATTCGCCACAAAACAAGCCAGAGACAGGCACAGAGCAAGCAGAAGTTACTGACATGTCTACACAAAATATGTCCTCAGATCCACCGCCAAATATGCATTTGCAAGAAATAGCCACTCTAAAGAATGTTCGCTTGCCTGCCTTCTGGAAATCGAACCCAGCTTTATGGTTTGTGCAGGTAGAAGCACAATTCCAGAACCACAGAGTCATGTCGGACGACAATAGATTCAACGTCGTCATCGGTGCATTGGATTCACAAATTTTGAACGAAGTCTCTGACCTGGTGTAATCGCCGCCAGAAATTAACAAATATATTACGTTCAAAACGCAAGTAATCTCAAGATTTTCTGAATCAAAGGAGCGACAATTTAACAGCCTTATGACTGGTCTCGAGTTGGGGGACAGGCGACCAACCAGCCTACTCAGAGAAATGCGCAGACTAGCAGGTGAAAACGTTCCCGACGAAAAGCTGACAACAATATGGATGACACGAATGCCCAACAATATTAAAGGTATATTATCTGCAAATCATGGCATTGCTTTTAATGCCCTAG
Organism: Dryomyza anilis; assembly: GCA_951804985.1. NCBI lineage: Eukaryota > Metazoa > Arthropoda > Insecta > Diptera > Dryomyzidae > Dryomyza > Dryomyza anilis. The sequence goes on from OX638135.1 coordinate 50,232,299, forward strand.
CCGAAATCGGCGATAGAATTATCGAAAACACTTCCGGTCCATCCGTTGAGCAACATCATCACAACGTAAAGACCCAGCTAATGACCTTCACCAACGTTTACGCACAATCGAGTCTACGCTATATACATTAACTGCATTGGTTCAAGAGCTACAAGTTGAAAAAAACCAATCAAACAAGTACAGATCCTCCTTTAGATCAAGCGGCAAGTCTAACAACTGATCGGCGTGTGCTGAACTTAAAATGTGCTACTTTCACATTAAATTTGATGACCAAGCACGCAGATGCAACAAGCCGTGTAGTTTCCAGCAGACGCAGCAGCATTTAAATTAGAATCGCTGTTGCCCTCAAAGGCGGGTAGCAACAGCAACACCAATCAAGAATTCCGCATGCATGTTTACGACAAAAATATGCATCAAAAGTTCCTCATCGATTCTGGATCAACTATATCTGTTCTACCACGTCCTATCGGCTGCAAAAGATCTTCAGGGGATATGCAGCGAACAATTCACCAATTCATACCTACGGCGATAAAGTATTAAATCTTAACCTCGGACTACGACGAACAATTAAATAGCCCTTTATAATTGCCGACGTAGAAACTGCTATCATTGGCGCTGATTTGTTAGCATACCATGGTTTAATAATTGACTTAAAATCCAGACGACTTGTAGATGCTACAACGTGACTCAAAGTTGAAGGCCATGTGCAATCTGCTGACATTTTTGGTCTATCAGAAATTGACGCTCATTCAACATATATTGATGTCCTTAAGGAGTTTGTTGGCCCTAATACCACGGTCCAAGTGGAATCTAACAAAAATACCGTGCAACACCACATTATCACCACCGGTCAGCCAATCGCAGAAAGACCTGGAAGACTCGCGGGTGACAACCTCAAGCAGGCTAAAACTGAGTTCGATTTCTTGCTAGAAAAAGGCATTTGCCGACCATCCTTCATCTGGTAGAGAAAAAAAGTGGCGTTTGGCGATCCTGTGGAGACTTTCGACGTTTAAATGCGCAAACGCAGCCAAATCGCTACCCGATACTGCATATAATGGATTTCAGTGATCGTTAAAGTGGTATACCATTATTTACTATTCTCGACTTAGACAAAGCGTATTATCAGATACCAATGGCACCACATGACATCGAAAAAAAATGGCAGTGGCAAATCCATTTGGCCTCTTTGAGTTTACGGTCATGGCTTTTGGCCTAAAGAATGCCACACAAACGTTTCAAAGACACATGGACATGGTTCTACGAGGGCTGGAGTACGTTTTCTGTTACATAGATGATATTTTGATTTTCGCAGACACAGAAATTGAGCATAGAAAACATATTCGCGAAGTCCTATATCGGCTGAAAATACATGGATTGACAATAAACCCAAGCAAATGTGTTTTCGGGAAATCTGAAGTGACATATTTTGGCCATTCAATAAACAGTGTTGGTAGCAAACCACCAAAAGACAGAATTCAAGCAATTCTGCAGTACCAACGTCCTGCTACTATTATGCAACTTCGCAGATTTCTAGGAATTGTAAATAATTATCGTCGTTACATTCCTAATTGTGCCCACATTCAATCGCTTTTAAACGCATTTCTAAAAAATTCCAAGAAAAATGACAACCGCCAAGTACCCTGGATGCAACAAATTGATGGAGCCTTTACTTAGTGCAAGGAGAGCATCAGCAAGGCCACCATGCTAACACACACATCGATTCCGAGGCACCCCTAGTAATGACCACTGATGCATCTGATATTGCCGTTGGAGCGAAACTTGAACAAGTTAAGAATAATAACCTTGAACCAATAGGACTCTTCTCATGCAAACTATCCCAATCACAAAGTCGTTACTGTACATATGATCGAGAACTATTGGCTATTTATTTGGCTGTGAAGTTTTTTAAACATCTTCTTGATGGTCGTGATTTTATAATTCAAACAGACCACAAGATTTATCTTTTCAACAAAAGTCAGATAAGGCATCACAGAGACGGCTGAGGCAATTGGATTTCATTTTTCAGTACACCACGGATATCATCTATTTGGCAGGCAAAGACAACGAAGTAGCTGATGCTCTCTCGCGTATAAATGCAATATCAATGCCAACAAAAATTAATTATCGCGAACTTCAAAAAATACAACTAGAAGATACTGAACTACAGGAGCTATTTGAAAGGCGATTCATCACTAAAATTGCAATAGCTCGCAATAGAACCAGATTGTAAAATTTATTGCGACATTTCAACTGGGTTAATCAGGCCCTACATTCCTGAATCACTTCGCCGAAATGCATTCGACACAGTGCACAATCTTTCACATCCTGGTGGGAGAGCTACCAGCCAACAACTACGCCAAAAGTATATATGGTCGATCATCAGGAAGGACGCATTACATTGGTCCCGTACGTGCATACAGTGTCAACGTTCAAAAATACACCAACATAATCACCTACAACCAAAAGCAGTAAATGTACCAGACAACCGCTTTGAACACGTGCACATCGACCTTATAGTTTTACCATTATGCCAAGGATACAGGTATTCTTTAACTATGATAGACCGTTTCACCAGGTGGCCAAAAGCTGTCCCGCTGAAAGATATGAATGCAGACACAGTAGCCACGGCATTCTGCATGCATTGGACATCACGCTTTGGTCCACCGAAAACGCTCACGACGGATCAGGGAACTCAATTTGAATCGGCGTTGTTTAAAGCGCTCACACACATGTGTGGCATTAATCGAATACGAACATTACCATATCATCCAGCCTCAAATGGCATCATGGAACGTTGGCACATACCATTAAAAGCAGCACTTATGTGCCACCAGCCAGAGAAATGGATTTAAACACTTTCAACTGTTCTACTTGGGCTGCGCACTACATATAAAACCGACATCAAATCATCGGCAGCTGAAATGCTATACGGGACGTGCCTTTGAGTTCCTGGTAAGTTTTATATTAATGAAGACATGCAAGACGATCCACAGATTTTCATTGAAAAACATTGCGAGGCTATTCGAGAATTGAGGCCGACACCAACTGCGCACCACTCAAAACAAAAAATGTTTGTATTCGCCGATCTTTAGAAATGGATTGAAACACTTTCAACTGTTCTACTTGGGCTGCGCACTACATATAAAACCGACATCAAATCATCGGCAGCTGAAATGCTATACGGGACGTGCCTTTGAGTTCCTGGTAAGTTTTATATTAATGAAGACATGCAAGACGATCCACAGATTTTCATTGAAAAACATCGCGAGGCTATTCGAGAATTGAGGCCGACACCAACTGCGCACCACTCAAAACAAAAAATGTTTGTATTCGCCGATCTTTATACATGTGCACATGCTTTCCTTCGCTGCGACGCTGTTAAAAAGCCTTTAGAACCGCCATACTCCGGACCTCATCTAATTACAAAAAGAATTAATGACAGATTATTCACTATTTTAGCAGATAGACGAACTCTAAATGTTTCAGTCGATAGGTTAAAACCAGCCTATTTCGAAGCGCATCAACAAAACAATCAACAATCTGAAATGAAACCAGTTGGGAAGGTTAGATCACATGGGAAATTTTAAAGTAGGTGTAATTATGATAGTTAGGATTATCAAAATTATAGTCGGTCTAAGCCGACTATAAATACCCTACACATATGTGTGGTTACCATTCAAAGTGATATATAGGTCACCAGGGTATACGAATCCTGAAAATAACTACAAACATTCAATCGCTGAAGAATTTCCATTCATTTGATACCCATATTTACAAATGGGTAGGTGTACCGAATTTCGATTTTTTTTTTGTGAACCACAAGTCTTTTCGCCGGAAAACATTATTATCATGTATTTGAGCATGATATCAATATATATTTGACCAAAAAAGTTTACCTAAGCACGTATACATAAAAATTGATCTTTATATGTACATTTTATATGAGGTATTTGAACATAAGTGGTCGGATCATAGGTCACAATGGATCTAGCTCTTCAATTTTAAGTCTTAGGGATTTCAACAGACAGACGGACAGACAGACGGACAGACAGACGGACAGACAGACAGACGGACGGACAGACGGACATCGCTAAATCGACTCAGGAGGTCATGCTGATCAAGAATATATATACTTTTCCATACCGGAGATGCTTCCTTCTGGGTGTTACAAACGGCGTACCAAACTGAATATACCCTTTCACTCTTAGTGTAGGGTATAAACATATGTTAAAAAAAGCAAGTGACGTTTGACAGTTCGTGCTAAAAAAATCCTTCATCACTGAGGAGGGAGTAATGTAGCAGCATTGCCTCATCAGACGCTTCCACAAAGAGATGGCGTTACTATCGCATTGTGGCAAATTTAATCTATTTTGAAATTCAACGTACAAAGTTGACGTTTTTATTATTCTGACGCAATTTATATAGTCTTAAACATTTTTGATTAATAAATATATTGTTGAATATAATCAGCAGTTTTACTATATGTATTTGATTATTTACTATATATTATATATTTGATCTTTTTGTCTTTTTGATCTTTTTGATCTTTTTGATCTTTTTGATCTTTTTGATCTTTTTGATCTTTTTGATCTTTTTGATTTTTGTGATTTTATTTATGTTTTTGATCTTTTTTCCATTCTCGACCCCTCTATCGATTTCTGCAAAAAGGCTATTCCGCCCACTTTGAGTGGTCATCATGGACATTTCCAGGAGCTTCTCATCCTTCAATGGACCAAAATCATTTTTTATGATATTTCAAAACTTAATGAAAAAAAATATTGTCCAAGGTCATAATGGACATGTCCAGGGGCACCTTATCCTCCAGTGGACATGTAACATTATGAAAAATATAATGCTAGCCAAGGCCAACCTGGACATGTCCAGGAGCACCTCATATTCCAATGGAGATGTCGAAACCTTTACTTACGTGTCATCCAGTAGCAATGGGATGTGTCCAAATTCTCATTTATCCTCATATTTTTCTAATCTTTTTTATCATCATTTGTTTCATCATTTTTTGCATCATTTTTTTCATCTTTTCTCATCTTATTTCTTATTTTGTTTTTCATCTTTTCTCATCAAATATTTTCATCTTCAAATGATGAGAATTCGCGACGTTATGCTCAGATACAAATTATTTTCATCATTTAGGATGAGTACTTTTGAGATGAGAATTAATTTCGATCTTTGAGCGATATATTTGTTCTCATCAATGATGAAAATGAAAATATCGCTCATAATGAACGTTTTTTTTTCATCAATTTATATCCCTCATTCTGATAAAAATTGATAAATATCTTTGAGGGATATTTTACGAACTCTGGTCGCTTGTAGTGTGTTGTAGCTAATGTCGAGTAGAAATTTCGTCGATTTGACAAAGTTTCTTTGTTCTTCCAGTCCAAGCCTCCCTGTAGTGATGATCATTTGCAAGCGCAAGGCATGAAATGGTAATATTGTTCTTGCTCTTGTTCCTGCACACTCAGTCTTGCTCTTGCATAGGTACATATGATCTTGTTCTTGCTCCGGTTTTTGCAATTCCATTCTTACTCTTGCTGCAAGACTCTTGCAAAGTTTCACTTTTCTAAAATTTTAAATAAAAGATGGTAGACAAATATCTTAAACTGCATATTAATTATGAAATCGAACAGAATTTGAACCCTAAGGGCCGGTTTACAGTGCTAGTTTAATCCTAGTTTAACATTTGTTTAATTAAACGTCTCATAAATTTAAACGACGATTATTGATAGCTGTTTTACAGTGAAAGTTTAAAATGAACAGAGTCAAATCGGATAAATATGGCATCACTGGCAAATGTCAACATCAACAAATGTTATCGATTATTTTTCTCATTTAACAGCTGATAATTTAATGCAAACGTTTTGTAAATCAAGACTTTGAAAATAGATTTTAGATTAATAAAATAAATGAAATATACAAAAGATCGAGCAACTTCAGTACATATGAGGATGAAAGTTTGATTTATACAATGCTGAAATATAAGTAAACAAACAGAACACAAACATGCCGACAGACAATACGGGAGCAAGAAACAGAGAGCGTGGACAGTTCAAAAAGAGGACAACTCTCATTTGTGTGAATAGTAGCTGTCAAAAACATTAAGATTTCAAACGTAGTTTAAACGGTCAACGTAAGACGTTCAAACCGATTTTAAACGACTATTTAAAGTCACTGTAAAACTGAATTCTGAGATTAAACTACGTTTAACCCACAAATCTAGTTAAACTACCACTGTAAAACCGGCCCTAATTGTATTTAGTTTGCTTATTTTCCATATTTTCAATGTCATCAACAAAAAACAAATAATTTTAGTAGCAGAGAGTATATATTTGATATAGAGATTCCTTCCGAGTTTGCTGGCGTCGCTGCCGAAAACATTGGTTATGTGGAAGTGGAATTTTACAGATTGAAGTTAACAGAGGAAAACAGTGCACAAAACTGGATCTGTCCGCGGATAGTTTTCAACCAAACTTACCAAGATATTTTGCAATCCAACGCTTTATAAATTTTAATTATTTTTCTGGCCAAAAATGTGGCAGAAAACATCAGAATATTGATTTGAAAATGTGTCTGTTGACAACATTTTCGTTTCAATTTCCACATAACCAATGTTTGAATTTATTTGACAAAAGTGGCTGCGAAGCCACCTGTATGGAAACTCTATATCAAATATATACTCTCTGTTAGTAGCTTAAAAATTACATAAATTGTCGAGTATTGTGTAAATGAAACATTTATAGAAATGGACAACTTTGTATGTAGTTTTCGAGTCGTTTGACAAATCAAAATTCCAACGTTAAAATTTAAATCAATGTCAAGACATTTTTATACCCTACACTAAGAGTGAAAGGGTATATTCAGTTTGGTACGCCGTTTGTAACACCCAGAAGGAAGCATCTCCGGTATGGAAAAGTATATATATTCTTGATCAGCATGACCTCCTGAGTCGATTTAGCGATGTCCGTCTGTCCATCTGTCTGTCCGTCTGTTTGTCTGTCTGTTGAAATCCCTACTACTTTTAAAATTGAAGAGCTAGATAAATGAAACTTATAACTTTCATTACTAATATACCTAAATTGGCGAGATCGGTCCATTGTGACCTATGATCCGACCACTTATGTTCAAATACCTCATATAAAATGTACATATAAAGATCAATTTTTATGTATACGTGCTTAGGTAAACTTTTTTGGTCAAATATATATTGACATCATGCTCAAATACATGATAATAATGTTTTCCGGCGAAAAGACTTGTGGTTCACAAAAAAAAAATCGAAATTCGGTACACCTACCCATTTGTAAATATGGGTATCAAATGAATGGATATTCTTCAACGATTGAATGTTTGTAGTTATTTTCAGGATTCGTATACCCTGGTGACCTATATATCACTTTGAATGGTAACCACACATATGTGTAGGGTATTTATAGTCGGCTTAGACCGACTATAATTTTGATAATCCTAACTATCATAATTACACCTACTTTAAAATTTCCCATGTGATCTAACCTTCCCAACTGGTTTAGCTTCTAGTGTGTATTTTTTAACATAAAAACACAACTTATTTATTTAAAACCAGCGCAAGAATAGAAATGTGTATAGTGAAATGCATCCACTATTGCTTCTTTTACGCAATTTGTATCGCGGAAATATTTCAAAGCCCAAAAAGAGTTGTTATCCCGCGGTTTTTAACATGACGTTTTAAATATGACTGCATGCCCTGCTAAATTTAGGAAATTATTTGGAAAATGTTTGAATTTTAGATAATAATTGATTAACATAATTTTAATGGTTTTAAATGCGCAATTGTAGCGATATAGATGCGATGCAGTTGGTTAATGTGTAGAACTACTATGCGAAAGATCAAACACCCGTTACTGGAACAAAAAAATAGAATGTTAATTTTTAAATGCGCTATCAGTGGACAAGACAAATGTGCTTGCTAGTTTATTCAAAGCCCAAGTTGTGAAGTGCACTGAAGATTTTACGGCAGTCTGGACCAAAAATTTAAAATGCCCGCCCGCACATTTCATTGAAAGCCTACATTTGTTTATCTATCATCAGTAATAAATTTTTACAACTAAGACCTGTGTATCAGAGCTCGGAAATGTAATATTTTTACACCTGCACTCGTGTCTTCAATGAAATATAAAATGTCGAGATGCAGCTGTGCACTCCATCAAGAGCTATTGTGCAATGTGAAAACGTGCATTCCCAAGTAGCACAACCAACTGAGAAAGTAAACGTTATATGGCATTAAACTGTATGAACGTCGCACAGTGTGCCTAAACGCTCTTAAATCGGGTGAAATTCAGTAACCACTCAACCTATTTAAAAAATTTAAAAATTTGAAACTTGAGAGAATTAGAGTATGTATCTTTAACAGTTATGGAGATAAAAATCAGTAAAGTTAAAATTTTTTCCCTTAAAAATCTTTAAAAAATTACAAAAGTTTGAGATCTAATGAAAATGTGCTCACATGAGAAAATATCTTGATTAGTTTTAATGATATAGACTGGAACATGATTTTTTTTTGTAATTTTTGATGACTTTACTTTACATATTTATACATAGATTGTACATTTTATCATGAAATTAAAATATTTGTATAGGACTTTCATAACCAATTAATACATAAATCATAAAATAAAAACTGTTTTTAAATATCTCAAATGGTTAAGTAAATATAAAATTGTAAATTCGATTTTTTTTTTATTTTTGATTTTTTCATTTGTTTTGGAAAATTGGACTTTTACGCAAATCTCCGTAAGTATTATTTTCTTCAGTAATATGTACTTTTGTTATATTTTTTTGATAGACAACATTACTGAGAATCTTTTATATGATAAAACTTACCCAAAATATATTTAACCAATCTGGCAGCACTGGTCAAAGTTCAAGTTTTTAATTTTTTTTTTCTTTTCCCCCTGCAGAAAAGTTTTCAAAGTCCAAAGGCAAATTTTAAGTAAGCAGTTTTAAGGAAGAGTTATTTCTAGGTATTGTTGCCCGGTGAAGTATATGTGCAGGGCAGCATTATATCTACATTTTACAGTTAGATATAACGGTTTTATAACAAGCTTTTAAAAAATATATATTTCCTGAAATAATGTTGTCCTGCATATATAGTTCGACGGGCAAAAAATAAGTAATGTTAAAAACATGTTTAGAACTAGTTTTTTTTACGTTGGGCTTTGAAAATTTATCTTCGCCGGTCAAAAAATAAGTAAGGGTCAAAAATACGTAGAAATAACTCTTCCTGTAAACTTAAAATTTACCTTTGGACTTTGAAAACTTTTCTGCAGGGGGTCAAAGTAAAAAAAAATTTGCAATTTGACCAGTGTTGCCAGATTGGTTAAATTTATTTTTGATAAGTTTTATCATTTAAAAGCAGGGCTCGGGTGAAACCGGTACCGGACCGGATTCGTTTCATTTTTATAGAACCGGAACTGGAACTGGAACCGTTTTTATACCCTACACTAAGAGTGAAAGGGTATATTCAGTTTGGTACGCCGTTTGTAACACCCAGAAGGAAGCATCTCCGGTATGGAAAAGTATATATATATTCTTGATCAGCATGACCTCCTGAGTCGATTTAGCGATGTCCGTCTGTCCGTCCGTCTGTCTGTCTGTCCGTCTGTCTGTCCGTCTGTCTGTTGAAATCCCTACTACTTTTAAAATTGAAGAGGTAGATAAATGAAACTTATAACTTAGATTACTAATATACCTACGCTGTATGTGCGACATCGGTCCATTGTGACCTATGATCCGACCACTTATGTTCAAATACCTCATATAAAATGTACATATAAAGATCAATTTTTATGTATACGTGCTTAGGAAAACTTTTTTGGTCAAATATATATTGAGATCATGCTCAAATACATGATAATAATGTTTTCCGGCGAAAAGACTTGTGGTTCACAAAAAAAATCGAAATTCGGTACACCTACCCATTTGTAAATATGGGTATCAAATGAATGGAAATTCTTCAGCGATTGAATGTTTGTAGTTATTTTCAGGATTCGTATACCCTGGTGACCTATATATCACTTTGAATGGTAACCACACATATGTGTAGGGTATTTATAGTCGGCTTAGACCGACTATAATTTTGATAATCCTAACTATCATAATTACACCTACTTTAAAATTTCCCATGTGATCTAACCTTCGCAACTGGTTTTTAATTTTGTATGGTACCGGAACTGGAACTGGAATCGTTATTTTATTTTTTTAAAGAACCGGAACTGGAAGTGGAACAGAAAACCAGAACCGGAACTGGAACTGGAACCATTAGTAAATTAATTAGATCAGAAATTAATATATCAAAAAAAATAATAATTAAATCAATTTGGACCATGAATTTGGAAACAAAAACAAATATTAATTAAGTTACACATGTGAACAATGGCATTTTAAAAAATATTGAGCTTTGCAAATTTTCTTTATACATATTGATTTCATACAAAATATGTTTTGTATTTTTGTCAAATATTTCATTCACTTATTTCTCAAAAGATGTAATGTTTAAGATCGTGTCCCCGCTTAAATACGACTATGAATGGTCTTTATAAATGGTCAATTCCCATATATTATTATTTTTGTTAGTTTAAAACATACATATAGGAATGAGACCAACGACGTTTAAATACAAACACAAATTATTTTTTATTTTCTATAAAAGTTTTTTTTGCCACTTATCATGTATCTTTTTATGATCGTCTCGTTTTCAGTCCCCTTCGTCTAAAATTGGTGTAACGTATTTAAAAGGTTTTGTTCGTTGATTCGAACGTTTGTTTAATAATTTTGTTTTGCCAACTATTTTTTTATATACAAACATTTTTTACCTTTGCGTATGATTTATATAAAACAACTTTCAAAACAAACGTACTCCGCGTTTCGTTTGATACATGAATTAAAAATTGTAGTAACACGTTATTCAACCGATTTTGAAACAAATTGTAGTCGATATCGTTGTTACCGGGAAATAAATGATCAGGGGATTAATAAAATAAATTGTCGCCCGTTCGAGCTTAACGACTGCCTTTTGAAACTATCTCTTAATATTCTACAAATTATGTAGCCCCAATTTCCTCCGTTAAAGGTTACTAAGTTTTGTCTAATTTCTAAAGTGTCGCCTGTCCATGATTCTACGTCCGTCTTACACCACCCCTATACTCATTTTGGTGATGTTCAAGATAAAATGTCAATATTTAATATATATTATTTTAAACATTTCAGATGTGTCCAAATCTTTGTAACCACACCATCTGGAAAGATGATTTTTAACTAATAACTTAAAATTGTTTTGTTTCACCATACCATACATATTGGTGTTAAATATATACGAAATGTAGTTAAAATAAATGAAGATGTAGTAATGTATTTAAATATTTTGGACGTATTAAAAAAGGAAAATGTAGTTATTTTCAATACAAATGTATTAAAAATTTTATATAAATGCAGTAAAATTATGTAGTTAATTGCATACAAAATAACTATATCAATGAAGTAAAAACGAATACATTTGTGTATGAACGTAAATTAAATACATATGTATTCATTTTAAAGACATTTTTCTTCCTTCTAGCTTCCTACTAGCTGGACATGGGCACAGCTTCATCGATGCGAAGTTTTTTTTATATATTTTTTTGATTTGATTTATATATTAGTACAATAAGAAGTGATTATTTTACAGTTCAACAAAATTAAAATTCCGTAGATAATCAAAAGGTCAGTTTAGAAAAAGTAAAAATTAAAAAATTAAAAATAATCCAAAAATTGTACATATTTAAAGATAAATTAGATGTGTTGTTACTTATAAATAGTAGATTAAAGATGTTAATAGATTATTGTTCTGAAAAATGTATTAGTATATAATACATAAATCTACATGTTCTGTTTATATTTTAAATATTAGGTGGTAATGAATTCCAGAGTTGAATTGCGTTAATGAAAAATAGCCCTTGCGATTGTAGATAGTTAAATTTAAAAATAAATTGATGCATCTATTTGAAACACAAAGACGTAGCTTATCAGAAAGATATGATGGCAATTTGGAATATAATAACTTTTGCAGAAATATGCAGTTTCTTATATCCAGATAGTTTGTAATGCTACAAACTAAAATGTCCTTACTTACATCTTCGACATGTGATAAAGTTTCAAGGGAAAAACATATTTTACTTACGTCTTACGTCACATTATTAAAATCTCCCCTTAGGAGGTCAGGAGTAATATCATTTGTATGGGACATGCCACTCCCCTTTGTCCAATCTATCCATAGTGGCTATGTGAACGAATTCTCATTATTAAAATACGATACCCATTGGTGATTCACTTAATGCATTCTCATACCATACACAAATTTCGATTTTTCCGATGTTTCGGTTTTTCTTTGAGTGTTTTCCCAATTCCCAGTATTAAGACTAATAAAACCAAAAAGAATCATCCAAATCAGTCGATCCGTTCTCATGTTTTTGCAAGACTAATGCACGGCAATTAATTTGTATATACATAGATATGTATATACATTTCATTATGTTTTTACGTAAAAATAAAAAATATTTATATTTTTATTGCGTTTTTTTGCCTGTTTGTGGAATCGGAACTGGAATCATTATTTTATTTTTTATAGAAGCGGAACCGTAACTGAAACCGAAATAAAAAATAATTAAAAAAAAATAATTTAATAATTTAACATTCAACACTCAACGTTCTCTCAAACATTTTTTTTTTTAAATCATATTTTTTAATATAAAAACCTTGATACCTAAAAAGACTAATAACCAGTTGGGAAGGTTAGATCACATGGGAAATTTTAAAGTAGGTGTAATTATGATAGTTAGGATTATCAAAATTATAGTCGGTCTAAGCCGACTATAAATACCCCACACATATGTGTGGTTAGCATTCAAAGTGATATATAGATCACCAGAGTATACGAATCCTGAAAATAACTACAAACATTCAATCGCTGAAGAATTTCTATTCAATTGATACCTATATTTATAAATGGGTAGGTCTACCGAAATTCGATTTTTTTTTTTGTGAACCACAAGTCTTTTCGCCGGAAGACATTATTATCATGTATTTGAGCATGATATCAATATATATTTGAACTAAAAAAATTTACCTAAGCACGTATACATAAAAATTAATCTTTATATGTACATTTTATATGAGGTATTTGAACATAAGTGGTCGGATCATAGGTCACAATGAACCGATCTCGCCAATTATTTCGCACATGCAGCGTAGGTATATTAGTAATCTAAGTTATAATTTTCATTTATCTAGGTCTTCAATTTTAAGTAGTAGTAGTCATTTCAACAGACAGACAGACAGACAGACAGACGGACAGACAGACTGACATACAGACGGACAGACGGACATCACAAAATCGACTCAGGAGGTCATGCTGATCAAGAATATATATACTTTTCCATACCGGAGATGCTTCCTTCTGGGTGTTACAAACGGCGTACCAAACTGAATATACCCTTTCACTCTTAGTGTAGGGTATAAAAATACCATACGTAAATTGTAAGATGACTGATGAAAAACGCCGCAGTATCAGATCAAAAAAATTCGTTTGTGCACAATGCAAGTTGCCGGTTGCGGATAATGATGACACAATTGAGTGTGATAAATGGAAAACAATGTTTCACTCACAATGCACCAAATTGGACAAACGTCAGTTTCAAGAGTTGCTGAATACCGAGAGCGCGGACTTCTTCTGTCATATGTGTGAAAAGCCGGTGTGCGCCTCGATTACAGGGGAGCTTAGTGAAATCAAAACAAAGTTATGTCAGTTGAATGAAATTTAAAATACTATGCAATTTATGTCGTCACAATACGATGCTATTTTAAAAGGAGTTTCTGCAAATACTAAAAAACTTGAAGTTGTGCAGAAGGAGAACCGTGCGTTACGTAAAGAAGTCGAAGAATTGAAATCATCCATCAAATATCATAACGACGTTCGAGTTGAAAGCAGTGTTATTGTTATAGTGTTATTGTATTGATCTTTTGAAATACAAATGAAATACAAAAATGTTGAAATATGTTTAGTATGCTGAAGCGATCCATAAGGGCATTTTTTCTTTAATTTTCACAATACGTATGCGTCACGAAAATAGTCCCAAATCTGCCATTCATTAAAATAAAATGATCAATATATATTACTACAACAGTCGCGACATAACAATATTATAAATTTAAATTTAATAATGAGTAGCAGGAGGGTGTCGCATTTTTTTTTTTTTTTTCATGTCAAATTTTCAAAAATTTCTGTTCAGTCGTTCAGAAGCATTCGTTGACGACGGATGTATATTTGATTTTTTTAACCTATTAAAGCCTGCCGAATCAGATAAACACCAGGAGATTACGCAGTGCAATTTTACCATCATGTTTTTCCATAATGCGTACATCAGATGCTAAGAATTTTGTTCGATTTTGCATCTCATCTAGCACCACTACATTAAATATGTATGAAATTGTATATCTCTGTGTGCAATACCCTCCATTTTAATCAAATATTTCATAAACAAACTTAAAAAAATCCAGTAAGATAAAGTTTAAAACATTTTTTCGAAATTTTGACAGCAAACACATTGCGAACTAATATTTAAATGTCTTTCAAGAGAGCTTAGAGAATTGTGACAAATTACTCTCCCGACACACTTTTTTGGTAACACAAATTTATTTTTGATTTTTTGCAAAAACTAATATCTGGACCCAGGTTTTTTTTTTGCCAATTATCCGTAGGGAAAGGTTCATATTTTATATTGTGATAAAGTTTACATCTGCTACTTGTCGAAATCGTGCGATAAATTGCAATATAAAGTACCAAAAATGGCCTTTTTGCAACTTTGACTCGATTTTTTGCAAAATCTTGACGCATAGGGACAATTCTGAGTACGCAGCATACATGGGCATTCACAATTACAAAAATTTTCAATTACAATTACATGTAATTGTAATTAATAAAATTCCAATTACAATTACATGTAATTGTAATTGAAAATTTTGCAATTACAATTACATTTAATTGCATATTAGACTAATTTTTTCCAATTACAAAAAAAATTGAAAAATGTAATTGAAAAAAATGTAATTGAAGCTAAAAACGGAACCATTAATTTTTTTTCAATTAATTACATGAAAAATTAATGTATTACAGCTGAAGACGGTAATTACGAACACTCAATGGAACTTTTCTTGGATGAAACTGTTCCAATGGGCATAGATTCACATCCATGTGCGTCATTGAAATTTTTTTGGATGCATCTGTTCCAATGGGCATAGATTCACAGCCAGGTGCGCCATTGGAACTTGTTTGGATGAAACTGTTCCAATGGGCATAGATTACCATCCAGGTGCGTCATTGGAACTTTTTTGGATGCATCTTCTCCAATGGGCATAGATTCACATCCAGATGCATCATTGGAACTTTTTTGGATGAAACTGTTCCAATGGGCATAGAATCACATCCAGGTGCGTCATTGGAACTTTTCTTGGATGAAACTATTCCAATGGGCATAGATTCACATCCATGTGCGTCATTGGAACTTTTTTGAATGCATTTGTTCCAATGGGCAAAGATTCACATCCAGGTGCGTCATTGGAACTTTTTTGGATGCATCTGTTCCAATGGGCATAGATTCACATCCAGATGCATCATTGGAACTTTTTTGGATGAAACTGTTCCAATGGGCATAGATTCACATCCAGGTGCGTCATTGGAACTTTTTTGGATGCATCTGTTCCAATGGGCATAGATTCACATCCAGGTGCATCATTGGAACTTCACGCACCTGGATGTGATTCACGCACCTGGATGTGAATCTATGCCCATTGGAACAGTTTCATCCAAAAAAGTTCCAATGATGCACCTGGATGTGAATCTATGCCCATTGGAACAGATGCATCCAAAAAAGTTCCAATGACGCACATGGATGTGAATCTATGCCCATTGGAATAGTTTCATCCAAGAAAAGTTCCAATGATGCATCTGGATGTGAATCTATGCCCATTGGAACAGTTTCGTCCAAAAAAGTTCCAATGACGCACCTGGATGTGAAACTATGCCCATTGGAACAGTTTCATCCAAAAAGTTCCAATGATGCATCTGGATGTGAATCTATGCCCATTGGAACAGTTTCGTCCAAAAAAGTTCCAAAGACGCACCTGGATGTGAATCTATGCCCATTGGAACAGATGCATCAAAAAAAGTTCCAATGACGCACCTGGATGTGAATCTTTGCCCATTGGAACAGTTTCGTCCAAAAAAGTTCCAATGATGCACCTGGATGTGAATCTATGCCATTGGAACAGTTTCGTCCAAAAAAGTTCCAATGACGCACCTGGATGTGAATCTGTGCCCATTGGAACAGATGCATCCAAAAAAAGTTCCAATGACTCACCTGGATGTGAATATTTGCCCATTGGAACAGTTTCATCCAAAAAAGTTCCAATGATGCATCTGGATGTGAATCTATGCCCATTGGAACAGTTTCGTCCAAAAAAGTTCCAATGGCGCACCTGGATGTGAATCTATGCCCATTGGAACAGATGCATCCAAAAAAGTTCCAATGACGCACCTGGATGTGAATCTAATTGATAATATCTTGTTAATGGATTACTTTTCATGTAATTAAATTAAAAAAAATGTAATTATTACTGTTTATTCCTCAATTACTTTTAATTTCTATTACATATTTCAAATTACATTTTTCAAAATGAATTATAATTGAAAAAAATTCAATTACAATTACAAGCAATTGTAATTGAAAAAAATTCAATTACAATTACAAGTAATTGCAATTGACAAAAGTTCAATTACAATTACATATAATTGTAATTGCTCGTGTAATTAATTACAAAATGTAATTGATAATGCCCAACTCTGGTACGCAGCAAGAATCAGGAGACCGAAATCTACTATGGACGCCAACAACCCTCAATTTGTAGAACAGTGTTATACCAAACCTCTGAAAACAATTGGATACAAATTTGTGTATTGCAAAGGAAGTAAGGTGTTTGTCAAAATAAGTGATGATTCGCGTCAAATTTTTATTAAATCGATGGCTGATGTGGATAAATTGTTGATGAATTCGACATGTCAGATGTAAGTCGCTGACGACTTAGGAAGCAGTGATGATGACGAAATTTCTTATATGTCGCCGTTTTACAACATAAATAATTATTTTTTCTTTATAATGAATAGTCAATACTTCAATAATTTAAAATCTTTTAAATCTCATTTAAAAAATATTAATTTTAATAACATAAATATTTTATCAATAAGTATAAGAAGCGTTTCTTCAATTTCAAAATTTAATAAATTCAGAACTATGCTTAGTAAACTTCGAAGGCTTCCAGATATTATAGCAATACAAGAAACATGGTTTCAATCACAAAATTCGAAACTATATTCTATACCTGGTTTTAATAACATTCACTGTTGCAGAAAAGATGGATATGGTGGAACATCATTTTATATTAATATGAAGCTCAAATTCTCTGTTATATGTAACCGAAGCGAAAGATTTGTAGATTATATTTTAATATCTTTTCATGATATACAAATTCAATGTAAGTCGTTACAACTGATGTCCTTATACAGATCTCCAAAATGTAGAACTAGTCTTTATAGTGAAATAATGGAGGAATCATTGCAGAAAGTCGGTCAAAATCCGTGTATTTTTAGGGAGACTCTAACGTGGATCTTCTTATCAACAGCTCCAGCTCTTCTTCATTAAAAAGTATTTTTCAATCATATGATTTTGGTAGTTGTCATAACTTTGTTACACGACCTAGAATCGGAACATCGATATACAATATTTTTAGCAATATTTCCGAACAAATTTCAGTTGATGTAATAGAAACCAATTTAAATGATCACAATATTTTAATTTGTAAGCTGAAAAGCCAATACATAACAAATGAATTAATTAAAAAATTTAAGTATAGCTTTGATAAAAAAGCAATTAAAAATCTATAAATGTATCTTTGTTTGCTGGTTTAAAATCAAATGACCCGTCGGAGACAAATGAGATAACTGATATAATTTCAACGGCAGCAAAAATCAGTACTTTAGAAAGCACAGAAAAAAAACTTATTAGATATGAAATGACGCCATGGATTAACAAAAACTTGCAAACTTTAATTTTGCTCAAAACGAATTTTCTTAAGAAGAGAAGAAGAAATCCAAATGATAAAAGCGTGTCTAACCATTTAAAACTTATAAGTAATGTCATAAAAATTTCATCCAGGAAGTCTATAGATGAGTATTACATGAATCAGTTGGAAAAATGTAAATTGGACCCAAAGCGGACATGGGGATTCATCAACAACGTGTTAGGTAGAAGTGCAAAATCTTTTACTGAGTTAGTAAATAAGGATGGCGATGTGATAGCAAATGATGAGATAAAATCTAATTTATTCAATTAATATTTTATTACGTCGGTTTGCGACATGCGCAAAAACATAGTGGCTCATTCTGATGATCGTCTCGAATTAGTGCGAACATTATATCGATCAACAAATTGTTTTACTTTCACAAAAATAACTTCAATTGATATAAAAGATGTAATCGCTAATATGGATATGCGAAAAAGTTCTGGCCAAGATAATATCACGTCGACAATGCTTGCAGAATGCACAGAAGTGCTTTCGCCTATTTTAACAACAATATTTAATAACATCATAGAAAGTTGCAGATATCCTGATATCTTAAAAATTCACAAAGTTGTACCAAAATTTGAACCTTAATGGGAAACAATTTATGTTTGCAGATGATATATGTTTGTTGTATCCGTATACTCACGGTTTAGTTCTGAAAACACAAATAGAATACGATGCTGCTCTCATCACGGAGTTTGCGCGTTTAAATAAGATGATTTTAAATGCAAATAAAACGAAATTTATCAGATTCAGACCATATATGAGAAAATTGGATGGGATTTAAGCATATTTGTTAATGGAGAAGAAATATTTGAGACAGATACAGTAAAATACTTGGCTATCCATTTCACTCACAATCTTTCTTGGAACTTGCACATACAATATTTAAAAACAAAAATATCATCAGCAGTTGGAGTTCTTTACAAATTTAAATCAAATTAAGTTCAAGAGTGAAAATGCTACTTTATCAAGCTCTACAAAGATAAAAATATGTGTGTAAATATAGCAAAAAATGTTATCAATACAATTAATTTTTAATTGATTCATCGCCGATACGACCTTTAATTGAATTGATTAAATATTTAATCATATTAATTAATAAATTAACAGAAAATAAACAAAAAGTTACATCAATACAATTAATATATTTGCTGAAACGACTATGGAATTAATTGTATTTATTAAATATTTAATCATCTTAATTCATAAATTAACAGAAAAAAAACAAAATGTTACATCAATACAATTAAATAATTTGTTGAAATGCCTATTGAATTAATTGCATTAACAATCGCCGTTGCTGAGCACACGATGCGGCGCGGCAGCAAATGAACGCCGGCAAACATGAACGCTGGCAAATATGGAAACGATGGCATTTTTGTTTGCGCGCATATTATTGGTATATGCCAAGATATATACTTATAGAGCTTGATCATCCTCTAAGTGTGTCGTCAAAAATGATGATGATGACAATGATTGCATATTTAATTATGTTTCCAACTTCATCATCCGAAAAGTATATGTTATGTTCTTCACAATAAAATTCTTTTTTATTTAACTGAATGAGAATTATAAAGACTGTGATGATGATAAAAATACTTTAAAAACGTCGACCATACCGATTAAATAGTTAGCGATTTATGCAAAGTCCTTAATTGGTATATTTTTGGAAGCGAATCACATTTTTAGCGAATGTATTTGCTAAATACATTAGAACTCTTTGCTAGACCAGCCATTGTACTCAATTATTTATGGTTGCTGTATTTACGTCGATTATTTTTTTCTGTGTAGTACATAGCCACTTATCGCATCTTCCTGCTGTATATGCCGTTAAACCAAATCAAGAATTAAAAAGTTTACAGTCTGCTCAAAACAAAGCATTAAAATTGGTATTTAAATTGCCCATAAGATACTCAACTTTGAGCCTTTATACTAATTTTGCAACTAATGTTCTTCCAACAGTGGGACTTTGTAAGAAACAGATTCTCATTTATATGTACAAAAATCTGAATAAAATCGGGTATGTCCTCCTCATGTCCTCAACTTTTACCAAAATCAAGCCAGTTTTAATACGCGGAGTGCAACGAACCTGAGAACTACCAAATGCAGATTGGAACTAACTAAACAACGAATTGAGTATATTGGACCATTCGAATTCAACAAGCTTCGTTCAGCGATAAAAGTCTCGAGAATTGTGTTTAAAAATAATTTATCTTTATATATATGAATTGTATAGATTAAACATTTCAATTAAAATGTAATTATAGTTGCCATGTTTAAAGATACTTTATCGTTATTTATATGAATTGTATAGATTAAACATTTCATTTAAAATGTAATTATAGTTGTCAAGTAGCCTCTATAAAGCCTTCGATGGCGCTGAGGCGTATATTTAAAATAATGTTTATACTTCATATGAAAATATAAATAAATAAATAAATAAATAATAAAAAAAAAACCGGAACCGGTACCGTAACCATTTTTTTATTTTTTTATAGAACCGGAACTGGAACCGCAGAGAATAGAATTTCGGTTCATAGCCCTGTTTAAAAGATTCTCAGTAATGTTATCTATCAAAAAAATATAACAAAAGTACATATTACTGAAGAACAAAAAATACTTACGGAGATCTGCGTTAAAGTCCAATTTTCAAAAAAAAAAAATTGTAAAATAAAAAAATAAATTCGAATTTACAATTTTATATTTACTAAACCATTTGAGATATTTAAAATGATTCATGTATTAATTGTTTATAAAAGTCCTATACAAATATTTTAATTCCATGATAAAATCTACAATCTATGTATAAATATGTAAAGTAATGTCATCAAAAATTTACAAAAAAAATCACGTTCCAGTCTATATCTTTAAAACTAATAAAAATATTTTCTCATGTAAGCACATTTTCTTTAGATCTCAATGTAAGCTTTTCACAAACAAATTTTAAAAATCGGATAACTTTTGGATTTTTTAAAATTTTTGAAAGATTTTTCATGAATTTCGGTTCCTAGCCCTGTTTAAAATATTCTCAGTAATGTTATCTATCAAAAAATATAACAAAAGTACATATTACTGAAGAAAAAATATTACTTACGGAGATCTGCGTTAAAGTCCAATTTTCAAAAAAAAAAAAAATAAAAATTGTAAAATAAAAAAAAATTCGAATTTACAATTTTATATTTACTAAACCATTTGAGATATTTAAAATGATTTATGTATTAATTGTTTATAAAAGTCCTATACAAATATTTTAATTCCATGATAAAATTTACAATCTATGTATAAATATGTAAAGTAATGTCATCAAAAATTTTAAAAAAAAATCACGTTCCAGTCTATATCTTTAAAACTAATAAAAATATTTTCTCATGTAAGCACATTTTCTTTAGATCTCAATGTAAGCTTTTCACAAACAAATTTTAAAAATCGGATAACTTTTGGATTTTTTAAAATTTTTGAAAGATTTTTCATGAACAAAATTTCAAATTTACTGATTTTTATCTCCATAACCATTAAAGATACAAACTCTAATTTCAAAACTTAAGTTCTCTCAAGTTTTCTCTGTATAAAACTTGTTAAATTTTTTAAATCGGTGGTTCCGAAAATACTGGATTTCACCCGATTTAAGAGCGTTTGGGCACACTGTGCGTCGTGTAGCTACTGTAAGAGTAGTTCTTTATAAGTCCTATTAAATTTACTGTGTAAAGATTTATTGAACCAATAATACAACTCGTATACAGTGACATTAGTGACTTCTGTGGCAGGGACTACCAAACCTTAATACGGGTGTTACGACGATTGCATGTCTGTCTTCTATGCACGAGGACGCGGGTTCGAATCCTGCCTGCGCAATATTTTTTTTAATTATTTTATTTTTATTTATTATTACAAATATATATTATTATTATCATATAATTCATAATTATGATATCTGCACATTATAATATGAACGTTGCATTTTAATAATTAATTCACCAATATATATTTTTGATTATTATACATCAAAATAAATTGCACAATATTCAATTCACCGCTGGGGCTTCGTGAAATAAAAGTAAAAATCATGTTTTTTCAATTATAAATAATATAATTAAATCGTATAATCAAGTTTTGTAACGATCCGGTTTCCGGGTTCAGAGCTGTGATTAGTGATGATCATCAGGCCCGTGCGCAGAATTTGCTCGTGGGGGGGTTTTAGCTTATTTAATAATAACGGGGGTAGGGGAGGTAGATTTCTGTTTGGCAATACTAAGGCCTAAACTAGGTAAGATATCCGGTGTACAATCTTCTTATAACGGAGTTTCCTTCAGGAACTTTTGAAGGGTTATTAGGTCCCGGTTGGGCCATTTATCATAACCTTTTAGAGTCCGCACAAATTGGTTTAATCGTAATAAAAACAGTATTCCATTAATGAAAAAACGTATACCTTTTTTGACAATTAAACATATACAAAACTAGCAATAAATTGAAAAGGGCTTTGAAAAATATTCGAAATGTCTATAATTTAAGAAAATATTAAATAAAACCAATCGATTTCATTTGAAATTTGTACTTACATTTCATAAAAATATTTTCATAATATTAGTAAAGTAATTCGTACAGAAAAGCGCCGCAGTCGAAAATTTGCCCATTGTTTTGTGAACATTTATTTATTCAACTTCAAAATTCAAATTTCATATACCAATTTATTTGTTAATGTATATTTCTATTTTTTTATATTTTGGTAAATAAACAATTTTTTAATAAAGTAGGGTGTTTTTGAAATATGAAAACAAACAAATTCAAATTTTAGCAGTACTATTTCAGAATTTTATGAAATTTGGAAGAATGTTGAAACAACATAAACATAGCTTCCCAAATGGCGTGTTTGAAGAGCTTTTGGTACTTTAAATTGGAAAAATATGTATAAATATCGCAATCGTAATTAAAAAAAAATTTTGCGGCACTGAAAGGGTGTAAACGAAATTATTTTTACAAATTCAAATGCGTATATTGCGGTCAAAGCAAATTGTTAAAATAATACCGTAAATTAAAAAATTATCTTATTTATGACAAACAAAAAAGTAAACATCGATCATGGCGTCAAGAAAAAAATTCCAAAAAAAGGGAAAATTAATTTTGATAATCTAACCGTTCTATATTGCATGCAATTATTGGAAGTATAGCATGTGTATCCCGGGAAACTGCTGGAAATATTACAATTCGGTTTCGAGAGACCATCTTCTTAAATAGTAAACGTGAATCAGCTCGGAAATCAGGATTTATGAATCGTAATTTTGCAGGGAAAATGAGTGTTAGATCTAAGTCCAACAATCAATAAGAGATGTGTCATAAAAATTTAATATATTTCACATTTTCAAAAAGAAAAGATGAGATTTAAACTGAGATCATTTAAAGTTCCAAATAAAATCGAAGAAATTGATTAAGGATCCAATATGAATTTGTTCAAAAGGATGTAAACCAAATGCCCTGAGCTAGGTCCAGATTTAATTTTTTTTGCTTATATGAAATCAAATCTTCTAAAAATATTGACATTTTTTTAAACAGAAATAAAATATGCGATAGTTGGATTAGTGTACTCAGAAAAAAAACTATAAAATCCATAAAAAATGTCTATTGATTCAACGATTTTTTACTATTAAAATTTTTTTCCTATTAATATTATAATGTATGAACTATTAATTTTATGGTGGTGTCACACTATTGATTTTATAAGTTTTTACTATTAAAAATTAATGTGAGATCCAATTAATACTAAACTGTCCTATTGAAAGAATAGTTTACCACATTAAGTTAATATACTTATACTATTATATCAATATGATAAAATTATTAATTGAATAACTCAGACTATTGTTTTAAATATATTGCAATATAAATTCAATAGTTTAAATCATTTAAATGTAATAAGATATCACATTATTTTTAAAGAATATAACAATTAAATTTCTATGGGAACATACTTTTAAAATTATAGTTTTTTATATGTATTCAAAAAGATTGGTCGTAGTAATCCGAAATGATATTTATTTAATATTGTTGATATTATTTTTATTTCAAGTGATATTAATATTCGTATTATTAACACAAGTAATATTAATATAGCCGCGGTAGCTCAATGGTTAGTGCGGTGGACTGCGAGCCGAAACGTTCCCCGTTCAAGCCTGGACTGGGGCTAACAACATCTTTTCATAGAAACATTTTTCTATACCGCGCTACCTCTCGTCAGTAAATGGCAAACCTACTAGAGTAAAACTATTGCCTATGAAAAGCTCTCACCCGCCGTTAAGATTCGGCAATAAACTGTAGGTCCCACCACTTTGAGTACAAATCAGAGCTCTCGATTTCATACGAGTATTTTCGAGTAGCCCGGGTACCCGGGTAGCCCGGGTAATACCCGGGTAGATCAAATACTCGAAAAACCCGGGTTTTAAATGTTCGAGCTACCCGGGTAGTTCGCAAAACCCGGGTAGTTGGTTCGTTCGTTTGTTCGAGCTATTCGAGTAGCTCGTTTGTTCGAGTAGCTCGATGGCTCGTTCATTGTTCGAGTAACTCGATCGTTGTTCGAGCTTCGAGTAGCTTGTTCGTTCGTTCGTTTGTTCGATTGACGATTGTTCATTTGATCGCTTGTTAATTTGTCTGTCCGTTCGTTTGCTTGATGTGGGAGGTGGTTGGAAAAATGTAGGTGGACAAAAGTGGGTGGGTGTGCAAAAGTGGGCGGAAAGTGATAAAAAGACCGAAAAAATTTTATTGCAGAAATCGGTAGCAGGCATCAAGGGAAATCGAATGGTACCACTCTCAGTGGTCCCTGACCCCCAAAAGGGGGTCAAAAACCACTTTTTGTCCAAATTTTTTTTATTGCGGAAATGGATAGCGATCCTCATTAGAAGACTAATGGTACCCTTTGGAGTGGTCCCGGACCCCCAAAAGGGGGTCAAAAACCCATTTATGACCCAAAAAATTTTATTTCAGAAATCGATAGCGGACACCATTAGAATGCTATTGGTACACTTTGGAGTGGTCCAGGTCCCCCCAAAGGGGGTCAAAAACCCATTTATGACCCAAAAATTTTTATTTCAGAAATCGATAGTGGACATCATTAGAAGGCTAATGGTATCCTTTGGTATGGGTTTTTGACCCCCTTTTGGGGGTCCGGGACCACTCCAAAGGGTACCATTAGTCTTCCAACCACTTCCGACCAACTCCCACATCAAGCAAACGAACGGACAGACAAATTAACAAGCGATCAAATGAACAATCGTCAATCGAACAAACGAACGAACGAACAAGCTACTCGAAGCTCGAACAACGATCGAGCTACTCGAACAACGAACGAGCCATCGAGCTACTCGAACAAACGAGCTACTCGAATAGCTCGAACAAACGAACGAACCAACTACCCGGGTTTTGCGAATTACCCGGGTAGCTCGAACATTTAAAACCCGGGTTTTTCGAGTATTTGAACAACCCGGGTATTACCCGGGCACCCGGGTAATCGAGAGCTCTGGTACAAATATAACACGCACAGCTCAAAATGGTGAGAGAGCTCGGCCGAAGTTCTATACAGGACTGTAGCGCCAAACTATTATTATTAATATTAATATATATGATCCAATTGTTTGCAATTTGAGTATCCGCTGAAAATGCTTGGAAAATAAATGTAAACGAGTCAATATATTGTCTATTAATTTATTTTTAATAAAATATTCATTTTTTTTTATGGTATGCAACATGAATGAAATTAAGTCAATCTGGAAATAAATAAATTTAACAACATTAATAAGTTATTATTAACGTTATGTTCAAGAATTAAAATCGTAAACTTATTCATCCTATTGATGCACTGAGAAATAAATTCTAAATCAATAGTTTTCTTCATATAACATACCGATTCATTAATTTATCCTATTAAAACAAAATGACAAAACTTTAACGAGAATAATTTGTATCCTGTGAAGTTCATATTTAATAATGTGATCCTATAGAAGTAATATGAAATGCATACAAAAACAATAGTTTGCTTCATATCACATATTGATGCTATAGTTTATCGTGTAAACACAAAATGATAAAACTATAAAGACAATTATTTAAATCCCATGTACTTTATATATAAAATTTCATCCTGTAAAAACAATATGAAATACATAAAGAATCAATAGTTTGCTTCATATAACATATTGATACTATAGTCCATCATATTAAGACAAATGACAAAATTATAGCTACAATACTCTTCATCCTAAGAACTACGTTTTAATAATTCTATCCTATAGAAGCAATAAGAAATACTATAAAACTAATAGTGCAAATATGTTTTTTGTTCAATATAACAAGTTATTTAATAAATAGTAATAAAATTAAATCAAGAAAATGATGCAAAAATGTAAGCTTACCTTGAGAATGTACGAATGATGTTTCAAATGACTGTAGCACAAGGTGCAAAGTTCAATTTGTCTCTTTTCCGTCCTGTCTTGATTGCACTTGTTTGATTAATGTTCTGTTTTAAATTTATTTTTTGTATGTTTTAGTTTTTATTTGTTTTATATCTAGTTATTAAGTACACTTTTTATACCCTACACTAAGAGTGAAAGGGTATATTCAGTTTGGTATGCCGTTTGTAACACCCAGAAGGAAGCATCTCCGGTATGGAAAAGTATATATATTCTTGATCAGCATGACCTCCTGAGTCGATTTAGCGTCTGTCCGTCTGTCTGTCCGTCTGTCTGTCTGTCCGTCTGTCTGTCCGTCTGTCTTTTGAAATCCCTAAGACTTTTAAAATTGAAGAGCTAGATAAATGAAACTTAGATTACTAATATACCTACGCTGTATGTGCGAAAAAATTGGCGAGATCGGTCCATTGTGACCTATGATCCGACCACTTATGTTCAAATACCTCATATAAAATGTACATATAAAGATCAATTTTTATGTATACGTGCTTAGGTAAACTTTTTTGGTCAAATATATATTGACATCATGCTCAAATACATGATAATAATGTTTTCCGGCGAAAAGACTTGTGGTTCACAAAAAAAAAAATCGAAATTCGGTACACCTACCCATTTGTAAATATGGGTATCAAATGAATGGAAATTCTTCAGCGATTGAATGTTTGTAGTTATTTTCAGGATTCGTATACCCTGGTGACCTATATATCACTTTGAATGGTAACCACACATATGTGTAGGGTATTTATAGTCGGCTTAGACCGACTATAATTTTGATAATCCTAACTATCATAATTACACCTACTTTAAAATTTCCCATGTGATCTAACCTTCCCAACTGGTTTATTTTTCACATATGCTTTACGACCAAGCAGAACAGACTGGTGAATTTTCTAATCGTCGAGGACGCAACGTTTTACATTATCACGGTTATATTTTTACGTATTTTATTATGTATTATTTTGAGAACCAGGTCCAAACCTATAGGGGGTAGGACTTATTCAGTGAGTAGGACTTATTCGGAAAAATACGAGTCGGAAATATTGTAAAAATTCGAAAAGTTGTATATATTCGGAATTATCACAATTTTTTAAGTAGCAATAAATCATAAAATGATAAAAAATCGTAATATTTTAAGTATTTAACACGAATAGTTTATCGAATTAATGTGTTAAAACCGACTCCGATAAATTCGAAAATATTTAAAATCAGTCGGAAATTTTCGAAAAATAAAAACATAGAAATTGTCAGGTATTTTTATATAGTATAAAATTGACAATATATAATGTCCGAGTCGGTTATACTGGGAAAATATCACAAATTTTAAAATACAAATTAAAAAATATTTGGATGCATTCGGAATTTTTCAAAAAGCAGTTTGTAAATGTTTAATAACATTTGCCTGCGGCGCTTCTATTATTAATACAAAAATAATAACAATTACAACAATTGTTTTAAATTTTATAACTATATCTTGTATACTTTTCGAGTTATTAGTTCCTAAAGAGTTATATAAAAGTGAATTGTATGAGAGGTGGGTGTGTCCGTTGACGGATTTGGCTCATTTTCAAACTCAGTTCCTACTTTTGGCTAAAATATATTCAGACGAAATTTCATCGCATTCTGATTAGTATTTCTCAAGTTTTTATGTATTCGGACAGCAAGACAGCAAGACGGACAGACAGACAGACAGACAGACAGACAGACGGGCATGGCTAAACGGACTCGGGTAGTGATGCTGATCAAGAACTTTTCCATACTTTTCCATACCGGACACGCCTTCTAAGGGGCGTTACAATATCTGCACAAACTGCGATCGCCTCCTTCGCCCCCCCTGTATAAAAAACCCTATGAAAGATTCAAAAAATCTTGTACATTCATGTATATAACTTGTAATATATGCAAAACATAAATTTTCCGTGTGTATATATGAATTAAAATTGTAATCACACGATATCCAACCAGATTTTGGATTATATCAAAGCGGGTGTGGGAAAAAATGATCATGTCTTGGGAAAAGTAGGACTAGCAGTCACAAAAATACCTTTAACAATATCCTGTATCCTTTAAAACTAAAACTGTATCCTTTTATCTAAAGTTTTTTTTTTTAGTTTTTAGTGTATTTATATCCTACACCTGTGAGGTACAGGTTATATCAACTTTGTGCAGATATTGCTTTTAGCTGTCCGTCTGCATGTCCGTCCAGACGGACATACTGCTTTTTAGCCAAGAGTTAGTTGTGCCACTGAGCCAAAACGGTTAACTAACACGCCCACTTTTGATACAAGTCACTCTAGGAACCAATAACTCGAAAAGTATTCAAGATATACTTATAAAATGTTTTAAAATGTATTGTTAGAATTCACCTAGAAATATGTGTTCCTAGAAATATTCGCTTTGTCATAGTGTACATTTTACTCGCAAATTACACTACACAACAGCCATTCTGCGCAGCAGTCAAGGTTATTTTTGTATTATGTAAAATGACGCCCTTATTCCGAAAATATGGTTTAATAATGTATCTTTGGATAGGTTTACAAAATATGGGTCAATAACATTTGGACCGAGCTTTCATAAAGGCATATATTTGCAAATATCTCGCGTTCTAAATAACACATATGATCAAATGTTATATCGAATGAAAGTTAATTGAATATCGAATAAACATTTTTTAGAACATTTTTAAATTGGTTCATTAGTTTAAGAGAACTCGAAAGGAGAACTTTAAAAAACATTTTTTTACTTCGAATTACTATTCTACTAAAATATATTGAAAATAAATTTCACATCATTCGGAATAGCAGTTTTAAAGTTATCGTGTATAGGCGGACAGACATACAGACGGTCATATCTAAATCGACTCGGAAAGTAATGTCGACCAAGAAATATTTTCTTTTCATACCAGTCACGCCTACTAAGAGGCGCTAAAATATCCTCACATATATTTTATAACTTGTAACCCATGGGTATAGGGTATAAACATATTATTCGATTTTTTTTAGTTAATACCCAATTGTAATGCTTTCACATGAATTTCTGTTCTCAAAACGTATCCATAGATTTCTTTTATTTTTTTACATAATTTTCTTTAAAAATGTACAGGCTAATTTTGCAATATTACAAATTGTGCATCATCTTGCGTTTTCAATTTTTCGCCATTTTTTAAATGCATTTCTTAATAAAATTTATGTCGACAAAATTTATATTTTTCGAGTTCTTCTATAGTGTTTTCTTAAACCAGTAAACCAATTTCAAACTATTGTAAGAAATGTTTATTGAATATTTAATTATCTTTCATTCGATATAACAATTGAGTTTAAGGGTTTTATTAAACGCGAGATATTTACAAATATATGAGACCACCTTTTTGAAAGCTCAGTACAAAAGTTATTGCCCGAAGTCTCGTAATCCTATCCGTAGAAATTCATCCGAATTAATTCATATATTCAAATTCTGCGAGTCATTTCCAATAATACAAAAATAATGGAATTTACTGCGCAAACTTTTTTTTTTCATTTTGTTGTGTAATGTTATTGAAAACAAATTTATGAAATATTAGCTTAAATCTCCACATATGTTTTAAAAGTAGGCGTGATCCGCCCACATTTATTTTTAACATTTTTTAATTTTTTTTTTATTACTTTCATATCAATTTTTTAAATTATATTATTATATGTCGAAAATTTCTGATATATAAATAATATTGTGAGTGTAAGAATGTTCAACATAACATAGAACTTTAAAAGGTAGGTGTACAATTAAATGTCCCATATTAATATTCCCACCGAAGTGTAGGGTATTCCATAGTCGGGCCCGACCGACTATAAAAGTCCGCCCCATGTGACCGAACTTACCCATGTGACCTAAGTTTCCCAACTCGTCTATAAATAACAAAACAATGTAAATTAAGGCCTAAAATAATCGCCTCGCAATGCAAGCGTCTTCAACACATTATCGCAGGCCGCAGCGACTCGCTGATGCAGCTGCCGCTCTTTGGTATCGGCGGATGCGTGTCTCCTTTACACTCATCACCGGTGGCGGCACCAGCGGGCATCAGTAATCCTAATAATATTGGAGACATCCGCCATAAGAAGCCGCCAGCTGGTACATGTAAAAATATAATTATTTAAATATATTTAATTATTTTTGTGATAGCTTACCCGTTGTTAAACAATTTTTTTAAATGACAAAAGAAAAAACAGACAGCCATTTTCAAGAACTTCTTACAATTTACTATGAAATATTAATGATCAAACCAATTCATAGTAAACTTACTAAAAACGCTAACAATTATAAAATATTATTGTGCATAGTAAAAATATATGAAACGTAGTAAAATGTTCGATATACTTTTTCCCTGGGTGCATAAAATCAGACCTGTCCATGTTTTGTTATCGATTACATTCGATGACATTCAATCACATTTTAACTCAAATAATTATAAACGGCAATTTCGAAACTGTTGAGATCGCTGAATGCAGCCAATGTAAATCGGGCATTATTTATAAAATAAAACATTTTAAGTTTCAACGCAACTCGTCTAGCAACACCGCTTACTCGTTGCATACATACAAAAAATGAGCACCATGTTTATACAATTTGGCCTTGTACTTTTATGAGTATGAGAAAAAGATAAAATGCGTAATGCTACTCCCTCGTGAGAAGAAAAATAAATGAGTTTAAGACAGTACTCATGAGTAGTAAAGTTTTTACTCTCCGATGATTATCCATTTATGAGTAGAGAGTAAGTCGGATTTTTTTCTCTTACTCACTCATGTCGTGTGTTGTTAAATCAAATGTGTGCTTTCTCACTTATGCGGATTATGCATGAGTGAGTCATTGTATTCATTTATGTGACTTTCCGAACTCTGCTAAAATTACATTGTGCTGCTAGAGTAAAATAAAATGTCCTGTATTCGCACATTGTAGATGATGTTAAAAAAAAAACATTTTAAATCCATATTTTTATTTTTTTCGGCACACATTTTTTGTGGTAA
Source organism: Dryomyza anilis (assembly GCA_951804985.1). Classification (NCBI taxonomy): domain Eukaryota; kingdom Metazoa; phylum Arthropoda; class Insecta; order Diptera; family Dryomyzidae; genus Dryomyza; species Dryomyza anilis. The sequence continues at coordinate 50,263,953 of OX638135.1, forward strand.
ACTCTAGTAGCACAGTGTAATTTTTAGGCCCTATTATTTTTTAAAATAAAATGTTGGTTATGTATATGTCAATCATCGAAGTAATGGGTATACAAATATATTGAATATTTTTTAACCAAACTGGAATACAAATATTTTTTTAAAGACAAATTATTACATCATTCTCATGGTATTTTCCGTAAACAAGCATGTTATATCTATGCAATTTAAGAATTTTTACGTTCTTCAAACCAAAAACAAATCATTTAGTTTTTGTACTTATGAAAATTTGAAAAATATACATTCAGTGCTTAATATTTTTTTAAAATCCTTAATATTGATGGTTTAAGGACAAGATAGAAAATTAAAATGTACTACAGAAAAGATCCTAAGGTGAATGCCTACATTTGGTTTTCAGTCAAGAAATCCATACCGTTTTCAAGAAATGTTACTATGGAAATTAAGAATTTACCATATATTTGGGGTCAATACCTCGCAATCTTGACGTGATAGAACATAATTTTATAGTATGATCAAATTTTTCACACATTCAAGATATTATAAATAAAGCCAAATCCTTGGCACCGATAAAGGATCATTCGATTTTCAGCTACGAAAAACTTTAGTTTCATATAAAATATAAAAATACTTTACGATGCTCAGTATTAGATAAACTTAAGGTAGTACGGCTTAGACATTTTTGGCTACTATTTATGTTTGTTTATGCTGAATATTTTATCCATGGACAATATAATACATTTCCAACTCCTTAATATGAAATTCGTCGATTATGTAGATTGATCCTTTGAAAATCATTAACATTGGTATTAAAAGGACGAGATAGAAATTTAATATGTACTACACATTTGAACCCTTGTATAGTGTCTACATTTGATTCTCAGACAACAAATCCATAACTACTACTGTTTTCTCAAGAAACCAACGGTATTATTACGGTCACTATAGGACCTTTATGGTCATTAGGACGGATCGAAATTTTGTCCCAAAGTTGTAATAGCGCTTAAAAGTTGCATTGTGCTGCTAAAGTTTACTACAAAAAAGTTGAATCGAAAAAAATAATGTCCAGTGTTCGCGCATTGCAAGTGTAGTTAAAAAAACCCTTTAAATGCATATTTTTATTTTTTTACCATCTACATAAATTTTTTTTGTATGTAATGGGCTCAGAAAGTTAGAGATTGTATCTATTAATGTCCTCCTAAAATTTCATTAATTTTGAATAAAATCTTATGCTTGCTCATCGTCCTTGAAGTTGAAAAAGTACAAAAAAAAAATCGTAATTTTCTTTGGTTAAGCCGTTTTAAATATATATTTATAAATATTCTTAAGTGTGCTGAATTCAAATTTGTTAACGGTCAGTTTCTATCGGGTATAGTTTTTGAAAAAAAAAATAATAAAGTCTGGTGCTTTGCCCATTATAAAATTTTTTGCTATTACATCATGTTGTTTGAGATTTTTTTGGCGTTATTGGATTTATAAGTAATATAATGTTCCTAGAATTGACCAAAACAATTTCACTAAAAAAAAACAAAAAAACAAAAAAAAAGCATCAAATTACGATTTTTGGGTGTTTCACACTTTAAGGACGATGTGCAGCCACAAGATTTGTTTTAAAAATGATGAGATTTTGGGATGGCGTTAATAGATTCGAAATATAATTTTTGAAGCTTATTCTGATCCAAAACTAAATTTTTCTTTACTCTAACCATAAATCTATACTTCTTAAAGGAATTTTTTACCTTCGGTTGTAATGCGCGAGCACAGGACGATATGAGGGAAACTGTATGAGGGAAATTCTAAGACCATTATGTAACTTTTAAGACCAATAACGACAACAAAACCTAAAGCAATTTGATGTAATCAGTAAAAAATTGTATAATGGGTAAAGCACCAGACTTTAGGAATTTTTTTTTTCAATAACTATACCCGATACAAATTTTGCGTTAACAAATTTGGTTTCAGCACACCCAAAATTTTATATAAAAAAAATTGCATGTCAAAATAACCACCCATGCCGATTTTAGAACGGTTTAAGCAAAGAAAATGTCAATTTTATTGTACTTTTTCAAATTTAAGGACGATGCGCGAGCATAAGATTTTATTCAAAATTTATGAAATTTTAGGAGGACAATCTCTAATTTTTTAAGTCTGTTACGAACCAAAAAAAGTATTATGTCGATGGTAAAAAAATAAAAATATGGATTTAAAGTGTTTTTTAACATTATCTGCAATGCGCGAACATAGGACATTATTTTTTTCGACTCTAATTTTTTGTGGTGAACTCTAGCAGCATAATGTAACTTGGTAGCCCTATTACATTTTAAAATAAAAATAAAAGTTTGGTTTTGATCCGCCCTAATGGTCATATATCTCGTAAAACTGACGTGATGGGACATATGTTTGTTTGGTGAAATTTCGTCAGTTTACTCAAGGATTCTAAAAAAAATGTCAAATCTCCGTCACTAAATTTAGTGTCGCACTGTGTTATTTATATTTATATTATTTGTATATTAAAAGTTTGGAAAACGAGTACACCATTAGAAAAACCAATTCACCTCACCTTTCAAATGAGACTAACTTCAATATTCAACTTATACACTCAGAAAAAATCCATGAAATTCCCATTGATTTAATAGTATTTAAAAAATAATTATTATCATATAAAAAAATGTAATACATAGTATTTTCTACTATTTAATGATATTTACCGATTAAAAAAATAATTTATCATGTTGAAAAAAACTATCGTTTATATGGTATTTTTTTCTGAGTGTGGTTGATATGCTATAATAGTTTAACGGAATGCAAAAAGTTGTATTTCAACGAAATATTTCAATTAATAAAGGGGAATAACTTCAAAAAAAAAACTCTATTTTAATAAAAAAAAATTACGTTTAAAATATTTTTTGGCAACTGTACAATTTGAAAAATATCGGAGCTAATAAAGTCGTTTTTTTTTATATTTCGACGATTAACAGATCGGTACGCTAATATCCATAATCATAGACTTGAGTTTATATAATTATGTAAAATCTAAAATTATGACTACTAATATTAATATTATTATAGCAAATCTATTTTTAATTTTGATTATTTAATTTGAGTATTTATTAGAACAAATTAGTGTTTTATATATATATATATATATATATATATATATATATATATATATATATATATATATATATATATATATATATATATATATATATATATATATATATATATAACTCTTGGTTCGTCTGTCAGCCTGTCTGTCTGTCTGTCTGGCTGTCTGTTTGTTTGTTCCAGCATCACGTCTAAACCGCTGAACCGATTTAACTGAAATTTGTCACCAGGATACTATGGAGTGCGGAGGGTGTCATAGGCTATATATGGGCGGGATTGGACAAAGAGGTGTGGCACCTCCCATACAACCTAAACTTTCAAAACGACATAACTCGGCATATACACAAGCTAAGAAGATGAAACAAAAAAAACAATTACAAAAAAAAAATACAAAAGCAAAAACACAAAAGCAAAAATCAAACACAAAAACAAAAGTAAAAGCACAAAACTTAAGCAATAACTCAAAAACAACAGAAAAATAAAAAAAGGATAGAAAACAAAAACAAAATAAACCACATTAAAATTCACCACACTAAAACTCATCACACTAAAATTCACCACTCTAAAACTCACCACACTAAAATTCACCGCACTAAAATTTACCACACTCAAATTCACCACACTAAAACTCAACACAATAAAATTCACCACAGTCAAATTCACCACACTAAAACTCACAACACTAAAACTCACCACTCTAAAACTCACCACATTGAAACTCACCACATTGAAACTCACCACACCAAAATTCACCATATATATATATATATATATATATATATATATATATATATATATATATATATATATATATATATATATATACATATATATATATATATATATATATATATACATATATATATATATATATATATATATATATATATATATATATATATATATATATATATATATATAGGTTGTAGATAAAAATCAATATTGTTGTATACAAATTTTAATATTTATAAAACCGAAATTCTATTGGGGCGATCGCCCTCCCCCCAAAAAAAGGCGCACTTTTTCAAAAAAACACAATATGAAAAAAATGCGCCTAATATTCAGAATTTTGCGCCTTTGTAAATGAGCGGAAACTATAGAGAAAGGCGAAAAATTTCCAAAAAATCATAAAATTGCAAATTTTGCGCCTCTGTAGAAGGGCGGAAAATATACAGAAAGGCGCAACATTTTCTAAAAAGCATAAAATTGCAAATGCGTCTTATTTACAAAATGTTTGCGCCTCTGTAGAAGGGCGCAAAATATAGAGAAAGGCGCAAAATTTTCAAAAAAGCATAAAATTGCAAATGCGTCTTATTTACAAAATGTTTGCGCCTCTATAGAAGGGCGCAAAATGTTCAAAAAAGCATAAAATTGCAAATGCGTCTTATTTACAAAATGTTTGCGCCTCTATAGAAGGGCGCAAAATATACAGAAAGGCGCAACATTTTCTAAAAAGCATAAAATTGCAAATGCGCCTAATTTACAAAATGTTTGCGCCTCTATAGAAGGGCGCAAAATATAGAGAAAGGCGCAAAATTTTCAAAAAAGCATAAAATTGCAAATGCGTCTTATTTACAAAATGTTTGCGCCTCTATAGAAGGGCGCAAATATACAGAAAGGCGCAAAATGTTCAAAAAAGCATAACATTGCAAATGCGTCTTATTTACAAAATGTTTGCGCCTCTATAGAAGGGCGCAAAATATACAGAAAGGCGCAAAATTTTCAAAAAAGCATAAAATTTCAAATGCGCCTAATTTACAAAATGTTTGCACCTCTATAGAAGGGCGCAAAATATACAGAAAGGCGCAACATTTTCTAAAAAGCATTAAATTGTTAATGCGCCTAATTTACAAAATTTGTGCGCCTCTACAGAAGGGCGCTAAATATAGCAAAAGGTGCAAAATTTCAGAATTTTTAGGCCTTTTGAAAAGACCGGTAACTACAGAGAAAGGCGCTAAATTTTCAAAAAAATAAACACAAAATGGAAAAAGCGCTTAAAATGTAGAATATTTGCGGGTTTTAAAAAGATCGCAAAATATAGAAAAGGCGCAAAATTTTCAAAAAAAAAAAAAAACACAATTAATTTACAGAGTAAATATGCGTCATATTCATTTTTGGTTTGTTTTGATAATTTTGCGCTTGTAAAGACGATAAAATACTGTAAGTTATGCGCTGTTTTAATTTTAATTGTTATTTGAATAGTTTACGCCTTTTTGAGCTTTTCTCTCTACATTGCGCCTTGTGTAAAAATAACTAACAATTTCCAGATTACTAATATTCTGTAAATTACCTTTTTAATTGTTCGTTTTTTTTTAAATTTTACGACTTAAAAAAAACTTTTTGACATTTTAATCTTCGTTAAAATTGCCCAAAATATCGGGTAACTTTTATTTTAAAGTTGACTTTAAATTGTCTACGAATATGCGCCATTGTATTTTGGCAAATATTCTGAAGATTACACAATTCGAGTTTTAAGTGTTTTGAGATCTATATCAAAATGTCCCAAGACAAAAATTTTAGGCAGTTTAGACAGTTTAGAAACATTTTTTCGACATATTTTCAAAATAGATAGGCAGAGTTTGTATCACGAGCTGCCTGCCCGATCCCAAAATATGCGGTGAATCTGTCATTAAAATTCCACAAAATTTTACAACCTGCTATACACTTCCCAAAATATTCCATTTATCTGTGTGTTGGCCGGAAATATTCCTGAAAAATGACATAAATTTTGTCTCGGGGTATCAACATTAAATCGAATTTAAACATTATAGGCGCATATCCATAGACAATTTTTAGTTTTTAAAAAATATACATATTTTTTTGTATATCTTCGTTGTACAACTATAAGTCTAAATACCATTTTTGATAGTTTGATAAAAGTTCGACAATTCATATTTTTAGATGTGTTGGTGTATTTTTCATAATTAAAAATCAAATATTCACAAAACATAGTTTTTAAATATGTCCAATCGGCACTGCGCTAAAATGTTATGATTGTTTCAAATTATAATTGAAGAAGTTATTAACAAAAAAAAAATCGATATTGAAACAAAATTTATTTGATGACTTTTAGTTCTATAACGACGATTTATAATACGATTTTTACGTTTTTAGTATTTTTGAAATTAAAAAAAACTGTTGTAAATTAATTTAATAATTGGTGAAGTAACTATTACCTTTTGAATAAATGGTACAAAAATCTAGGTTAAATATAAAACTTAAGTTTGGTACAAATCGTACAATTGGTACAAATGTTATACTTAAAAAAAAAATCAAATTCAAATATTTTTGGTTTTCGAAATATGCTGTTAAGTGAAAATAATCATTAAAATACATTGTGTATATCTGAAGTAGTTTTCCAACGAGATGTCGGTATTGATCACCTTTAATATAATACACAAATTGAATTTTGTTTCCAAAGGGTACTGAGATATGTACACCTTCCTAAAATCAGAGACCAAAAATAATTAATTTTTTCAAATTTATATGTAAAAAGTCATTGTAAGAAATGATGGCACTGTAAAACAAATGGTACCATTAGATAACATTCGATGAACATTTTAATTTATTGTCTTATTTTTATTATAGGACTGTTAAATTTTAAAGTATTTTTTAATAATTATATTTGAGAAATATAAATAAAAGTTTGATTAATATTATTAAAGTCAAAAATAATTATTTTTGATAAATACTTTCAAAATTCAAATATAATTTTTATTTTAGATACATATTTATTAAAACCAAAATTAATTATTATTTTTGATATATATATGTAAAAAAAGTCTTTACTCCTACCAAAAAATCTCCAAACAAACAAACAAATTGGCTGAACTTTAGATAACCGGATGAAGTGAAATATTTTTTCTTCAAACTATCCCCCATGTTTGGGTCCCAGACTAAATTGGGGCTCGGTCGAACTTGTGGTACCCCAGATAAATCGAAACTTTATAATCGAAACTTTAGGTACTGAAATGAAAGATATTGATCTCACGATTAATATGTTATTATGTTCATGATCCGATAACCCCAGTAAACTCAGGACCCTTTTTGGTTTTAACAACTGAGTTCATTTTATACACGAATAATACTTTTGTATTTATGTTTTAAAAAATAAAAAATTTAATATTTTATAAAAAAACTAGCTGGACCCGTACACGACTCGTGCAAATATTATGTGAATGCAAGGTTATTAAGCAATTTTATTAATATAAATAACATTTTTATTATTTATATCAGGGACCCGTGCTTCGCTGTGGACGTTTTTTTATTGGTTTTATAAATGTAGTAACCAAAACCATACTAATTATCCGATAAAACAACTTTCTCATAGACAATTCTTTCTCAGACTGTGCTTCCCCGTAGAATTCTTCCCAGTAGAATTCTTTCCCGTAGAATTCTTCCCCGTAGAGTTTTTCCCAGTAGAAGTTTTAGTGTGGTTTGTTTTAGCGTGGTGAGTTTTAGTGTGGTGAGTTTTAGTGTGGTGAATTTTAATGTGGTGAGTTTAAGTGTAGTGAATTTTATTGTTGTGTGTTTAAGTATGTTGAATTTAAGTGTGGTCAATTTAAGTGGGTCAATTTGAATGTGGTGAATTTTAGTGTGGTCAGTTTTAGTGTGGTGAATTTTAGTGTGGTGAGTTTTAGTGTGGTGAATTTTAGTGTGGTGAGTTTTTGTGTGGTGAAATTTAGTGTGGTGAGTTTTTGTGTGGGGAATTTTAGTGTGGTGAAAATTAGTCTGGTAAATTTTAGTGTGGTGAGTTTTAGTGTGGTGAATTTTAGTGTGGTGAGTTTTAGTGTGGTGAATTTTGGTGTGGTGAATTTTAGTGTGGTTGATTTTGTTTTTGTTTTCTATCCTTTTTTATTTTTCTATTGTTTTTGTGTTATAGATTAAGTTTTGTGCTTTTACTTTTGATTTTGTATTCGATTTTTGCTTTTGTTTTTGTGTTTTTGCTTTTGTATTTTTTTTTGTATTTGAGTTTTTTGTTTCATCTTCTTTGCTTGTGTATGTGCCGAGTTATGTCGTTTTGAAAGTTTAGGTTTTATGGGAGGTACTACGCCCCTTTGTCCAATCCCGCCCATATATAGCCTATGACACCCTCCGGACTCCTTAGTATCCTGTGGCAAAATTTCAGTTAAATCGGTTCAGCGGTTTAGACGTGATGCTGGAACAAACAGACAGACAGACAGACAGACAGACCGACCGACAGACTAACAGACGGACCAAGAGTTTTATATATATAGATTACGTCTGCGGCGCTTCTTCGATATTACTTGCCAACGAAATATTATAATTAACTGTTGGGCCACTTCTAGAAAATTTTAAAAAAACCTTTCAGCGTTACCTATTCATTTCAAAATTTTCTTCGTCATTTTGATAAATAATTAAATATTTTTCTCAACAATCAGCATTTCATTTTAATTTTATTTTTTACATAATTACTAATCCAAAGCTTTGGTTATTAGATCATAAAAATAACCATATAATTACAAATGTGGCATTATTACATTTCATTTGAGTACCTATATGATCAAATATGTAGATTCACCGGATATCGTTTTTTCTAGGGTACCACAGATCCGACCGCACCCTATATTTTTTTTGTTTTTTAAGCAAATAAAACGGTTGATTTAAAGAAAAAAAGTTGCTTTAAAGAAGTACAGTTGTATAAAATATAAAGTACAGAAAATATAAAAAAGGACGCAAAATAAATTTTTGGGGCGCATTTTAGAAAAAAATGGAAAAAAGGCGCAAAAAAATTAATCTCCCCCCCCAAATCATACTTCTGGATCCGCCCCTGCCTAAAAGGACGCGATATGTTTTTAGTTTGTAGCATTACAAACTATCTGGATATAAGAAACTGCATATTTCTGCAAAAGTTGTTATATTCCAAAACTCCATCATATCTTTCTGATAAGCTACGTCTTAGCGTTTCAAATAGAAGCCTCAATTAAATTTTGCCAAAATTTAATTATCTACAATGCAAATACTATTTTTAATTAACGCAATTCGACTCTGGAACTCATTACCACTTAGTATTTAAAATATAAACATAACATGTAGATTTAGGTATTATATACTAATACTAGGTTAAATATTTTATAGGTTAAATATAAAACTTAAGTTTGGTACAAATCGTACAATTGGTACAAATGTTATACTTAAAAAAAAATCAAATTCAAATATTTTTGGTTTTCGAAATATGCTGTTAAGTGAAAATAATCATTAAAATACATTGTGTATATCTGAAGTAGTTTTCCAACGAGATGTATTGATCACCTTTAATATAATACACAAATTGAATTTTGTTTCCAAAGGGTACTGAGATATGTACACCTTCCTAAAATCAGAGACCAAAAACAATTAATTTTTTCAAATTTATATGTAAAAAGTCATTGTAAGAAATGATGGCACTGTAAAACAAATGGTACCATTAGATAACATTCGATGAACATTTTTAATTTATTGTCTTATTTTTATTATAGGACTCTTAAATTTTAAAGTATTTTTTAATAATTATATTTGAGAAATATAAATAAAAGTTTGATTAATATTATTAAAGTCAAAAATAATTATTTTTGATAAATACTTTCAAAATTCAAATATAATTTTTATTTTAGATACATATTTATTAAAACCAAAATTAATTATTATTTTTGATATATATATGTAAAAAAAGTCTTTACTCCTACCAAAAAATCTCCAAACAAACAAACAAATTGGCTGAACTTTAGATAACCGGATGAAGTGAAATATTTTTTCTTCAAACTATCCCCCATGTTTGGGTCCCAGACTAAATTGGGGCTCGGTCGAACTTGTGGTACCCCAGATAAATCGAAACTTTATACACCTACCTATATGAACATGTAGGTACTGAAATGAAAGATATTGATCGAACGATTAATATGTTATTATGTTCATGATCCGATAACCCCAGTAACCTCAGGACCCTTTTTAGTTTTAACAACTAAGTTCATTTTATACACGAATAATACTTTTGTATTTATGATTTAAAAAATAAAAAAATTAATATTTTATAAAAAAATTACGTCTGCGGCGCTTCTTCGATATTACTTGCCAACGAAATATTATAATTAACTGTTGGGCCACCTATTCATTTCAAAATTTTCTTCGTCATTTTGATAAATAATTAAATATTTTTCTCAACAATCAGCATTTCATTTTAATTTTATTTTTTACATAATTACAAATCCAAAGCTTTGGTTATTAGATCATAAAAATATCCATATAATTACAAATGTGGCATTATTACATTTCATTTGAGTACCTATATGATCAAATATGTAGATGCACCGGATATCGTTTTTTCTAGGGTACCACAGATTCGACCGCACCCTATATTTTTTGTTTTTTAAGCAAATAAAACGGTTGATTTAAAGAAAAAAAGTTGCTTTAAAGAAGTACAGTTGTATAAAATATAAAGTACAGAAAATATAAAAAAGGGCGCAAAATAAATTTTTGGGGCGCATTTTAGAAAAAAATGGAAAAAGGCGCAAAAAAATTAATCTCCCCCCCAAATCATACTTCTGGATCCGCCCCTGCCTAAAAGGAGATTTTAATAATGTGACGCGATATGTTTTTAGTTTGTAGCATTACAAACTATCTGGATATAAGAAACTGCATATTTCTGCAAAAGTTGTTATATTCCAAAACTCCATCATATCTAAGCTACGTCTTAGCGTTTCAAATAGAAGCCTCAATTAACTTTTGCCAAAATTTAATTATTTACAATCGCAAATACTATTTTTTATTAACGCAATTCGACTCTGGAACTCATTACCACTTAGTATTTAAAATATAAACATAACATGTAGATTTAGGTATTATATACTAATACATTTTTCAAACAATAATCTATTAACATCTTAAATCTACTATTTATAAGTAACACATCTAATTTCTCTTTAAATATGTTAAATTTTTACATTATTCTTAAATTTTTTTTTTATTTTTTTATTTTTTACTTTTTTATAAACTGACCTTTTGATTATCTACGTAATTTTAATAATGTTGAACTGTAAAATAATCACTTCTTATTGTACTAATATATAAATCAAATCAAAAAAATTATATACGAAAACTTCGCACCGGTGAAGCTGTGCACAAGTCCAGCTAATATATATACAACGAAAAAAAACTGTATTAAAAGGATCTTTAAAATAAATACATATGTATTTGATTTACATCCTTACACAAATGTATTCGTTTTTACTTCATTGTATGCAATTAACTACATAATTTTACTGCATTTATATACAATTTTTAATACATGTGTATTGAAAATAACTACATTTTGTCTTTTTTAAATACGTCCGAAATATGTAGATACAGACTGCATCTTAATTTATTTTAACTACATTCCGTATTTATTTAACACCAATATGTATGGTGAAACAACACAATTTTAAGTTATTAGCTAACAATCATCTTTCCAGATGGTGTGGTTTCAAAGATTTGAACATATCTGAAATGTTTAAAATAACATACCTATATTAAATATTGACATTTTAACTTAAACTGCACCAAAATGAGTATAGGGGTGGTGTAAGACGGACGGAGAATCATGGACAGGCGACACTTTAGAAATTAGACAAAACTTAGTGACCTTTAAAGAAGGAATTCAGGTGGCAGACTTTTTAGAATATTAGGAGACAGTTTCACACGGCAGCCATTAAGCTCGAACGGGCGACAATTTATTATATTAACCCCCCTGATCATTTATTTCCCGGTAACAACGATATCGGCTAAAATATCAGTTTCAAAATCGGTTGAAGAACATGTGACCACAATTTTTAATTCATGTATTAAACGAAACGTTGAGTACGCTTGTTATGAGAGTTGTTTCATATAAATCATACGCGATGGTAAAAAAATAATGAAATTATTGATTATCAAAAAATAGTTGGCAAAACAAAAATATTGAACAAACGTTCAAATCAAAGAGCGAAACGAACGAAACGTTTTAAATACGTTACACCAATTTAAGACGAAGGGGACTGAAAACGAGACGATAATAAAAAGATACATGATAAGGGGCTAAATAAACTTTCATAGAAAATAGAAAAGAAATTGTGTTTGTATTCAAACGTCGTGGGGGTCATTCCTACATGTTTGTTTTAAACTAACAAAAAATATTGATATAAAAAAGCATATATATATATAAGCATTATATGGGAATTGACCATTTATAAAGTTGCATGGTTCCATACTTACACGTAAGTAAAACGTCCAAAATATACATCTTTTGAGAAATAAGTGAACGAAATATTTGTTAAAAATATAAAACATTTTTTGTATGACAATCAATATGAACATTAGACTGACAAATCGACAGGAGGTCCCCCCCATATAAATGCTATATTGGATGATAAAATCGATGTGAAGAATTTTCAGCGAAATCCGAACATGGGAAATGGACTCGCCGGGACTTCAAAGTAACCGTTTTCGTGCATAAATCGACAATTTTGAAATTGTATTGAAATTATATCTCTCAAATACATTAAACTAAAAAAGGGGGTAAGTCATCAGTTGGAAAATTTTATTAGCTTTTCAACAAACTATAAATAAAAAAATCGGATGAAAATACAGAAGCAGTGATTATTTTAACAGGTATCCTTCATTTTTTATTTTCATCAGTCTTATTGTAGACTTTTTAAAATAGTGCGATATTAATGCATTTTATGATACAGTTTTTACTAATTTTTTAGTAATTAATAATTAATTTAAATTCATCTTAAAATAATCGCAGGGAATGTTGAAAACATATTCTAAAATAAATTGAGATGCCCATTTCTCAATTAATTAATTTGTTTCGGGCCAGGCGTAACTGATAAAAAAAAACGAAGGATGTCTGTTTAAATAATCACTGCTTCTGTACTTTGTATCCGATTTTCTTCATTTATAGTTTGTTGAAAAGCTATAACAACTTTCCAAAAGATGATTTTTAGTTTATTGCGTTTGAGGGACGTCATTTCAATTCAATTTTGAAATTGTTGATTTAGATACGAAAACGCCTACTTTGAGGTCCCGACGGGTCCATTTCCCATATTCCGATTTCGCTGAAAATTCTCCACATCGATTATTTTATTCAATAGACCATTTCTAGGGGGTGACCTTCAAAATCATTGTACACATGTCATTGTACACATGTGTAACTTAATTAATATTTGTTTTTGTTTCCAAATTTATTGTCCAAATTGATTTAATAATAATTTTTTTGATGTATTAATTTCTGATATAATTAATTTAGCAATGGTTCCAGTTCCGGTTCTGGTTTTCTGTTCCAGAACGGGTTCTGGTTTTATAAAAAAATAAAATAACGATTCCAGGTTCCATAAAAATTTAAATAACGGTTCCAGTTCCGGTTCTACAAAATGAAACGGTTCCGGTTCCGGTTCCAGTTCCGGTTCCACCCGAGCCCTGTTTATAATAGAACATTTACGATGAAAGAAAATTTTCTGAATGAATATTGAAATTGAAATATATAATTATTTTTGATAAAACATAAACAATTGAACAACATTTTATATATACAGACAATCAAGTATAAAACCACAAATATATAATAAACACAAAACTATCTTAACATTGCACTACATCATCCTCCCCTACAATAAAAGTGACAGCATTTACGCGTTTTTTGTTTTTTTGACAATTTAATTTTGAATTAATTTTGTTATCAAGAAATGTTGGTTTTATTCTATCTATTGAAATGTTTTTATTTGTGTTGTGAATATGTATTTTGAAATATTTTTGTGTCTTCTCAACAACTTCAAATGGTCCTTCGTATGGACATTGTAAACTTGGATTAATCACATCTGATCTCACAAATACTTGTGTGCAAGAATTTAGGTATTTAGGAACATATATTTTATCTGAATTTTTATGATGTGAAATATTTGTTCGGATTTTATTGAAATGTCTCTTTATTGTGGTTAAAAACTCTGTTGTATTAAAATCTTGTTCCGATTTAACAATAATTTTATATGGAAGACGTACGTTTTGTCCATATACCATTTCAGCTGCTGTAGCATTTATATCTTCTTTAAAGGCAGATCTGCCTTTAAAGAAGATTTTAATACAACAGAGTTTTTAACCACAATAAAGAGATATTTCAATAAAATCCGAACAAATATTTCACATCACAAAAATTCAGATAAAATATATGTTCCTGAAGACCTACACAATATGAAAAAAATGCGCCTAATATTCAGAATTTTGCGCCTTTTTAAATGAGCGGAAACTATAGAGAGAGGCGAAAAATTTCCAAAAAATCATAAAATTGCAAATTTTGCGCCTCTGTAGAAGGGCGAAAAATATACAGAAAGGCGCAACATTTTCTAAAAAGCATAAAATTGCAAATGCGCCTAATTTACAAAATGTTTGCGCCTCTATAGAAGGGCGCAAAATATAGAGAAAGGCGCAAAATTTTCAAAAAAGCATAAAATTGCAAATGCGTCTTATTTACAAAATGTTTGCGCCTCTATAGAAGGGCGCAAATATACAGAAAGGCGCAAAATGTTCAAAAAAGCATAACATTGCAAATGCGTCTTATTTACAAAATGTTTGCGCCTCTATAGAAGGGCGCAAAATATACAGAAAGGCGCAAAATTTTCAAAGAAGCATAAATTTTCAAATGCGCCTTATTTACAAAATGTTTGCGCCTCTGTAGAAGGGCGCAAAATATACAGAAAGGCGCAAAATTTTCTAAAAAGCATAAAATTGCAAATGCGCCTAATTTACAAAATGTTTGCGCCTCTATAGAAGGGCGCAAAATATAGAGAAAGGCGCAAAATTTTAAAAAAGCATAAAATTTCAAATGCGCCTTATTTACAAAATGTTTGCACCTCTATAGAAGGGCGCAAAATATACAGAAAGGCACAACATTTTCTAAAAAGCATTAAATTGCAAATGCGGCTAATTTACAAAATTTTTGCGCCTCTACAGAAGGGCGCTAAATATAGTAAAAGGCGCAAAATTTCAGAATTTTTAGGCCTTTTGAAAAGACCGGTAACTACAGAGAAAGGCGCTAAATTTTCAAAAAAATAAACACAAAAGTGAAAAAGCGCTTAAAATGCAGAATATTTGCGGCTTTTAAAAAGATCGCAAAATATAGAAAAGGCGCCAAATTTTCGTTTTTTTTTTAATTTTACGACTTAAAAAAAAACTTTTTGACATTTTAATCTTCGTTAAAATTGCCCAAAATATCGGGTAACTTTTATTTTAAAGTTGACTTTAAATTGTCTACGAATATGCGCCATTGTATTTTGGCAAATATTCTGAAGATTACACAATTCGAGTTTTATGTGTTTTGAGATCTATATCAAAATGTCCCAAGACAAAAATTTTAGGCAGTTTAGACAGTTTAGAAACATTTTTTCGACATATTTTCAAAATAGATAGGCAGAGTTTGTATCACGAGCTGCCTGCCCGATCCCAAAATATGCGGTGAATCTGTCATTAAAATTCCACAAAATTTTACAACCTGCTATACACTTCCCAAAATATTCCATTTATCTGTGTGTTGGCCGGAAATATTCCTGAAAAATGACATAAATTTTGTCTCGGGGTATCAACATTAAATCGAATTTAAACATTATAGGCGCATATCCATAGACAATTTTTAGTTTTTAAAAAATATACATATTTTTTTGTATATCTTCGTTGTACAACTATAAGTCTAAATACCATTTTTGATAGTTTGATAAAAGTTCGACAATTCATATTTTTAGATGTGTTGGTGTATTTTTCATAATTAAAAATCAAATATTCACAAAACATAGTTTTTAAATATGTCCAATCGGCACTGCGCTAAAATGTTATGATTGTTTCAAATTATAATTGAAGAAGTTATTAACAAAAAAAAAATCGATATTGAAACAAAATTTATTTGATGACTTTTAGTTCTATAACGACGATTTATAATACGATTTTTACGTTTTTAGTATTTTTGAAATTAAAAAAAACTGTTGTAAATTAATTTAATAATTGGTGAAGTAACTATTACCTTTTGAATAAATGGTACAAAAATCTAGGTTAAATATAAAACTTAAGTTTGGTACAAATCGTACAATTGGTACAAATGTTATACTTAAAAAAAAAATCAAATTCAAATATTTTTGGTTTTCGAAATATGCTGTTAAGTGAAAATAATCATTAAAATACATTGTGTATATCTGAAGTAGTTTTCCAACGAGATGTCGGTATTTATCACCTTTAATATAATACACAAATTGAATTTTGTTTCCAAAGGGTACTGAGATATGTACACCTTCCTAAAATCAGAGACCAAAAATAATTAATTTTTTCAAATTTATATGTAAAAAGTCATTGTAAGAAATGATGGCACTGTAAAACAAATGGTACCATTAGATAACATTCGATGAACATTTTTAATTTATTGTCTTATTTTTATTATAGGATTTTTATTTTTATTTTAGATACATATTTATTAAAACCAATATTAATTATTATTTTTGGTATATATATGTAAAAAAAGTCTTTACTCCTACCAAAAAATCTCCAAACAAACAAACAAATTGGCTGAACTTTAGATAACCGGATGAAGTGAAATATTTTTTCTTCAAACTATCCCCCATGTTTGGGTCCCAGACTAAATTGGGGCTCGGTCGAACTTGTGGTACCCCAGATAAATCGAAACTTTATACACCTACCTATATGAACATGTAGGTACTGAAATGAAAGATATTGATCTCACGATTAATATGTTATTATGTTCATGATCCGATAACCCCAGTAACCTCAGGACCCTTTTTAGTTTTAACAACTGAGTTCATTTTATACACGAATAATACTTTTGTATTTATGTTTTAAAAAATAAAAAATTTAATATTTTATAAAAAAATTACGTCTGCGGCGCTTCTTCGATATTACTTGCCAACGAAATATTATAATTAACTGTTGGGCCACTTCTAGAAAATTTTAAAAAAACCTTTCAGCGTTACCTATTCATTTCAAAATTTTCTTCGTCATTTTGATAAATAATTAAATATTTTTCTCAACAATCAGCATTTCATTTTAATTTTATTTTTTACATAATTATTAATCCAAAGCTTTGGTTATTAGATGATAAAAATAACCATATAATTACAAATGTGGCATTATTACATTTCATTTGAGTACCTATATGATCAAATATGTAGATTCACCGGATATCGTTTTTTCTAGGGTACCACAGATCCGACCGCACCCTATATTTTTTTTGTTTTTTAAGCAAATAAAACGGTTGATTTAAAGAAAAAAAGTTGCTTTAAAGAAGTACAGTTGTATAAAATATAAAGTACAGAAAATGTAAAAAAGGACGCAAAATAAATTTTTGGGGCGCATTTTAGAAAAAAATGGAAAAAAGGCGCAAAAAAATTAATCTCCCCCCCCAAATCATACTTCTGGATCCGCCCCTGCTTAAAAGGACGCGATATGTTTTTAGTTTGTAGCATTACGAACTATCTGGATATAAGAAACTGCATATTTCTGCAAAAGTTGTTATATTCCAAAACTCCATCATATCTTTCTGATAAGCTACGTCTTAGCGTTTCAAATAGAAGCCTCAATTAAATTTTGCCAAAATTTAATTATCTACAATGCAAATACTATTTTTAATTAACGCAATTCGACTCTGGAACTCATTACCACTTAGTATTTAAAATATAAACATAACATGTAGATTTAGGTATTATATACTGTTACGAAAAGAGGTAATTTGCTCCACTGTGCAAGCAATCAACAATAATAAATGAGACGCAAGACAATTCAGCGCACTAAGCAATGTGTTAGAAAGAGACGGAAGATCATTCAGCGCACTATGCAATGTGCGAGAAAGAGATGGAAGATCAGCACATTAAAACACATGAGTGCGAATGAGATGCCAATAGCATGCGTCATTCACGAAACGAGTAGAAGGTTCTCGAAACAAGTCGAAGCTTGTCGAAACGTGTCGAACTGATGCCTGCAGTATATAAGGCCGTGCATCTGAGGCACTGTACTTCAGTTGTGATTGTAAAGTGGTCGAGTGCATCTCGTGTGATAAATGTCAAGTTAAATTGTGGACATGCAGCAGTTGTTAGAATTTGTTATTAGTAAAGTTGTTTATTAAATTGAATTAATAAAGTTAATTGTTATAATTTAAACCAAACATAAGAGTGTTTTTATTTTGTACACAATCCAAAGATACGAACTTGTAGAACAGTTTTCCGTAGACTGAATTTTCGTAACATTGGTGTCAGAAGTGGGATTGTGATACAAAATGGTTAAATTCGAACAACTTAAAGTCGACCAGCTAAAGAAGGAGCTGGCGATTCATAATCTTCCAACTGTAGGTACGAAAGTAGAGCTACAAAAGCGTCTAATGGAAGAATTAGAGACCCAAGGCATTGACCTCGCAGAGCACGAGTTTGAAGTGGAAGCTGCAACAGCGTCATCGAAAAGTGTGGACACGGAGCAAAGTACAGTCCCAAAGTTTTGATATGAGCCAGTTGCTCGGAGCAATACAACAACAGCTTCAAGAAAATTCCAGCAAAATGGAACAGAAGCTTCAAGAAAATTCCAGCAAAATGGAACAGAAGCTTCAAGAAAATTCCAATCAACTTAAAACAGAACTTCTAGAAAATTCAAAACAGATCCAAGAAAATTCGACCAAGAATTGACATAAATAGTTATTCAGCGGTCATGGGTGCATTGCAACGAAAATACGGCAGTGACCACATGGCACCTATTTACAGAATACAGCTGAAGTTCCGAAGGCAAAATAATTGCGAATCGTTGCAGGAATATGCTGCGGATGTTGAGAGACTTGCACATTTGGCGTATTCCGATTCAGCCTGTGATTTCTTGGAAATGTGCAAGATAAATGCATTCGTTTATGGCATACGGGATCCTGAGACAAAACGGGCAACAATGACTAACCCAAAGGTGACATTTATGGAAACGGTCACCACAGCGCTTACGCAGGAGATAGCGTCCACATTGTGCCGACCAGCGACGGAGACACGTGTACAAGATGAGGAGAGAAAAAATGTATGTCAAGGAGTAAGTAGATCGTCCAAAGCCTGCGTTAAATCCGAACATTATGTAGCCAACGGAAACACACAATTGAAAGGTAAATGCTACAATTGCAGAAAATATGGGCATATGGCACGCGACTGTCGTGAAAAACGAAAATGTGTAATTGTGCAACCATCAAAGAGATACAGACCAGAAAATAGATCTAAGGATAGTCCGAATAACACCAGTTGCCATCTTGGAAATTCGGGCACTGTGTCGGCACGAGTGTGTAAAATGGAATCCAGAGAATGCTCGACGGAAGAAGAAAAGACGAACATAATTCACATTCGTTCGTTAAATGTCATGGCAGATGATCAATGGACTCTAGAGCAAATACGAAATGATCAAAAGGTGGACCCCGACATCGCAAAAATTCGGACGTTCAAGGAACAACAAAGGAAACCATTATGGAAAGAGTTAGCATCCAACAGTCCAATAAGCAGGGCTTACTGGGCGCAGTGGCAAAGCCTGAAGCTACAAAATGGTTGTTTGTACCGTGTGTGGGAAAGTGAAAATGGCAGATCTGCACGAAATTTGATTGTTGTTCCCAAGTCAAAAATAAAAGCCATAGTACTGAAATGCCATTGTGGAACCAATGGATGTCACTTGAGCATTAATAAAACGATTGAAGAAGTCAGGAAGCATTTCTATTGGGTCGGATATCAGAAGTCAGCCGCCTACTGGTTTCACAGATGTAAGCAATGTGTATCCGCAAAAAGAAAAGACGTTAGGAGTTGCGGTAAGACAAATCAATGCAACATAGGAGGACATTGCGAACGTACTGCCATGGATGTGAAAAATTCGATTTCAAAAATTGTTTTGGGCAAGAAGAAAAGTGAAGACCAAGACGAGTTGCTTCAGTCTTTAAGGCAGAGTATACAAATTGCAAGTGATAAGATGAAGTCCCGATACGACTTGAGAGCAAACTCTGAGGGATTTAAGGAAGGAGATCTGGTCATGCTTTGTAGCCCGCCACGAGTGAAATTGACAAATCCAAAATTACAAACACACCGGGAAGGACCGTACATGATAATTAAAAGGATAAATGACATTGTGTATCGGATTCAGAATACTACAGGCGCCAGACGAAAAATGTAAGTAGTACATTTAGAAAGGTTGGTGCCGTATATAGAGAGAGAGGATTAACATCTGTTCGGGACGAACAGATTTAGGTGGAGGGCAGTGTTACGAAAAGAGGTAATTTGCTCCACTGTGCAAGCAATCAACAATAATAAATGAGACGCAAGACAATTCAGCGCACTAAGCAATGTGTTAGAAAGAGACGGAAGATCATTCAGCGCACTATACAATGTGCGAGAAAAAGATGGAAGATCAGCACATTAAAACACAAGAGTGCGAATGAGATGCCAATAGCATGCGTCATTCACGAAACGAGTAGAAGGTTCTCGAAACAAGTCGAAGCTTGTCGAAACGTGTCGAACTGATGCCTGCAGTATATAAGGCCGTGCATCTGAGGCACTGTACTTCAGTTGTGATTGTAAAGTGGTCGAGTGCATCTCGTGTGATAAATGTCAAGTTAAATTGTGGACATGCAGCAGTTGTTAGAATTTGTTATTAGTAAAGTTGTTTATTAAATTGAATTAATAAAGTTAATTGTTATAATTTAAACCAAACATAAGAGTGTTTTTATTTTGTACACAATCCAAAGATACGAACTTGTAGAACAGTTTTCCGTAGACTGAATTTTCGTAACAATACTAATACATTTTTCAAACAATAATCTATTAACATCTTAAATCTACTATTTATAAGTAACACATCTAATTTCTCTTTAAATATGTTAAATTTTTACATTATTCTTAAATTTTTTTATTTTTTTTTATTTTTTACTTTTTTATAAACTGACCTTTTGATTATCTACGTAATTTTAATAATGTTGAACTGTAAAATAATCACTTCTTATTGTACTAATATATAAATCAAATCAAAAAAAATATATGCGAAAACATCGCACCGGTGAAGATGTGCACAAGTGCAGCTAATATATATACAACAAAAAAAATACTGTATTAAAAGGAAGATAAATGTCTTTAAAATAAATACATATGTATTTGATTTACGTCCTTACACAAATGTATTCGTTTTTACTTCATTGATGTAGTTATTTTGTATGCAATTAACTACATAATTTTACTGCATTTATATACAATTTTTAATACATGTGTATTGAAAATAACTACATTTTGTCTTTTTTAAATACGTCCGAAATATGTAGATACAGACTGCATCTTAATTTATTTTAACTACATTCCGTATTTATTTAACACCAATATGTATGGTGAAACAATACAATTATAAGTTATTAGCTAAAAATCATCTTTCCAGATGGTGTGGTTTCAAAGATTTGAACATATCTGAAATGTTTAAAATAACATACCTATATTAAATATTGACATTTTAACTTTAACTGCACCAAAATGAGTATAGGGGTGGTGTAAGACGGACGGAGAATCATGGACAGGCGACACTTTAGAAATTAGACAAAACTGAGAGACCTTTAAAGAAGGAATTCAGGTGGCAGACTTTTTAGAATATTAGGAGACAGTTTCACACGGCAGCCATTAAGCTCGAACGGGCGACTTTATTATATTAACCCCCCTGATCATTTATTTCCCGGTAACAACGATATCGGCTAAAATATCAGTTTCAAAATCGGTTGAAGAACATGTGACCACAATTTTTAATTCATGTATTAAACGACACGTTGAGTACGCTTGTTATGAGAGTTGTTTCATATAAATCATACGCGATGGTATAAAAATAATGAAATTATTGAATATCAAAAAAATAGTTGGCAACACAAAAATATAGAACAAACGTTCAAATCAAAGAGCGAAACGAACGAAACGTTTTAAATACGTTACACCAATTTTAGACGGGGACTGAAAACGAGACGATAATAAAAAGATACATGATAAGGGGCTAAATAAACTTTCATAGAAAATAGAAAATAAATTGTGTTTGTATTCAAACGTCGTGGGGGTCATTCCTACATGTTTGTTTTAAACTAACAAAAAATATTGATATAAAAAAACATATATATATATATATATATATATATATATATATATATATATATATATATATATATATATATATATATATATATATACATACATATATATATATATATATATATATATATATATATATTTATATATATATATATATATATATATATATATATATATATATATATATATATATATATATATATATATATATATATATATATATATAAGCATTATATGGGAATTGACCATTTATAAAGTTGCATGGTTCCATACTTACACGTAAGTAAAACGTCCAAAATACACATCTTTTGAGAAATAAGTGAACGAAATATTTGTTAAAAATATAAAACATTTTTTGTATGACAATCAATATGAACATTAGACTGACAAATCGAGAGGAGGTCCCACCATATAAATGCTATATTGGATGATAAAATCGATGTGAAGAATTTTCAGCGAAATCCGAACATGGGAAATGGACTCGCCGGGACTTCAAAGTAACCGTTTTCGTGCCTAAATCGACAATTTTGAAATTGTATTGAAATTATATCTCTCAAACACATTAAACTAAAAAAGGGGGTAAGTCATCAGTTGGAAAATTTTATTAGCTTTTCAACAAACTATAAATAAAAAAATCGGATGAAAAATACAGAAGCAGTGATTATTTTAACAGGTATCCTTCGTTTTTTATTTTCATCAGTATTATTGTAGACTTTTTAAAATATTGCGATATTAATGCATTTTTTGATACAGTTTTTACTAATTTTTAATATTTAAATTTAATGAAATTTAATATTTAATTTAAATTCATCTTAAAATAATCGCAGGGAATGTTGAAAACATATTCTAAAATAAATTGAAATGGGCATCTACTTTTGAGATTAATTGACCTTCAAAATCAAAGTCGATGATTTTTTTTTCATACAGTCTAATGTACATATAAAGAAAATTTGCAAAGCTCAACATTTTTTAAAATGCCATTGTACACATGTCATTGTACACATGTGTAACTTAATTAATATTTGTTTTTGTTTCCAAATTTATTGTCCAAATTGATTTAATAATAATTTTTTTGATGTATTAATTTCTGATATAATTAATTTAGCAATGGTTCCAGTTCCGGTTCTGGTTTTCTGTTCCAGAACGGGTTCTGGTTTTATAAAAAAATAAAATAACGATTCCAGGTTCCATAAAAATTTAAATAAATTCTTGTTCCGATTTAACAATAATTTTATATGGAAGACGTACGTTTTGTCCATATACCATTTCAGCTGCTGTAGCATTTATATCTTCTTTAAAGGCAGATCTGCCTTTAAAGGGCCAAAAATATACAGAAAGGCGCAACATTTTCTAAAAAGCATAAAATTGCAAATGCGCCTAATTTAAAAAATGTTTGCGCCTATATAGAAGGGCGCAAAATATATAGAAAGGCGCAAAATTTTCAAAAAAGCATAAAATTGCAAATGCGTCTTATTTACAAAATGTTTGCGCCTCTATAGAAAGGCGCAAAATATACAGAAAGGCGCAAAATTTTCAAAAAAGCATAAATTTTCAAATGCGCCTTATTTACAAAATGTTTGCGCCTCTGTAGAAGGGCGCAAAATATAGAGAAAGGCGCAAAATTTTCTAAAAAGCATAAAATTGCAAATGCGTCTTATTTACAAAATGTTTGCGCCTCTATAGAAAGTCGCAAAATATATAGAAAGGCGCAAAATTTTCAAAAAAGCATAAAATTGCAAATGCGTCTTATTTACAAAATGTTTGCGCCTCTATAGAAAGGCGCAAAATATAGAGAAAGGCGCAAAATTTTCTAAAAAGCATAAAATTGCAAATGCGCCTAATTTACAAAATGTTTGCGCCTCTATAGAAGGGCGCAAAATATATAGAAAGGCGCAAAATTTTCAAAAAAGCATAAAATTGCAAATGCGTCTTATTTACAAAATGTTTGCGCCTCTATAGAAAGGCGCAAAATATACAGAAAGGCGCAAAATTTTCAAAAAAGCATAAATTTTCAAATGCGCCTTATTTACAAAATGTTTGCGCCTCTGTAGAAGGGCGCAAAATATACAGAAAGGCGCAAAATTTTCTAAAAAGCATAAAATTGCAAATGCGCCTAATTTACAAAATGTTTGCGCCTCTATAGAAGGGCGCAAAATATAGAGAAAGGCGCAAAATTTTAAAAAAGCATAAAATTTCAAATGCGCCTTATTTACAAAATGTTTGCACCTCTATATAAGGGCGCAAAATATACAGAAAGGCGCAACATTTTCTAAAAAGCATTAAATTGCAAATGCGCCTAATTTACAAAATTTTTGCGCCTCTACAGAAGGGCGCTAAATATAGTAAAAGTCGCAAAATTTCAGAATTTTTAGGCCTTTTGAAAAGACAGAGAAGGGCGCTAAATTTTCAAAAAAATAAACACAAAAGTGAAAAAGCGCTTAAAATGCAGAATATTTGCGACTTTTAAAAAGATCGCAAAATATAGAAAAGGCGCCAAATTTTCAAAAAAAAAAAAACACAATTAATTTACAGAGTAAATATGCGCCATATTCATTTTTGGTTTGTTTTGATAATTTTGCGCTTGTAAAAACGATAAAATACTGTAAGTTATGCGCTGTTTTAATTTTAATTGTTATTTGAATAGTTTACGCCTTTTTGAGCTTTTCTCTCTACATTGCGCCTTGTGTAAAAATAACTAACTATTTCCAGATTACTAATATTCTGTAAATTACCTTTTTAATTGTTCGTTTTTTTTTTAAATTTTACGACTTAAAAAAAACTTTTTGACATTTTAATCTTCGTTAAAATTGCCCAAAATATCGGGTAACTTTTATTTTAAAGTTGACTTTAAATTGTCTACGAATATGCGCCATTGTATTTTGGCAAAGATTCTGAAGATTACACAATTCGAGTTTTAAGTGTTTTGAGATCTATATCAAAATGTCCCAAGACAAAAATTTTAGGCAGTTTAGACAGTTTAGAAACATTTTTTCGACATATTTTCAAAATAGATAGGCAGAGTTTGTATCACGAGCTGCCTGCCCGATCCCAAAATATGCGGTGAATCTGTCATTAAAATTCCACAAAATTTTACAACCTGCTATACACTTCCCAAAATATTCCATTTATCTGTGTGTTGGCCGGAAATATTCCTGAAAAATGACATAAATTTTGTCTCGGGGTATCAACATTAAATCGAATTTAAACATTATAGGCGCATATCCATAGACAATTTTTAGTTTTTAAAAAATATACATATTTTTTTGTATATCTTCGTTGTACAACTATAAGTCTAAATACCATTTTTGATAGTTTGATAAAAGTTCGACAATTCATATTTTTAGATGTGTTGGTGTATTTTTCATAATTAAAAATCAAATATTCACAAAACATAGTTTTTAAATATGTCCAATCGGCACTGCGCTAAAATGTTATGATTGTTTCAAATTATAATTGAAGAAGTTATTAACAAAAAAAAAATCGATATTGAAACAAAATTTATTTGATGACTTTTAGTTCTATAACGACGATTTATAATACGATTTTTACGTTTTTAGTATTTTTGAAATTAAAAAAAACTGTTGTAAATTAATTTAATAATTGGTGAAGTAACTATTACCTTTTGAATAAATGGTACAAAAATCTAGGTTAAATATAAAACTTAAGTTTGGTACAAATCGTACAATTGGTACAAATGTTATACTTAAAAAAAAAATCAAATTCAAATATTTTTGGTTTTCGAAATATGCTGTTAAGTGAAAATAATCATTAAAATACATTGTGTATATCTGAAGTAGTTTTCCAACGAGATGTCGGTATTGATCACCTTTAATATAATACACAAATTGAATTTTGTTTCCAAAGGGTACTGAGATATGTACACCTTCCTAAAATCAGAGACCAAAAATAATTAATTTTTTCAAATTTATATGTAAAAAGTCATTGTAAGAAATGATGGCACTGTAAAACAAATGGTACCATTAGATAACATTCGATGAACATTTTAATTTATTGTCTTATTTTTATTATAGGACTGTTAAATTTTAAAGTATTTTTTAATAATTATATTTGAGAAATATAAATAAAAGTTTGATTAATATTATTAAAGTCAAAAATAATTATTTTTGATAAATACTTTCAAAATTCAAATATAATTTTTATTTTAGATACATATTTATTAAAACCAAAATTAATTATTATTTTTGATATATATATGTAAAAAAAGTCTTTACTCCTACCAAAAAATCTCCAAACAAACAAACAAATTGGCTGAACTTTAGATAACCGGATGAAGTGAAATATTTTTTCTTCAAACTATCCCCCATGTTTGGGTCCCAGACTAAATTGGGGCTCGGTCGAACTTGTGGTACCCCAGATAAATCGAAACTTTATACACCTACCTATATGAACATGTAGGTACTGAAATGAAAGATATTGATCTCACGATTAATATGTTATTATGTTCATGATCCGATAACCCCAGTAACCTCAGGACCCTTTTTAGTTTTAACAACTGAGTTCATTTTATACACGAATAATACTTTTGTATTTATGTTTTAAAAAATAAAAAAATTTAATATTTTATAAAAAAATTACGTCTGCGGCGCTTCTTCGATATTACTTGCCAACGAAATATTATAATTAACTGTTGGGCCACTTCTAGAAAATTTTAAAAAAGCTTTCAGCGTTACCTATTCATTTCAAAATTTTCTTCGTCATTTTGATAAATAATTAAATATTTTTCTCAACAATCAGCATTTCATTTTAATTTTATTTTTTACATAATTACTAATCCAAAGCTTTGGTTATTAGATCATAAAAATAACCATATAATTACAAATGTGGCATTATTACATTTCATTTGAGTACCTATATGATAAAATATGTAGATTCACCGGATATCGTTTTTTCTAGGGTACCACAGATCCGACCGCACCCTATATTTTTTTTGTTTTTTAAGCAAATAAAACGGTTGATTTAAAGAAAAAAAGTTGCTTTAAAGAAGTACAGTTGTATAAAATATAAAGTACAGAAAATATAAAAAAGGGCGCAAAATAAATTTTTGGGGCGCATTTTAGAAAAAAATGGAAAAAAGGCGCAAAAAAATTAATCTCCCCCCCCAAATCATACTTCATACGACGCTGGCCTCCACCGATGAGAGAGTACTGGGAGCGTTTGAGAGAAAGATTCTCCGTAAAATCTTTGGCCCTATCTGCTTGGCTAACGAGTATCGAATCAGGATGAACCACGAGCTGTATGAGTTATTCGACGACATAGTCAAGCGCATCAAGATCCAGCGGCTTCGCTGGCTAGGTCATGTCGAACGAATGGATGAAAACACTCCAGCCAAGAAGGTGCTTGAATGGAAACTCGAAGGTGGACAGCGTAGAAGAGGGCGTCCAAATCTGCGTTGGAAAGACCAAGTTGAGGACAACCTGGCAACGCTTTGTATTTCTAACTGGAGTCAGCGCGCGCAAAGCAGATCCGACTGGCGCGGCTTCATCTCAGCGGCCATTTAAGTATGTAAGTAAGTAATATATAATTGACTGATAAATCATTTGTAAACAGGGTTGTATTGAGACTTGAACAGTGTTGTAATGAGCTCTGACTTACATTATGATATCACGGAAAGATTTTAATGTTGCCGCTTAAAATGGAGTATGTTCTAATGAAAACATATTAATTACTACATCCAAATAAAATAAATATTTGAACCGAAACATAAATATGTTCAAAATAAAACATGATTTTGAACGACCTGAATATAAATATGTTTCCAGTGAAACATATCAGTTGTTTCAGTTCAAAAAGTAGTATGTTTGCATAGAAACATATTTAAATATTTTTGGAAAGAAATCCTGAAAATAAAATAAAAATAAAATGTTTTTTTATTCATTTTTATTAAAAATCTTTAAACATGCACAGTGGGAATTTATAATAATTGAATTCATATACAAATTTTTAAGAGCATAAATAAATAATTCGTTTAAAACTGCAAGTACAAGTGACAGCATCAATAAATGCACAATTGCACCAGCAGACGCTAAACCAGACGATCCAGGCTCGCTTTATATTTGGTACAGTTACAGTTGATCTCAGTACAGCACATAGTGTAGGCGAGGAATTCGCGGAGACTTTTGTAAAACACATGCCAAATTCACAGATTTTTATTTGTGCTTTTTTCACATTAGTTTCAGAAATTATATTCTGCACTATATTATACTCTGTTACTATTTGTAACACAACTTGTATATTTATTTAATATACAAATAACAAAATTATTACCAATGCGAACACATTTACTCAACGAACAACAATAGGCACGTACGCAGAAAAGGCCGATCACCGAGTGTCAACTTTGTATATAAGAAGAGAGCTGCAAGAATACCTTTATTTACATTTGAATTCATTTTTTGTTTGTTTTCAAACATTAGTGTGTTTAAAATGACCCTATACATACTTCAAACGACGACAAAAGAGACGTAGGTGGAAAATTCTGCTCAACGAGTGCCAACTTCGTATACAAGAAGAATGTTGGAAGAATACACTTATTTAAATCCATTTTCTTTTTTGTTTGTTTTTAAACATCAATATGTTCAAACGATGGCAAAAGATGGCGTAGGTAGAAAATGCTGCACAACGTTGCCAATTTCGTCAGTCGATAAATTATCGAATTAAGACGAGCGTTGGGAACATACTTTCTATTTAGATTCGATTAGCATTTTCTGTGTTTCGAAACATAGTTTTAACCAAGTAAATTGCCAAGAAATAGTTTATTCAAATGCAATTAAAATGTTGTTGGTATTGTAACATATTTATGGTAAACACATTATTATATTAAACATTATTATATTAAACATTATTATATTAAACATTATTATATTAAACATTATTATATTGTCCAGCAGAATCTGGCTGGACAATATAATAATGTTTACACGTGAACAAAAATAAATTCAATTTCGATTATAATTTAATTACACTTCATGCCTAATACATGTATGGTAATTTCGTATTACATTCAAGCATATTCAAACAAATCTTTTCTATCCGTGTAGTATTACCACATGAATTTTTTATGTGTATGAAACCGTTCAATCATGCCATTAGATTGAGGATGATACGTCGAAGTTGTGATATGTTGACATCCAAGATATTTAGTTAATTCTTTTAAAATATTTGAAGTAAACTGAACGCCTTGGTCAGTAATTATTTAAATTGGTACACCATATATTCGCGGAAAAATGTAGTAGCTATTGTTTGAGCTGTTATATCTTTTATACGATAAGCTTCTGGCCAATGTGTGTATCTATCGATGATTGTCAATATATAACCACAATTATTTGAAACAGGAAAGGGGCCAACTATATCCATATGTATGATGTTCGAATCTACCTTTCGGAATTTTGATTTTCATGACTGGTGATTTAGTGTGTCGGAAAATTTTGGATTTTTGGCAGGTTATACATAATATTGACCACTCATTAATCAATTTATTCATTGAAGGCCAAAAATATTTGGATGTTATTAAACGACGTGAGGCTCTGGTACATGGATGGGAAATATTGTGTAAACTATCGAATTTTACCTTATGAAGGCTTTCTGGAATGTAAGGTCTAATAATGTTGTTTGATTTTTCGCACCATATTTTTAAATTTAACGATGGTATCAAAACTTGTTCTAATTTATAAAGACATTTTGGATTATTACGTAAATTTTGGAGGGTAACATCTGTTTGCTGTTCTTTATACAATTATGAATTAAGAATTTGAATAACTTCTACGATATTTGTTTTCCCAGATACATGTTGTAAACTGAGATATATATTATAATAGTCTGGTTTGTCGCGGGCTACGATCATATTTTGAATTTAAAACGTAAGTCAATGGTTTATAATCGGTAAAAATAGTGAAATTTTGTCCTTCAAGGAAATGTCTAAAATGTTTAATCGTTGAGTAAATAGCTAATAATTCTCAATCAGAGGCAATATATTTAATTTCGGAAGGACTGAGTTTTTTTGAATAATTTTGAAATATTAATGTGTTGTTGTAGAACTCCACCTATTGCGATTGTAGATGCATCAACGTTTTATGACAATATGGCGGTTCTGTAAAAATGATTTAATAGAGTCCTCGTAGCGAAACTGTCTTTAATTTTTGTATATGAACAATTTGCTTCTATAGTCCAGTTAAGTAATTTATCTTTATGTAGATGTAATAGATATCATGAGATGTATTGGGCTTAGTAACGTTGCAAGTTTAGGAATGTATCTGTGGTAATAGTTTACCATGCCCACAAACTTTTGTAATTGTTTAATGGATTTAGGTAGTTCTAATTCTCTAATAACTTTAACTTTCTCTTCAGATGGTTTGATTTCACCATTAGATATGTTATAACTAAGAAAGTCCACCTATGAAACACCGAAAATACACTTGTTTGGTTTAATATTTAATTCAAATTCATCTAATCTTTCAAATACAATTTTAAGATGTTGAAAATGTTCGTTCCCATTATTTCTTGCTATTAAAATGTCGTCTAGATAAATAAAAATGAAATCAATACCTGCAAATACTTCAGTTAAGAAATGTTGAAATGTTTGAGCAGAATTTCGCAAACCGAATGGCATTCTTACGAACTCAAACATTCCAAACGGGGTTGTTATCGCTGTCTTGTGTATATCATCATCTTCCATAGGAATTTGATGATAGCCTCATATTAAGTCAATTTTTGAAAATATGTATTTGTTTTTAAGGTCAATGCTTAAGTCATGTATGTGAGGAATAGGATATCTATCTAGGACGATAACAAAATTGAGCCTTCTGTAATCATCACATGGTCGCCAATCATTTGGTTCTTTCTTCGCAACGAGATGTAGAGGCGAAGCAGCATGTGAGTTAGATGGTCTGCAAATACAAGATTTTACTAAGAAATCGAATTCCGGCTTGGCTATTTTAAATTTAAAATGGTCATTCATCAATATGGTCATTCATCATCAATATATAATCATTTGTACACATAGAAAAATAAGATAGGTTAATCTAACTGAAAAAAGTTTTTAATAAACCATTTTTCTATTTTGTATTGAAAACACAAACAACAAGTCGTTAATAAATTTTGATATTTATACCTTAAAAATAGTTAAACTGATCGTAAGAATTGTAGCATATAAATTTAACCACAAAAATGGTATGACTAAACTCTAAAAATGTAAAGTTACTATATTCTACCACAAAAATAGTAAAACTAACCAAGTAAAATTGTAACTTTACTATTTTGCTTGGTAATTTTATATTAATGAATATATTAATATATTAATTATGGCAACTCTAGATACTTTGAGCAAAGTGAGATAACACGTTCGTTGATATTCAGTTGAAAATTTATCGCGGACCGGTGCGGGTGCGTAAGCCGCAAACGTTGATTGCTCATAAAATCGGCGAATTTAAAGGTAAAAGGTGCATTGAAATTGTTTTCTTTCTTATTTAATTTTGCGCCATTCCAGCGAAGGAATAACGCTACACAACTTACAATATTTAACGGAGGTTGACCTTGCCGATCTGTTTAAAGCAGATTATGCAATTACGCTACCAGCTCTAAACCTGAAGGAAAGCAAACGTATGTATTGTGAATCCTCAGTGTGCCATGCTTTTGAATTCAGCATCTCATTCCTTTAGAACATTTCATAAAAAAGCGAAATGAAATCGGCAAAGCCAATTTCGTGAAGTGGATCTGATGCGACTGTGATTCCTGATATATGACTGTTTGTAACGTGGTGGCGAATCTCGATTCTCAAACGATTGTTTAATTGAGCAAACATCGATAGAAAACTTGTTAAATTGATCGCGCATTGCAGAAGTCATTTTTATAAATTTTCAACAACCTTCTCTATTTGGGAACTATTTTGATTTTTCGAAACATATCTTATCAGCTAATATCACAAGACCATTTACATATGATACATTTGAACCTGCGCGTGCAATATTTAAACTATTAGGCAATCTTCTAATCCACAATTTTTGAACGAGTTCGGAGTCAATAGTAGAACCGGCTATCGACGCGTAACGACGAGTATTTGCACTACTCGTCGTTACTTGCACTACTCGTCGTTACGCGTCGATAGTCGATGATAGCATATACAATACTTTGTTTTTATACCCTACACTAAGAGTGAAAGGGTATATTCAGTTTCAGTTTAAAAAGAAAATTTGTCAAATCCACTGAATTTCTAAACTCCACTGAGTAGCATATCAGCTACAACATATTACAGACGACTCATGATCCGAGTGGTCACAACGGGCCTACTTTATGGCCTAGGTGTACTCTGTGCGATGCACAGAGGGGTTTTTCCCCCCTCCTTCAATCAATCAATCAACCAAACCTTTCCAACTGGTTATTATTCCTATGTCATTTCGTACAAATAGACCAAATCGTTTCATTTGTTGTTTACAACTCCAATATTTGTAGATTGTGTGGATGATCGTGTCTATATTTTAAAGGAGATGAAGTGTGTTTACACTCAAATGAATGGAAATTCTTTTCAAGACTCGTATACCCAGGTGACCTATATACCACTTTGAATGGTAACCACATGTATGTGTAGGGTATTTATAGTCGGCTTAGACCGACTAAAATGAGTATAATTTTGATAATCCTAACTATCATAATAACACCTACTTAATAATGTCCCTACATGTAATCTAACCTTTCCAACTGGTTATTATTTCTATGTCATTTCGTACAAATAGACCGAATCGTTTCATTTGTTATTTACAACTATTGTGTGGATGATCGTGTCCACATTTGGTGTTTACAAAAAAAAAAAAAAAAAATTAAAAATAAAAAGTGCTCTTAAATAATTTTATAGTTTAATAAATAAAATTTAGAATAAGAGTTAGCTTGAAATCATCTTCAATAAATTGTAATATTATTTAATGTTGTTTGCTTCTCCACTGGTCAGGTTAGTGTTTTTAAAGAATTTAGTTCCAGTCTATAACTGATTAGATTACTTTTTCTTGAAAATCCGAAGTAATACAACAGTAGTGTAAAGTTGTTTAAAGTTTTTCTTGAATTATCTGTTTGATTGCGTTGATGGTTTGCAATGTTTGATGTTGTCAGCAAATTATATCAAATGGTGCAATGTTGATATTGTAATATTGTATTGTTGATGTTTATTTTATTGTTTCAAATAAAGAATGGTTGTAATAATTGAAATGCAACTATTTATTAATTGGTTCAGTGCAGGATCGCCAGTTTGTAGTTTGAATATAAAAATCAATTTATTGTGGGATACAAATTTTAATATTTAATATTTATAAGAGAACAGTTAAGTTGAAAGAAAATTTATTTATATATATATAAATAAAATATATAAACGAACTTGTTAAAATTCCATTAAAATGGAACAGAAACTTGTAGAAAATTCTACCAAAATAGAATAGAAACTTCAGCAAAATTCTGAACAGCTTCAAGAACATTCTAAGCAGCTTCTGGAAGTTTCTAATACACTACATGGCAAAGTAAATGAACTTGAAGCGCATATAAATGATGTTGATGATAAAATTCAAAGATTAGAAAATGGTATAGAGAAAGAAATCCAGGAAATAAAAAAAAAAAATATATATATATATATATATATATATATCAACAACATATATATCAACAATAATAAATGAGACGCAAGACAATTCAGCGCACTAAGCAATGTGCGAGAAAGAGAAAGAAAGAGATGCCAATTGCATGCGCCATTCACGAAACGAGAAGAAGGTTCTCGAAACAAGTCGAAGCTTGTCGAAACGTGTATAACTGATGCCTGCAGTACATAAGGCCGCCGCATCGTAGGCACAGCACTTCAGTTGTGATTTGATAGTGAACTAGTACGTCTCGTGAGTGATCATTGCGAAGCTAATTTGTAGAAATTCAGCAGTTGATACAAGTGATTATTCTTTAAATTGTTATTTAATTAAATAAAGTTAAGAATACTAGTTGAAATAATACTAGTTAAAACCAAATATAAGTGTGTTTTTATTTTGTACACAATCCAGTGATACGAATTCGTAGAACAGTTTTCCGTAGACTGAATTTTCGTAACATTGGTGTCAGAAGTGGGATTGTGATACAAAATGGTTAAATTGGAACAACTTAAAGTCGACCAGCTAAAGAAGGAGCTATCGATTCATAATCTTCCAACTGCATTGACCTCGTAGAGTACGAGTTTGAAGTGGTCATTGAAAAGTGTGGACACGGAGCAAAAAGTACATTACCAAAGTTTTGATATGAGCCAGGAGCAAAACAAGGAGCAAGACAACAACAGCTTCAAGAAAATTCCAATCAGCTCAAATTAGACATGAAGCACAAACTTGTTAAAATTCCATTAAAATGAAACGGAAACTTGTAGAAAATTCTACCAAAATAGAATAGAAACTTCAGCAAAATTCTGAACAGCTTCAAGAACATTCTAAGCAGCTTCTGGAAGTTTCTAATACACTACATGGCAAAGTAAATGAACTTGAAGCGCATATAAATGATGTTGATGATAAAATTCAAAGATTAGAAAATGGTATAGAGAAAGAAATCCAGGAAATAAAAAAAATATTTGCACGTGTTGCAGATAAATGTTGTTAATGGTACGAGGCTAAAATCGCCGATTTTCGATGGAACCACAGCGTCCAACATTTTCAAGCTGCAATTTGAGACTACTTACAGCAGTGGTTACTTACGTAATCGATGGAACAATGAGGACAGCGTAGCCGCACTTATCGTGGCGCTAAAAGGAGGCGCAGCCGAAGTATTTCAGACTGTTCCAGAAAGCGATAAAAAAAGTTATTTAGCGATTATGGCTGCACTGCAGCGAAAATATGGCAGTGATCACATGAAACAGATATACCGAATGGAGTTGAAGGGCAGAATGCAACGAAATGGCGAAACTTTGCAGGCGTATGCAGCGGACGTCGAGAGGCTTGCGCATTTATCATATGTAGATTCAACGTGTGATTTCATAGAAAAGTGCAAGATAGATGCGTTCGTTGATGGCATACGCGATCAGAAGACAAAACGTGCAACAATGTTTGCGCCCAAGGTAAAATTTACGGAAACGGTTACCATAGCTCTAACACAGGAGACAGCAAATGCGTTGTGCCGATCGGCTCCAAAGACGCGTTGAATTGATGTCGACAACGATGATTTATTTCGAGTAGTGTGCCAAGCAGTTAAAGCAGGCGTTAAAACCGTACAACCATCAGCCAACAAAGATACCCAATCAATACAACTCTGATACATATGGCACGTGACTGTCGCAAAAAACGCAAGCGCTCAATAAATTAATCTGCAGATGAACCCAGACATAAAGAAAGACATGATAATGTCCAAAATAATGTAAATTTTAATCAAGCTTTAAACTAAAACGAGTCTGCGGGGCACGATCTGACTCCCATAACCGATTGCCCCAGAATCTCCATTTCACAAATTGCTCGAAAGTCGAATAGTTTAACTGCCAAGGGGCTAATTGATTATGTAGCATATATGGTAACGTTGGATACGGGAGCTTCACACTCAATAATAAGAAATAACCTTGTTAGGGACGAAATAGAGCCGTTTATCGGAATAAGATTGCAAACAGCGACAGGTGAGGCTCCAATTAGAGGAAAACTTACCAAGGAAATCACTATTGGCACTACGACAGTTGAAAATGATTTTATAGTGGCGGAAAAAGTGGATGAATTAATACTTGGCATTGACTTCATGACAAGGAATGGGTTCACACTGGATATAACAAGGAAAATTTTAAGTTATGCTAATACGGAGATTCAAATAAAGATAGAGTGTGACCAGAGCCCCAAACTTAAACAAGTTATTGCACATCAAAATAGAAAAATACCACCAAAATCAGAAGCAGTATGAGCAGAAGAAATATTGTTGTCGGAAGAACACTAGTAAAGGCAACACAAGACAAAGTTGTACCAATAAGAGTTCTCAATATGGAAAATTTGTCCAAATTAATTAAAAAGTGAACAGGAATAGGAAGGTGTCAAGAGGCATCTGCAATAATAAATTGTGAAGCAAGTTTATCGAAAATCAACGCTACACTGCCGGTTGATAATAAATCGGCTCAAACTTTTATAAAAGAGTGGACCAAGGATTTGACTGCCAAAGAAAAGTGTAAAGTACAACAACTAATTGATAAACACTGGTTTGTACACAGAGGAAGATGTGGATTTTCTTAGTTGTTAAAAAAGTAACTAAGTAGAAGTATTCTTGAATTCAGTTATTAATTTCTTAGATATCAAAAATGTAACTAAGTAGAATTATTCTTGGAATCAGTTATTAATTTCTTAGGTATCAAAAATGTTGTTGTTGTCACAAAATTTAATGAACACGTGTTCGTATAGTTGTTGTTTTTTCGATCTTGCTTTGTCGCTATTTTGTTTTATTTTGTCCGTCTGTCAGCACCATCTGATTGTTCGTGTGTCTGTCTGTCGATATCTTGAAAGTAACTAAAAGCAATTATTTCGAAGCTCACATAAAAAAAATATATTTTAGTTCATTTATTGTTTATTTAGAATTTTATTACCTTACATGTATTTTTGTATATTAAATGACTTTGAATACTTAATGTAATTGAATTGTTTATTTTATTTGTATTATTATTATTATTATTTAATTTAATCTATATATGTTATTTTGAAACCGTTTACTTACCTTATACACCTTCTCCTCTTCTGCTGCCTCTACTGTTGGTTATGTATTATACTTCCGCACGTTACCCATAAGCGTTGTATAGTGTATATAGATAATAATGGAATGAAATCAACTTGTTATTTATGCGAAATCGAATCTCAATTTATGTTTACGAACTGAAACCATACCAACATTCGTAGGAAAAATCGTTTTTTCTATTTTTATATCTTTAACATTCATACATACACAGACGCTTGCTTGTTTGGTTGTGCTTTGTTGTTCTATTCGTGAAAACACACACATGCAAACATTGTATATCATGCCGTTTTTTGATACTTACGAAAAAAATCTGCAATCCAGACAAATTGTACTTAGTTACTTTTTTGATACCTAAGAACTTAATAACTGAATATCTGGAAAAATTTGGCTTATTTACTTTCAACGGACAGAGCAATATCGATGAAAACAACAGCAGACATTTTTGCGTGTTCTTTTTGGTTTTTAATAATCAATGAATTAACTTCTGAAAATCCAGTTGAATAAAGTTTGTTTACTTTTTTGACACCTAAAAAATTTGCTTTCTTGATTTCCAGATGACAAATTCTTGAACTTTAGTAGTATTTTAATGATATTAGTCAAATTCTACTATTTTTCTTTCTAACCGAATTTATCTCGAGTTTTAGAATTTTATTTCCCTCCGTGTATTTGCTGCTAAAGGCCAATATGACGGGAGAAAACATCAAATAGCCACTGCTGAATCTATCAAGCACCGAGAAGAGTACCACTTGCCAAAAGGGACGAAGTGTCACATATTGTCGATAAGATGGACAAAAATGGTTTGGTGGAACAATCAGAAAGCCCATGGAGCTCACCAGTGGTGTTGGTTAAAAAGATGGATGGTAGTACACGGTTTTGCGTGGATTACCCAAAGTTAAATGATGTAACCAAGAAAGATAGCTGTCCATTACCTAGAATCGACGATACCTAGGATAAACTCTTTAATGCAAAATGGTTTACTACGTTGGACTTGCTATTTGTTACTGGCAAGTAGAAATCGATAAGAGAAGACTGCATTCAGTACTGGCGATGGGTTTACTACGTTGGACTTGCTAAGTGGTTACTAGCAAGTAGAAATCGATAAGAACGATCAAGAGAAGACTGCATTCAGAACTGGCGATGGGTTATGGCAATTTTTGGTAATGCCGTTTGGGTAATGCAATGCCTCAGCAACATTTGCGCGGTTAATGGAACACGTATTGAAAGGTTTACACTGGAAAATTTGCCTCGTATACCTTGACGACATAATTGTCATGGGTAAAAACTTTGACAACCATCTAAAAAACTTGGCGGAAGTATTTCTTTGATTGGAAAGTGCAGGACTGAAACTTAGCCCAAAGAAATGCTCACTTTTCAAGAAATAAGTCAAGTATCTGGGTCATCGAGTTACTACAGAAGGTGTTCATATCGACGAGGATAAAATAGTTGCCGTAAAGGAGTGGCCCAGACCACAGAACCTACATGGCCTTCGAAGCTTCTTGGGGCTATGTACTTACTACTGACGATTTGTTTGTCAATGTTGCCAGTAGTCTTCACGAGTTAACAAGAAAGAACCGAGCTTTTCTATGGGCCGATGGTCAAGAAAATGCGTTTTTGAAACTGAAAGAATTACTGTGCTCGGCACCAATTCTTGCGTATCCAATTCCAGGTGAAAATTTTGTACTTGACACGGATGCGAGTGGATACGGAATAGGCGATGTTCTCTCTCAAGTGATCAATGGCCAAGAAAAAGTGATCGCATACTACAGTAAAATCATGTCTAATCCAGAGCGAAATTACTGTTTCACCAGGAGGTGAATATATATATATATATATATATATATATATATATATATATATATATATATATATATATATATATATAAATATATATATATATATATATATAGAAACACCGAGGGAAGATATAAAATAAAATGTGAGTAGTTGAAAAAAATTAAATTAAAATAATAAAATAAAAAATTAATATAATAAAACAAAAAAAAAACATAAGAAAATAAAAAAAAATAGATTTTTTTATTTTTAAATAGTTTCAAAGTTTTTCAAAACAAACAAATTGGTAGATTTCGTTGATTTTTTTACTTAATAAAAAAATATCAAGGTATAGTAATGATTTACAAAATGTCTTCTATTGATTCACAAAAGTTATGTAAAAATATTTAAACTTCGACAATTTTGTGGAAATTTCTGACATGTGATTTTGTAAAATCTGTAGCCGATATCGGAATGGTTTATTTTTTATTTTTGACCACATTGATAGTGATCTAAAATATGTTAGTGTTCATGAAGGATATCGTTTGCAATCCTTAAAATAAATTTACAAAAAAGGAACAAATTTTTAAAAAATGGTTATTTTTGCAAAATGAATTTCTCCTAATCGGGGAAAGATATCGGGATGATATATTTTTCATTTTTTATCACATTGATTGTGATTAGAAAAAAATTAGTACTAACGAAGGATATCACCTGCAGTACTTGGAATAAATTTATAACGAAATACACAAATGAAAGAAATTAAAACCAAAATGATAATATTTGGAATGTAATTTATCCTAATCCGGGAGCGATATATAGATGATATATTTTTTATCCTTACCCGCATTGTTTGTGATTAGAAAAAAGTTAGTGCGAAAGAAGAATATCGCTTGCAGTCCTTGAAATAAATTTACGAAAAAAAAGCACAAATTTATTAAAAATGGTAATATTTGCCATGTAATTTATCCTAATCCGGGAACGATATCGGGATAACATATTTTTTATCACATTGATTGTGATTAGAAAAAAGTTAATGAGAATGAAGGATCTCGCTTGCAGTCCTTGGAATAAATTTTAAAAAATGCACAAATGTATTTAATTAGAATAAAAATGGTTATGTTTGATATGTAATTTCAAAAAATCGCCCGATTTTTTGGAAACATTTTTCAAAAAATCGAGCGATTTTTTGAAAAAACAAATATTTTTTTTTAAACAAATACAACACTGAATAGCTCTCCTAAGTAAATTTCCTTTCGCTTGATGAATTGTGCATACGATGAATTGTGATACGATGAATTGTGCATACGATGAATTGTGCATACGATGAATTGTACATACGATGAATTGTGTATACGATGATTTGTGCATACGATGAATTAAATACGACTAATTGTGCATACGATTAATTGTGATACGATTAATTGTGATGCGATGAATTAACCGGTTTCCGCCGAAGCCGTAGCGAAATCTCAAAGATCCGATATCGATGCCATTTCTCGCAATAATAATACAGGAATATCGAACCGAGAAAATGAAGTTTTCTCGTTAAGAGAATTATTTCAGAATTGAACCGTTTTAAAACAAGAATAATAGCATAATAAGATTATGCGTTGCACTTGTATACCCTTTGAATACTGCATATTTCTGACGTCAAGAACTATGGAATGTCAAGTAAAGGAAATTTAAATTTAGACATATCATAAATTACAAATATTTATTTCATTTATTTCATTGAACTGCTTCTGGCAGTTAGATCGCAGCTTAGATCACATGGCAAATTTTAAAGTAGGTGTTATTATGATAGTTAGGATTATAAAAATTATAGTCGGTCTAAGCCGACCATAAATACCCTGCACATATGTGTGGTTACCAGTCAAAGTGGTATATAGGTCACAAGGGTATACGAATCCTGAAAATAACTACAAACTTTCAATCGGTGAAGAATTTCCATTCATTTGATACCCATATTTAAAAAGGGTAGGTGTGCCGAATTTCGATTTTTTTTTTGTAACCACAAGTCGTTTCGCCGGAAAACATTATTTTCATGTATTTGAGCATGAGTCAATATATATTTGATCAAAAAAGTTTACCTAAGCACGTATACAGTAATATTGATCTGTAGATATTCATTTTATATGAGGTATTTGAACATAAGTGGTCGGTTCTCAGGTCATAATGGACCGATCATGCCAATTTTCTTGTTTAGACAGCTTAGATAAGTAATCTAAATCTAAAGTTTCATTGTTCTATCTCTTCTACTTTTCCTGTAATCGTGATTTCAACAGACAGACAAAGGTACAGACGGACATCGATAATCAAGATTATATATACTTTTCCATACCGGAGATGCCTTCTTCTGGGTGTTACAAACGGCGTACCAAACTAAATATACCCTTTCACTCTTAGTGTAGGATATAAAAACAGTTGTCAAAAAACTTCTACGTACATGCGCAGGAGATTCAAAATTATAGAGTTAGATGAATGAAACTCACAATTTAAATTACTTTTATACCTACGCTGTATGTGCGAATTAGCTAAGTCGGTTCAATGTGACCTGTGATCTGACCATTTATACTCTAATACCTCATATAAAATTTACATCTACAGATCAATTTTACTGTATACGTGCTTAGGTAAACATTTTTGGTCAAATAAGTATTGACATCATGCTCAAATACATGAAAATAATTTTTTGTTGTACGCAAAAAAAAAAATCGAAATTGTACGTCCTTCGCATCACGTCGTCGTCGGCATAAATTAAATTTCGTAACACAATTACTAACCATCATCGTTTTCATTGCATTTTATTTTCTGTTTCATTTGATCCTACTGGGTACTATGTATTAATTTGTCGTATATTATTTTCATATTCATTTACAATTTAAACAAAATGGTTTTCGAAACTGAGTCTACGAACATAACTTAGCATGTCGGCATTTCCAGAAAAACGTCAACCACGATATCTAAAAAGAAAATGCTATTCCGTGAACGATAACGTATAAAAAATACTCATAAAGTTACTTTACTATACAATTTTTAAATATACCAATTTTTCATGTACTTTGATACAGATAGAAATTGTACGTCCTTCGCATCACGTCGTCGTCGGCATAAATTAAATTTCGTAATACAATTACTAACCATCATCGTTTTCATTGCATTTTATTTTCTGTATCATTTGATCCTACTGGGTACTATGTATTAATTTGTCGTATATTATTTTCATATTCAATTACAATTTAAACAAAATGGTTTTCGAAACTGAGTCTACGAACATAACTTAGCATGTCGGCATTTCCAGAAAAACGTCAACCACGATATCTAAAAAGAAAATGCTATTCCGTGAACGATAACGTATAAAAAATACTCATAAAGTTACTTTACTATACAATTTTTAAATATACCAATTTTTCATGTACTTTGATACAGATAGAAATTGTACGTCCTTCGCATCACGTCGTCGTCGGCATAAATTAAATTTCGTAACACAATTACTAACCATCATCGTTTTCATTGCATTTTATTTTCTGTATCATTTGATCCTACTGGGTACTATGTATTAATTTGTCGTATATTATTTTCATATTCAATTACAATTTAAACAAAAT
The DNA here is from genome assembly GCA_951804985.1 of Dryomyza anilis. Lineage (NCBI taxonomy): Eukaryota > Metazoa > Arthropoda > Insecta > Diptera > Dryomyzidae > Dryomyza > Dryomyza anilis. Next base: position 50,306,260 of record OX638135.1, read on the forward strand.
GGTTTTCGAAACTGAGTCTACGAACATAACTTAGCATGTCGGCATTTCCAGAAAAACGTCAACCACGATATCTAAAAAGAAAATGCTATTCCGTGAACGATAACGTATAAAAAATACTCATAAAGTTACTTTACTATACAATTTTTAAATATACCAATTTTTCATGTACTTTGATACAGATAGAAAATTTTATTTTCGGTTTTTTCAGACAACCAAAATTAATATTTCTAAAATTTAAAAAAGCATTGAAATTAAAATTAGGGACACATTTTGATTTTTTTATTGTTTATAAAATTTGTCACGTTCATAACTTTGAGTACCGAAAGTGACCCCCACGTGGTGGTTACCTTGACGTGGTGTGGGGGCTTAAGTTACAATGACTCAATAAGGCTAAGCTGACGGAAACTTTTTTTTTTTTTTAAGTTTCTGGTAGGGTCACCCTTGTCAGACAGGCTTGTGATGAGTAATGAACTAAATACTACCATAGTATTTTTTATTGGTGGGGTGGCAGACTCTAAAGAAACCCCTACACCACCGCGATGGGTCAACATAAAGATTTAACTACTCCAGGTGGTACCCACAAAAGTGGCAATCCACCCGCTTCGGCAGCTGAGGCAAGGATTCTGGAGGCCTCAATCCACGCAACCAACCCTGGTACGATGAACCTCTCTGCTCCTGTAGCAGGGGGTTCATCGTGCCCCTCCATCTCCCAATTTTATGAGACAGCTAGGAATCTAGAGGAGGATAACGACAACGCAGCGGTTCCCATACAAGTAGAGGAAAGTGTCGGTTCGGCTATGCCTACGACTAATCCTCCACTGCATGGCTGCTCGACAGTGTTGTTTCCTCTCAGGGCTCCTTTCTGTCACATATTTGGAAACATGGGTCGATCGAAGGAAAGTGGTGTCTTACCAGCATCTAATCCTAGAGAGACCGACGCCCAACTGGAAGCTAAACTTCCATTGGAGACCGGACCCAGATCTCTGAATACAGAGGTCAGGTTGTCCGATGCCCAGGTGAGTAGGAGAAGGAAGAATAAAGCGAAAGATCGCAAAGAGGCTGAAAAGGCTAAAGGCGACGCTGGAGCTTTCTCTTCCCCAGCTACCACAGCAAAACGCGATAGATCGGTGGAGGTTACTCCGACTGAAGCCGGACCATCCGCTGCTGCTGTTGTGGCTGCCAATGCACCTGAGAAGCGCAATGGCAAGAAGTTTAAAACCTTCACTGCTACTGCGAAACCCCGTAACTCCCAGAACTCGACAGTTTCCAGTGATATTGCTTCCACAAGCAAGAGCACTGGTGCTTCATGTTCCGGATCGGCTGCGGATGAACTGCCTTCTACATCCACTGGCAGAGGTAGGCTAGCAGTATCATATCGTGATGCTGCTCGCAAAGCTCTTCCGGTTGCGATTATTGGCAAATTGGGGAAGGAGCAAAAGATGAATGATGCAGAAGTAAAACACTGCACCGATCATCTTTGGCGGCTAGTCAGCACCGGCGGTGTCAGTGCAAACGCAAAAGGCTATGAGACGAGTGATGGCATCATGAAGGTGCTATGCTCGTCTCGTGCTATGCTCGCCGTTGCTAAAATCCCCCCCCTTGGGCAAATAGTGCTTCACTGTATTCAGCGGAGACGAACCCAAACGCAGGCGAGCAATATGCTGGATACCTGGTCCTATCAGGAAAACAGCGGAAGTGTTTGCCTGCCTACGTGCTCAGAACCAGGGCATCGAAACGAACGGATGGAAAATCTATAGCCATAAACCAGAGCGAGGTCCGGAGGACAAGGAGGGCTCAACCCTGGTTGTTGACTTAGACCAGAAGTCGTTAGATATCATGCTATCTAAGTACGACAACCATCTAAACTTATTCTTTGGACGGATCAAATTCCGAATCAATTCCAAATGAATAGGCATATAATGAGAAACGAGTTAATTATCCTGTCATGATATTTATTCAGATCAATCTGCAACATTCTAAAGCTGCTACCGCTTTACTAGGTAAGCGGCTCTCCATGTTGCATACATTACCTCACTTCACAGCTATTCAAGAACCATGGGTGTATAACAAACGCATCTGTGGTCTTAGTGAACTACGTGGTGAAACCATACTATACGATGATCAAGCCGCAAGGCCTAGAAGCTGTCATATAGTATCGAAACACTTTGCTGTCACCAAGTTTACCCAATTATGTGGGCAAGACCTGGTGGCAGCCAAAGTGAGCTATGAAAGGGATAGTGGATGGAAACATCTGATTGTTGCCTCAGGCTTCTTCCCCTATGACTCACTACTGCCTCCTCCGCCAAAGGCAATTGTTGAGCTCATAGAGTACTGTGATCTTAAGTAGACCGGCCTTATTATTTGCTGTGACACTAATGCTCAACACACTGTGTGGGGCAGCAGTAAATGCAACGTACGAGGTACCAGACTCCTTGATTTCATCATGACCTCCAATCTGAACATTCACAACACTGGTAATAAACATACTTTTGTGACTGCTAGAAGACAGGAAGTGATTGACCTTACTTTGTCTAACTGTAGACTGAGAGAGTCAATCTTTAACTGGAAGGTTCTTAAAGAATATTCTTTATCGGACCACAGGTATATCGAGTTTCATACTGACCGAGAGGTGCTGCCCTCTATGACGGTAAGAAACCCTAGAAAAACGAACTGGGCACGCTTCAGACATGAACTTGAGATTTCCCTCAATATTCCTGTCAGAATTCGTACCAAAGAAAGTATTGAGACGTCCGTTCAAGTTATGAACGATGTCATAAATTCTAGTTTTGTACGAACATGTCCGGTACGAAAAACGTTATCTAGACCTCCCGTTCCTTGGTGGAACGCTTGTCTTGAAACCTTGCGCAAGGATTCCAGAAAGCTTCTAAATAAGGCCCTAAGGAGCAACTTAGACTCTGACTGGTTTCTTTATCGAGCTAAGCAGAAAGAGTATAAGAAACGAATTCGTAAATCGAAAAGTGTTTCCTATAAAAACTTCTGCAGTAGTATCGAATCCTGCAGTGAGACTGCAGGGTGTCACTATTCCTCTGTCTAACGAAGTAAAATATCTGGGCTTAACTCTAGATAGTAAACTACTTTGGACAAAACATGTTGAAAATAAAATTTCGCGAGCATTGAATGCCTTCTGGCAATGCAGAGGAATTTTTGGGAAGACATGGGGACTATCGCCGAGCAAAACCTTATGGATTTACACGGCAATGATAAGACCGATGATATCATATGCATCGGTAGTCTGGTGGAACAAGCTGTCGCGAAAATGCGTCACAACTAGTCTTGCCAAGATTCAGAGAACCGTGTGTCTGGGTGTTACGTGTGCCTTTCCCACTACACCTGGTCCAGCACTGAATGCAATCTTAAACCTACCACCACTTGACATCTTCATCAGAGGCGAAGCCATGAAAGGCTGCTGGAGACTAAAACGAGGTGGTTTCTGGTTTAATGTTCCCTGGAATATCTCTGACATTGCACTTGACACTCCATTAGACACCTGTCTACTGGAGATGCCCTCTGATGCAATGATAACAGAAATATTACCAAGACGAAATTTTGAGGTCTGCCAACCTGACATTCAAGACTGGCTAACGCCTGACTGTGAGCCAGGTAGAGGGTCACACCGCATTTTCACAGACGGCTCCAGAGCCGATCAGGGATCTGGTGCTGGAGTGTTTGTGGAACCGGATGACCGCAGACTTCACTTCGCCTTAGGCGACAATGCCTCGGTATTTCAAGCCGAAGTCTATGCTATACTTATGGCTATGGACTACATTGCGGATAATAGATGGCAGAACAGGGCTATATCAGTTTGCTGCGATAGTCAGGCTGCTCTTATGGCTTTGAACAACCAGGTTATCACATCCAAAATTGTACGTCAATGCAGATCACGTCTCAATTGTGTTGGTAAATACAATACACTGAAACTGATTTGGGTGCCGGGCCATAAAGGAGTTTCGGGCAATGAAACATCTGACGAACTAGCACGTGCTGGATCTTAGGATAATCCATTTGGACCAGAACCTGTGCTTGGACTACCTGCATCTACGGGAAAATTCGTCATCAGCTCTTGGGTCGCCTCCGCATACAATAGCAGATGGCTGAATGAGACGAAATGCAGATTCTCCAAGCTCATGACACCGACGATAACCAAAAGATCGGCCTCGTTTCTACTTTCCTTAAGTAGAAAGGAGTGCAGAAAACTGACGGGACTTCTAACGGGACACAACGCATGTGAAAAATACATGAACGCAATCTGCCTGGCCGAAAGCGCCTTATGATCTGCCTGCTACGAAGAAACTGGCACCACAGAGCACTATCTCTGTGACTGTCCAGCATTTTCTAGAATTAGAAGGCAGATCTTTGGCACAGACGTGATGAGAGAGGATCAGCTTCACTCTTTATCACACAATAGCTTTCTTAGATTCAATATTGAATCTAAGAAGTATCATTAAAAACCAGAGAACTGGGTCACAGCACAATGTATATAACCCTGTCTGAGTGCTGTGGCTCTATTTTTTATCCCACATAAAAAAAAAGAAAAAAAAAACCAAAAGTGTACAAAAATATCAAAAAAAAAAATTCACAAAAAAGAAAAAATATAAACCTTTAAAAAAACCTCTGGATTTTAAGTCGTACATCACTTTTTATTTCGTAATAATGATTATTAATATTGTTAGATATAAAATTATATTTAACAAAAAATTGTAGTACACATTTTCATACAGAACGTCCGGAATTATTCTGTGATTTATTACGGAAAAACTATAAACTTAATGAACAAAGTGTACATTAGACTGATTCAAAAACCAAAATTTTTCAAATGTTTCGCTTCACGTCGACTTTCTGAAACTAGGACCTATAAAACTGAGAAGCTTTTAAAACCCAAAAATAAGTGATTGTGTGATGTTGCACAAAGAGTGATTCTGTGATGTTGCACAAAGGAAATATTTGAACTTTTAACGACTATTTTCAAAAACATTATTATTACTTCAAGTGTAAAAAGATATCACGCAATTTTCTTTTTTTAGTTAATTTAAAATTTCTTATTGAAATTATGATTTTATAAATTATAAATTTTTAGTTAACCGTTACAGTTTCATGACATGCCAAACACGTAAAAGGTTTTTCGAAAGGAATATTGAGAGAATTTTAAAATATTTTAGACTAAATTTTCATAAAAATTGGATTTTGAATTGTAATATCTCTTCAACTTTAGAAGTTAGCTTATTGATTTTATTTTTGTTTGGTAAATGATTGTATACACGTTATTCTATGTAAGAACAACTTAAGGATATAATGCTCATTAAAGGACTATTTTTGAAAAAACAATTTTACCGCTTTTGTTACTATTTATTATGAACCATAATGGTGAACAAAGTATGTAAAACTTTTATAAGTTTTTTTTAGTGGAAAAACTTAATGGTTTAAGCAACAAAAAAAAATTAAAATTCAACTTATTATTAAAAAAAAAAATCATTATTAAACCGTGGTATTTAATAAAATGTGCCAACGACTTTTTATTTATTTTGATCTTAAAATACTCGGGAGGGATATCTGAAACATTTTGTTGAATAATTTGGGGTGTGCATCAACTTTTGTGTTGAGAGAGTTTTAGGCAGGAGTGCAGAATTTTGTACTATGTACTAATAAAACGATATCTAAAAATGTAAGTATGACATATCATTTTAAAGATAATTGTATGTGCAATAATATAAAATGTTACAAACTCGTTAAATTAAAAATTAGAAAAATGTCGACCATTAAAATTATTATAGTAAAAAAAAGTCTACATTTTACGTGTTTGGCAAGCCAAGAAACTGTAAAGGTTAACTAAAAAATTATAATTTTAAAAATCATAATTTCAGTAAGAGATTTTAAATTAAAGAATGAAAATTTAGTTATATTTTTTTACACTTGAGGTATTAATAATTTTATTGAAAATAGTCGTTAAAAGTTCAAAAATGTCCTTTAAGCTCTTTGCGAAACATCACATGATCACATTTTTTGAGTATTAAAAGCTTCTTCTCAGTTTTAGAGGTCCTAGTTTCAGAAAGTCGACGCGGAGCAAAAGAAAAAAAATACTTCTAGATTTATCATAAAAATTTGAATCAGTCTAGAGTACATATACAAAAATAAATTAAATTATCTCAGCTATCTTTCTAAATTATCCAAAAAAAAAATGTATATGCAAAGAATTTGTCCCGTCCGTAATTTTTCTGTGATATATTATGATAAAACTATAAACTTTGGAAACAATGTGTAAATATACAAATAAAGCAAACGAAATTAAATTTAATTAAATTTTTACCCAAAATAAGTGACTTTTTGGAATATCCATATGAACCTCGACATTTACTTTCGTTTTTGTCCCGTCCGGAACGACAACTATTTAATTGATATCTGTTGATCTACCGTCTGGAATTCTAATTTTGTGCATATGTTTAGTCCTATTTAAATACTAAATGCAGAAAAAAAAATAAAGTAAACTCATTAATTTTCCTTCGAGATATTAAAGTTTTAAGCATACGAATGTACCATCCAGAACTCCTGGAAATGCCCATGTACATGACATCAAAACCAAAAACAAATAAAAAATAAAAATTCAAAGCTCACATACATTTCATACATTTATATTTAATAAAATAAAATGAAATAAACATAAAAAATACAAAAAAACAATGTCCACTTTATTTATTTTCAACAAAAATAAACACAACCATAAAGAAAAGGTCACTAGCACCTGGTGATCTTAAAAAATACTTACATGAGGTACATAAATAACAGTTAGTTGGTTCAAAATTATAAATACGTCCTTAAGTTTAAGATCGGAAACGAATTGCAATCAGCAGTTCGTTTCTGTAAATCAAGCGATAAAATTGTCGATTTCTGTGATGTCAGAATTGTTCAAATGTCAAGAATATTATCGACAAGAAATTAAAATTGAGTCATTTTGACGTCAAATCGACAATATGAGTCGACAAATTTGATCGACAAAATTACAGAAACCACCTATAGGAGAAACTACCTAACTTGAGTTAATAATGAGACTGATTTTTTTTTCTCGAAGCCACTTCGAAAATTGTTCGATACACTGGAGGCTCCGAGCCATAGTATACTGGATTTTATAAGTTTAAAAACCAGACCTTAACGGAGTTTCTAGCATCAATATGAACCACCATATAAAAGTTACCTTTAACCCATATTTTTTAATTTTTAACCACTGTATTTGGAAATGTTGTTCAGAAAAATGTAAAAAACGGTCAATGTATATCTCAATCCATTGAAATCGCAGAAAGTGAGTTGCAACCGATAGTCCATTTTATGGCTCAAATACGATTTGAAATTTATATTTTCGACATTGTTTGCTTCTACAGTTTTTTTTTTGTGTATTTTTAGTTTTAAAATTAAAAATATTTTTCGACATTTTTTTTTCAGACTAAAATTGTTTCGGCGTTCTAAGATTTTTAAAATTTCGATATTTTTGGTTTCGAATTTTTTTTTTGACATATCGTACAGATCCAAGAGATATAGGTTATACGGTTCATTTACAACCGCTATTAACTTATCTTTTCATTCAATTAGCTTTTTACAAAATAATACTAATAAAATGTGTATTATATAATAAAATATAATAACTTATAAATTATTTTGTATTTGAATTTTTCAAATTTTGTCACCTCCATACAAAAACCCATGGTTGAATTATATACATGTTAAGTCATCTTTCAAAATTACGGCGCCATTTACTTTTTTTTGAAAACTGTTTGAAAGACTCAACATTTGTTTACGAAAAAATTACAACAAAACATCAAAACTTTGTTTACAAATTCATAAAAAAATTCAAAACTCAAAATTTTATATTAAATAAATTTCAACATTTTTGCAATTTCCAAGCTGCCTGTGGGCTCCAGAAGAACACCGCAGTTTATAGCAAAAGTAAAAAGTAAATTTGTGGTATGAAATTTTAATAAATTAGCCAAATTAAAGTGCAAAAAACATACCCATGAAATAAAGATTAAATTGACAATTAATTGTTGTATATTTTAAATTTTCTTATTGACATTCTCAACATAGTGTATGCTAACTAACTGTCTAGATGAACTAACCTGCATATACTTCAAACATGCTGAAACCTGCAGCAACGAATATTATCTAGTGGGATACTCCGATGAGTCAAAAGCGTACAGATTATCGCACGCAGGTTCGAAAATAGTTATAAAAAGTAGACATGTAAAATTTATAGAAACTGCAGTTTATATGAAGGAATTATAGTTGACAAAAATGTTGAAAATATCAATAAAAACTAAAACTTCGTTACGAAGAGTGGAAAATCCTGTAAATTCAATTCAGCAATGGTTGAGATCATAGGCGTACCATTCGATTTCTCACGATGTATGCTACCGATTTCTGTCTTTTTTCGGTCTTTTATCACTTTTCGCAAACCCACTTCTGGCCAACTCCCACACTAAGCAAACGGACGGATTGTCAAACGAACAAACGAGCTACCCGGGTAGTTGCCCAGTAGAAAGAATGTCGTAAAAATGTCGCCACTCGAGTCTATCAACACAGGAGGGTTGTTATGTTGAGTTGTTCTCCGAGTGCAACCAGGTCACTCAAATGTTGAAGGAGCCCACGTATATCCCACGCGTCGGCGGGCATAGCCAAAAATCCTCGACCTTTTCCTGATTTCTCATCATGAAAAATATAATGTTCAAGTCCTTGCACCTCTTCGTAACTCCGACCACTTTACCGTTTCCGCTGCATTTTCGTATTCTAATTTAGGCTTCTCTTCGATTAAAGCCACGAAGAGGACTGTATGGCTTTACGAAAAAGCATATTGGGTTGCGTTAAATGATTTTTTTCGCAACTTTAATTGGAAATTGTGTTTCACTAACAGAGACATAAATGTCGCTGCTTTATTGGTCTAAAATATTATTGTATTAGGTATGCGGTTCTTTATACCTTCTAAAATAATTATCATTAAACCCAAGGACACCTCTTGGTTTAATGAGACTTGCAGAACTGCAGGTCGAAGAATAAAGCATTTCAGAATTGCCGTTCAAACAAGAATGCTGATACTGAAAACCTGGCTGTAATGCCATTATCTCGCGCGAAAAGTTTCTTCACGAACAAAACGCACGTAAAAAGGTGCTACCATAGAGGTAGTAAAAATTTCTGATCATTTGTAAAAAGGGTGAAGAATCAGACGGCGTCGTCTACTTCAACTCTTGTTATGAATGGCCAGACCTTCACTAAGCCGGTTTATAATCTATTGGCAGAATTATGTGCAAATAATTCAACGCTTCCAGATAGAAATCAACCACTGCCCGTTGTCGACTTTGTTTCTTCTGCAATGCCGGAGATATATTTTCGAACTCGGGCAGTTAAAAGGATTCTAGATCCACGTGTGACTTGATGGCGTCCATCTCTGATAAGGGGAATAATTGTATTCATTTCTTCGGGGTAACAAAGTAGTTGTTCTAGATATTTCTAAGACTGTTGATCGAGTGTTGCATGAGGCCTTCGAATCAAAACTAATTCCTTCACTCGATGGATATCGAGTATTCTCCAGGGTCGTTCAATACGAATTGCGATGGGTGGTGTCCTCTCCGAACAACATTCCATCAATTTTGGAGTTCCGCAAATAACATTTGTCATTCATATTTGTTGAACAAGCGCCCAAACTCTTTTGAGATTGAGAGTAAAAGACCCAATATGAATGAAACACTCAACAATGACCCTTAAACAATCTCCGAGTGGGTTCTCGCAAATAGAGTCAATTTTTCTGCTATCTCCCAAACGCGGAATTCAATGTGATCTCCGTTGAAATGATCATATATTTGATGTATCGAAAGAATCGGCCAAGTGTCTCAGTTTCTAAAACGGTATACTTCACTCCTGCTGACTTGCGCACTGTGTACACCACCTTTATTCGGCATAAGATAGAATACAACTCGCATATTTGGGCAGGGGGCTTCAAAATCTTTGGAGTTTCTGAACCGAATACAACAGTGTGCGATATATTTTATAGGTGATGACATAATTTTATCCTCTACGGTTTCTCTTGCACAGCGAAGGACTCTCGTGTGTAAGCCTGTTTCATAGGTATTGCAAAGGCAAGTGTACTTGGTCTGATTCCACCAGGTCGAACTTTCTCTCTTCCTACTCGGGCATTGAACCAAGCCGACCTCTTCAGAGTCCACACGGCTCTCAACAGAATCACGCATTACAGAATAAACTAAACGATATACAAAAATATAAATAATAATAATAGTTTGGCACTACAGTCCTATAAGAACTTAGTCCGAGCTCTCTCACCATTTTGAGCTGTTCGTGTTATATTTGTACTCAAAGTGGTGGGACCTACAGTTTATTGCCGAATCCGAACGGCGGGTGAGAGCTTTTCATAGGCAATGTTTTACTCTCGTAGGTTTGCTATTTACTACCGAGAGGTAGCGCGGTATAGAAAAATGTTTCTATGAAAAGATGTTGTTAGCCCCAGTCCAGGCTTGAACAGGGGACATTTCGGCTCGCAGTCCAAAGCACTAACCACTGAGCTACCGTGGCTACTATATAAATAATAATATAAATAAATATGTTTTATTAATAGTTCAATTACACAGCACAACAAAAAGAATAAACGATTTTACTATGTAATTCTGATGGACTTTAAGATTCTAATATAGACTTCATCTCAATTCTTGAATATTGCAGAAAGTGGTTGTGTTACACTACACAACAGCCATTCTGCGCAGCATTTAAAAATGTATTATGTGTTATGACTCCATTATTCCGAAGATATGATTTAAAAATGTTTCTTTGGATAGGTTTACAAAATATCAGCCAATATTTTTGAACCGAGCTTTTACGAAGGGGGGTAAGTATCTCGCGTATCTCACAAGTAAGTATCTCACATGATCAATAGTTATAAGAAATATATATATATATACTAGCTGGACCCGTGCATGACTCGTGCAAAGATTTTGTGAATGCAAGGATATGGAGCAATTATATTAATATAAAAACATTTTTATTATTTATATCAGGGACCCGTACTTCGCTGTGGTCGTGTTTTATTGGATATATAAATGTGGTAACGGAACAAAAATAATTCTCCGCCAAAACAACTTTTCTCAAAGACAATTATTTCTCAGACCCCGTACAATTCTTCTTTGGGGTGATGAGATTTAATGTGGTGAGTTTTAGTGTGGTGAATTTTATTGTAGTGAGTTTTAGAGTGGTGAATTTTATTGTGGTGAATTTTGGTGTGGTGAGTTTTAGTGTGGTGAGTTTAAGTGTATTGAATTTTATTGTTGTGTGTTTTAGTGTGTTGAATTTTAGTGTGGTGAAGCCGCGGTAGCTCAGTGGTTAGTGCGTTGGACTACGAGTCGAAAGGTCCCCGGTTCAAGCCTGGACTGGGGCTAACAACATCTTTTCATAGAAACATTTTTCTATACCGCGCTACCTCTCGGTAGTAAATAGCAAACCTACGAGAGTAAAACATTGCCTATGAAAAGCTCTCACCCGCCGTTCGGATTCGGCAATAAACTGTAGGTCCCACCACTTTGAGTACAAATATAACACGAACAGCTCAAAATGGTGAGAGAGCTCGGACTAAGTTCTTATAGGACTGTAGTGCCAAACTATTATTATTATTTATATTTTTGTATATCGTTTAGTTTATTCTGTAATGCGTGATTCTGTTGAGAGCCGTGTGGACTCTGAAGAGGTCGGCTTGGTTCAATGCCCGAGTAGGAAGAGAATGGCAAATAGAAACATTTTTCTATACCGCGCTACCTCTCGTCAGTAAATGGCAAACCTACGAGAGTAAAACCATTGCCTATGAAAAAGCTCTCACCCGCCATTCGGATTCGGCAAAAAACTATAGGTCCCACCACTCTGAGTACAAATATAACACGCACAGCTCAAAATGGTGAGAGAGCTCGGCCGAAGTTCTATACAGGACTGTAGCGCTAAACTAACTATATATATATATATATATATATATATATATATATATATATATGTATATATATATATATATATATATATATTAGTCTGGTGAGTTTTAGTGGGTCAATTTGAATGTGGTGAATTTTAGTCTGGTGAGTTTTAGTGTGGTAAAATTTCGTGTGGTGAGTTTTAGTGTGTTGAATTTTAGTGTGGTGAATTTTAGTGTGGTGAGTTTTAGTGTGGTGAATTTTAGTGTGGTGAGTTTTAGTGTGGTGAAATTTAGTGTGGTGAGTTTTTTTTGTATTTGAGTTTTTTGTTTCATTTTCTTTGCTTGTGTATTTGCCGAGTTATGCCGTTTTGAAAGTTAATCGATTCAGCGGTTTAGACGTGATGCTGGAACAAACAGACAGACAGACATACCGACAGACTGACAGACGGACCAAGAGTTTTATATATATATATATATATATATATATATATATATATATATATATATATATATATATATATATATATATATATATATATATATATATATTTATATATATATATATATATATATTGTTTATGCCAAAAGACAGTTAGTTACTATGGCAGTTGAATTTGCTACCAACTACTAAAACTTGAATTTTATTATGTGCTATTTTAACATTAAGAATAAATCTGTTTCCTAACAAGTGAAACAATTTCCTCTTTGCTGTGGAACCATTGAACTATACGTATGTATAAATAAATGAGTCTCTTATGACTTGAATTTTAAATTGAAACTTGAAACTTTTTGATTTTTTTCTCTTATTTCTTTATAATCGATGAAATACAAGAATATCGCAATCAACCATTTCGATTAAACATTTGATGATCCTATCGAGCCAGAATCTGGTGCAATTTGCACTCATTCTGAGGCAGTGAGAAAAGAACTGCGAGAAAAGACCTGCGTCACTTCTACAAACTCTACTTTCGAGTGTTCCAAATCTAATTAAATCCATCTGCGTTGGAACAGTTACTGTCATTGGACGGAACGAACATCAGTCACCACGCGGTCACGCAGCATCAAGGTCTGTGAAAAATTAATTACTTGTTTTTTTATGAGCAAAGTTTGGTAGTTTAAATTAGTTTAAAATTAAAATAATAAAAAAGTTCAGATACTCCAATGTGAGTAAAAGTTTTAAAATTGGAAAGGATTCACTTTGGAAAATCCTGGTAACAAGTGCGTTTACTGTACGTAGAAATTTTCTATCAGTGAGTGTTTTACTTATAAATTATTTCATATATAATTTTTTAAATATTTGCATGAAAAATTGTAAAAAAAAGTTCTAAAATTGTGATACATAAAAATTGCTATTTAAATAAAAAATTTAAACCTAAATAAAATTAAAAAATTTACAAACGAATTGCACTTGCCCATATAAAAGTTTTAAAAATCTACTTGTTAGTAGCGAATATGTAAATATGTAAAATGTTCTAAATATATTTTACACAATTTTAGAGAATGCACTAATATAGTGAAAGCTTTTACAAAATCCATAATTAAATAATTAAATCAATTAAATAATTAATTCATTCTCTTTAAATGGAATTAAATACTTATTTAAAGTGAATCAATATAAATCATTGAAAGTACATTGAGTTGAAGATATGTAATTGAGTTACGTCTGGTCACTCGATCATAATTTACTGCATATTCAGCTTTCAATCTCTTTCGGAATTACTCCTCTCATGTTTGGTTGCACAAATAATACATACAAACATAAAAAATCGTGCAGAGTTTTTAGAAAATCCATAATTAAATAATAAAATCAATTAAATAATTAATTCATTCTCTTTAAATGGAATTAAATACTTATTTAAAGTGAATCAATATAAATAATTGAAAGTATATTGAGTTGAAGATATGTAATTGAGTTACGTCTGGTCATTCGATCATAATTTACTGCATATTCAGCTTTCGCTCTCTCTCGGAATTACTCCTCTCATGTTTGGTTGCACAAATAATACAAACAAACATAAAAAATCGTGCAGAGTTTTTTTTATGTCTGCAGCAGTTTAAACAAAACGTGCAGGCAGACAAAACAGAAAAAAGGGTTTAAGTGCACTTCATCTATTACAACAACTTTTTAACCAAATTACTTATTTTTTGGTGCACATTTTAGCGTGCAAACAATTATTTGGAAATATAATTAGTTTTTTTTTAATAAAAATCGGAAATATATTAAGATATATACATATGATATATGAATGTTGTAAATAAATATTGTTTTACAATTTGTGCAAAGGTTAAAATATTTGCATAGTACGCTGCTGGTTACAAACGTGATTATTATACCTCTTTTGTGAATTGGTGGTTCTCTTGGTGAGAGTATTTTTGAAGTTTATTGTATCTACTTTTGTGTAGAAATTTACAATCGTTTCTTGTTGAATATTAGGATAACATCATTTTCGTTTATTGTAATTGTGGTTCGCTATCGTGCGTTACATTGTAATATTTTTTTTTTCTTCAAAAACAAAATTAATTGAATTTTTAAAAATATGACTGAGCTTGATATTTTTATTCGATCATCGGATCAAATAATTGAGTTTGATGCTCGATTTAACGAAATAGCAAGGGCAGATCTTACAATATTTTCCTTGGAGTTGGAAGAAGAAATCAAATCATTGTGGCTCAAGGCCAAGACTTCATTTGATGCCTGCTTATCATTCATTGAAGCGCAAGCAGCCACAGATGACCCTGACCATCTTCAAGTGGTCAAAGGGAAATATAATACCACGTTTAATTCATATGTGGTTTGTTTGTCGCATATTAACCAGCTTTTGGTCGAACTGGCTACTCCCCCTGTCTTACAAATGCCTTCAGTTATCGACCCAAGTATTTTATCACATACTCTGGGTCCAACCAACAATCTTCAGAACGGATCACTGGGATTCAATATTAATTTTTCTTTGTTGTCAAAGAAAATAAAGCAGTAATTCCAAATAAATCAGTAATTCCAAAGTGGAGTGCTCTTGATACGTTCCTTACTGATCGTTATTAGACGCTTGAATCTATTACTGATATAAAAGGATCTTCTTCTTCGAGGAGTTTATTAAGGAAACCGAGTCAGCCATTTTCTTCGGTGCAACTTGAGAAAGTAAATCCTTACCATGCTAATGTTGCTCATTCAATGCCAAACTGCATTTTATGTCCTAGGCAACAACATACGTTACGTCTCTGTTCAAAATTCATTAAAAGTAGTGTTGCTGATCGTTTATCCTCAGTTAAAAAACATAATCTTTGTTTAAATTGCTTAACCAAAAATCATGTGGCTAAAGACTGTTTCAGTAAATTTAGTTGTTTGCAAACAGCGTCATCATACGCTTTTGCATAATGACGTTGCTGAAGAATTACCCTCCACTTCAGGCAATTGTCCTGCAGCTGGCGGTGCGTCTCAATTTTTTCATAATAGCATACAGTCCACTTTATCGCATAGCGCTTTGTCGCATATTTCTCAATAACGTCCAGGTCGCGTGATTCTTGGTACGGCAAGAGTTCTAATATGCCACATGGGTGTAACATATTCAGCTCGCGCTCTAATCGATTCAGCTTCCGAAGCTTCGTTCATTTCGGAAAAAATTCGCAACTTGTTAAAACTTCCAGTTTGTCATGTTCAAGCTAAAATATCACGTGTAAGTCAACAAGTTTCTGCGAATCCTTTGCAACTTTGTTCATTTAATTTAAGTTCCACTTACGATTGCAATTAAAATCTTGAGGCTACAGCGCTCGTCCATCCTCACATAACGGGCAATCTACTTTCTGCATCAATTGATTATGCTATCGAGCATAAATTGCCAAATATTCCATTTGCTTATTCAAACTTTCTCAGGAGTGGACTTGTTGACATTCTTCTTGGTGGAGATCTGTACCCACTTATAATGCTTAAAGGCGTAAAACGAAATATTTTTGGTGATGCTGGAACAAACAGACAGACCGACAGACTGACAGACGGACCAAGAGTTTTATATATATATATAGATATATATAGATATACATATATAGATATATATATAGATATATATATATATATATATATATATATAGATATAGATATATATATATATATATATATATATATATATATATATATATTTATATATATCCTATCTATATATATAAAACTCTTGGTCCGTCTGTCAGTCAGTCGGTCTGTCTGTCTATCTGTTTGTTTGTTCCAGCATCACGTCTAAACCGCTGAACCGATTTAACTGAAATTTTGTCACAGGATACTAAGGAGTCCGGAGGGTGTCATAGGCTATATATGGGCGGGATTGGACAAAGGGGCGTGTATGTGCTGAGTTATGTCGTTTTGAAAGTTTAGGTGTATGGGAGGTAACACCTAAACTTTTAAAACGACATAACTCAGCACATACACAATCCAAAAAGATTAAACAAAAAACTAAAATTCACCACACTAAAACTCTCCACACTAAAACTCACCACACTGAAACTCACCACACTAAAACTCACCACAATAAAACTCACCACGCTAAAACTCACCACACTAAAAATTCACCATACTAAAACTCACCACAATAAAACACCACACAAAATTCACCACACTAAAAATCACCATACTAAAACACAACACAATAAAGCTCACCACACTAAAACTCACCACACTAAAACTCACCATACTAAAAACTCACCACACCGAAAATCACCACACTAGAACTCACCACACTAAAACTCACCGCACTAAAACTCACCACAATAAAACTCACCGCACCAAAACTCACCACACTAAAAATTCACTAAACTAAAAATTCAACACACTAAAAATTCACTAAACTAAAAATTCAACACACTAAAACTCAACACATTAAAAACTAACTACACTAAAACTTCTACTGGGAAAAAGTCTACGGGGAAGAATTCTACCGGGAAGAGTTCTACCGGGAAGAGTTCTACCGGGAAAAATTCTACGGTAAAGCGTTCTATGGGGAAGAATTTTACGGCGAAGATTTCTACTGGGAAGAATTCTACGGCGAAATATTCTACTGTCTGAATTGTCTTTGAGAAAAGTTGTTTTGGCGGAGAATTATTATTTGGTTACTACATTTATAAAACCAATAAAAACTTCCACAGCGAAGCACGGGCCCCTGATATAAAAAATAAAATCGCTTTATATCTATGAATTCACAAAATCTTGGCACGAGTCGTGCACGGGTCCAGCTAGTTAATATAATAAATCTCTTTGTTGGTTTGTTGGTTTGTCCTTTTGTTTGTTTGTTTGTTTGTTCCACTTCTCCGTCTAAACGACTGATCCGATTTTCTTGAAATTTTTGCCACAGATGCGGTATGGTCTGGAAGGAATGATAGGCTATATATGGGCGGGATTGGACAAAGAGGCGTGGCACCTCCCATACAACCTAAACTTTCCATACGATATAACTCGGCAGTTTCACCAGCTACGAACATGTAACAAAAACATCAAATACAAAAAAAAATTAAAAGCAAAAAAACACAAAAGCAAAAGCACAAAACAAAAGCAAAAATACAAAAACAAAGGCAATAACATAAAACAAAAATCCAAACTAAAGGAAAAACAAAAAATGAAAGAAAAAGAAAAACAAAAAAAAATCAAAAACATAAGCAAAACCATTTTTTTCCGACATTTTTTTTTTTTTTTTTGGAAAATGATGATTTTGACCGTTGCATTTTTGTTAATTTTTGTTAACATTTTTTTTTCGACATTTTTTGAACATTGTTGTTTTTGTTGAATATTTTTTTTTGTAAAATGTCGATTTCGACCATTGCGTTCTTATTGTCGTCCAAAATTTTTTTTTAACAAATTTTTATTTCGAAATTTTTCGAACATTGTTGTTTTTGTCGAATATATATTTAAATTTCAAATAGACGTCAAAACTGCTGAACCGAATTGAATAAAATTTTGGCACAATATGTATGTTGGGCCTGGGCAGAGTATATGCTATATCTCGGTAAGATTTGTGGACTGGGCGTGGCACCTCCCATATAACCCAAAAATTTAAAACACATTATATCAGCAATTGGGATAGCAAATGTAATTAAATTTTGGTCAGCGTTATTTTTAACCATTCTAAACGGTTTCGCCGAATGTGGGAGTGATTGGACCATTGGGCGTGGCACCCCCCATAGATTACGTGTATGTCAACATTTATTATAGTGATATCAAGATATTTCACACCAGGTTAACAACCACCCAAAATTCTTTAAACTCACCACACCAAAATTCCCCACATTAAAACTCACCATACAAAAACTCACCACACTAAAACTCACCACACTAAAATTCACCACAATAAAACTCTCCACATTAAAACTCACCACAATAAAATTCACCACACAAAAATTCACCACACTAAAACTCACGACAATAAAACTCACCACAATAAAATTCACCATACTAAAACTCACCACACTAAAACATCTACTGTGAACAACTCTACGGGGAAAAATTCTACGGGAAATATTCTACAGGGAACAATTCTACCGGGATGAATTCTACCGGGAGGAATTCTACGGGAAAGTGTTCTGTGGGGAAGAATTTTACGGAGAATATGTCTACTGGGAAGAATTCTACGGCGAAATGTTCTACGGGGAAGAATTCTAAGGGGAAGCGCAGTCTGAGAAAGAATTGTCTTTGAGAAAAGTTGTTAAGGCGGAGAATTCTTACTTGGTTACTACATTTATAAAACCAATAAAAAACTTCAACAGCTAAGCACGGGCCCCTCATATAAATAATAAAAATGTTTTTTATATTAATAATATCGCTCCATATCTTTGAATACACAAAATCTTGGCACGAGTCGTGCACGGGTCCAGCTATAATATATATATTTTAATTTAGAGCTTATCATAAATCTTGATGATATCAACGTTGACATCTACTTGATCGTTAAATAAATCCATAATATAATTTCGTTAAACATTCATTGATTTCGACAAAAATATAATAAACAAGTTCATCAATATCAAATGATATCATTTATTCTAATTAACTTAGCAATCAAAAGTTGCTGTATACATACATCATACAACTCAGAGAGCGAGACACATCTCTTCAGGATTGAATTCAATTTAGAATCATTCTAATTTTCTACGTCAGAAAAACACAGACTTAAAATAAATCACCATTAACAACATGTGAATTCAGAACTCTGCCTATAATTATTAAAAATTCAACATAAAAACGACATAATGAGCTTTGATTGTAATAATCATGAACAAGTGATATCAAGTGATATATATGTATATATATATATATATATATATATATATATATATATATATATATATATGTATATATATATATATATATATATATATATATATATATATATATTTATATATATATATATTGTTTATGCCAAAAGACAGTTAGTTACTATGGCAGTTGAATTTGCTACCAACTACTAAAACTTGAATTTTATTATGTGCTATTTTAACATTAAGAATAAATCTGTTTCCTAACAAGTAAAACAACTTCCTCTTTGCTGTGGAACCATTGAACTTTACGTATGTATAAATAAATGAGTCTCTTATGACTTGAATTTTAAATTGAAACTTGAAACATTTTGTTTTTTTTTTCTCTTATTTCTTTATAATCGATGAAATACAAGAATATCGCAATCAACCATTTCGATGAAAAATTTGATGATCCTATCGAGCCAGAATCTGGTGGAATTTGCACTCATTCTGCGGCAGTGAGAAAAGAACTGCGAGAAAAGATCTGCGTCACTTCTACAAACTCTACTTTCGAGTGTTCCAAATCTAATTAAATCCATCTGCGTTGGAACAGTTACTGTCATTGGACGGAACGAACATCAGTCACCACGCGGTCACGCAGCATCAAGGTCTGTGAAAAATTAATTACTTGTTTTTTATGAGCAAAGTTTGGTAGTTTAAGTTAGTTTAAAATTAAAATAATAAAAAAGTTCAGATACTCCAATGTGAGTAAAAGTTTTAAAATTGGAAAGGATTCACTTTGGAAAATCCTGGTAACAAGTGCGTTTACTGTACGCAGAAATTTTCTATCAGTGAGTGTTTTACTTATAAATTATTTCATATATAATTTTTTAAATATTTGCATGAAAAATTGTAAAAAAAAGTTCTAAAATTGTGAAACATAAAAAAGTGTGTTAAAATTGCTATTAAAAATAAAAATAAAAAATTTTAAACCTAAATAAAATTAAAAAATTTACAAACGAATTGCACTTGCCCATATAAAAGTTTTAAAAATCTACTTGTTAGTAGCGAATATGTAAATATGTAAAATGTTCTAAATATATGTTACACAATTTTAGAGAATGCACTAATATAGTGAAAGCTATTACAAAATCCATAATTAAATCAATTAAATAATTAATTCATTCTCTTTAAATGGAATCAAATACTTATTTAAAGTGAATCAATATAAATCATTGAAAGTATATTGAGTTGAAGATATGTAATTGAGTTACGTCTGGTCACTCGATCATAATTTACTGCATATTCAGCTTTCAATCTCTTTCGGAATTACTCCTCTCATGTTTGGTTGCACAAATAATACATACAAACATAAACCAGTTGGGAAGGTTAGATCACATGGGAAATTTTAAAGTAGGTGTAATTATGATAGTTAGGATTATCAAAATTATAGTCGGTCTAAGCCGACTATAAATACCCTACACATATGTGTGGTTACCATTCAAAGTGATATATAGGTCACCATGGTATACGAATCCTGAAAATAACTACAAACTTTCCATCCCTGAAGATTTTTCTTTCATTTGATACCCATATTTACAAATGGGTAGGTATACCGAATTTCGATTTTTTTTTGTGAACCACAAGTCTTTTCGCCGGAAAACATTATTATCATGTATTTGAGCATGATATCAATATATATTTGACCAAAAAAGTTTTCCTAAGCACGTATAGATAAAAATTGATCTTTATATGTACATTTTATATGAGGTATTTGAACATAAGTGGTCGGATCATAGGTCACAATGGACCGATCTCGCCAATTTTTCGCACATACAGCGTAGGTATATTAGTAATCTAAGTTATAAGTTTCATTTATCTAGCTTTTCAATTTTAAAAGTAGTAGGGATTTCAACAGACAGACAGACAGACGGACGGACAGACGGACATCGCTAAATCGACTCAGGAGGTCATGCTGATCAAGAATATATATACTTTTCCATACCGGAGATGCTTCCTTCTGGGTGTTACAAACGGCGTACCAAACTGAATATACCCTTTCACTCTTAGTGTAGGGTATAAAAATCGTGCAGAGTTTTTAGAAAATCCATAATTAAATAATTAAATCAATTAAATAATTAATTAATTCATTCTCTTTAAATGGAATTAAATACTTATTTAAAGTGAATCAATATAAATCATTGAAAGTATATTGAGTTGAAGATATGTAATTGAGTTACGTCTGGTCATTCGATCATAATTTACTGCATATTCAGCATTCGCTCTCTTTCGGAATTACTCCTCTCATGTTTGGTTGCACAAATAATACAAACAAACATAAAAAATCGTGCAGAGTTTTTTTTATGTCTGCAGCAGTTTAAACAAAACGATTTTTGATGTGCAGGCAAAAAGGGTTTAAGTGCACTTCATCTATTACAACAACTTATAAAGTTTTTAACCAAATTACTTATTTTTTGGTGCACATTTTAGCGTGCAAACAATTATTTGGAAATATAATTAGTTTTTTTTAATAAAAATCAGAAATATAT
This sequence comes from Dryomyza anilis, assembly GCA_951804985.1. NCBI lineage: Eukaryota > Metazoa > Arthropoda > Insecta > Diptera > Dryomyzidae > Dryomyza > Dryomyza anilis. The sequence continues at coordinate 50,327,974 of OX638135.1, forward strand.
TAAGATATATACATATGATATATGAATGTTTTTTTTTACGCCACAAGTTTTTTTTATTTGTGATTAGAGAAACAATAAAGAGAAAAATCAAAACAGCGAAATAAATATTGTTTTACAATTTGTGCAAAGGTTAAAATATTTGCATAGTACGCTCCTGGTTACAAACGTGATTATTATACCTCTTTTGTGAATTGGTGGTTCTCTTGGTGAGAGTATTTTTGAAGTTTATTGTATCTACTTTTGTGTAGAAATTTACAATCGTTTCTTGTTGAATATTAGGATAACATCATTTTCGTTTATTGTAATTGTGGTTCGCTATCGTGCGTTACATTGTAATATTTTTTTTTTCTTCAAAAACAAAATTAATTGAATTTTTAAAAATATGACTGAGCTTGATATTTTTATTCGATCATCGGATCAAATAATTGAGTTTGATGCTCGATTTAACGAAATAGCAAGGGCAGATCTTACAATATTTTCCTTGGAGTTGGAAGAAGAAATCAAATCATTGTGGCTCAAGGCCAAGACTTCATTTGATGCCTGCTTATCATTCATTGAAGCGCAAGCAGCCACAGATGACCCTGACCATCTTCAAGTGGTCAAAGGGAAATATAATACCACGTTTAATTCATATGTGGTTTGTTTGTCGCATATTAACCAGCTTTTGGTCGAACTGGCTACTCCCCCTGTCTTACAAATGCCTTCAGTTATCGACCCAAGTATTTTATCACATACTCTGGGTCCAACCAACAATCTTCAGAACGGATCACTGGGATTCAATATTAATTTTTCTTTGTTGTCAAAGAAAATAAAGCAGTAATTCCAAATAAATCAGTAATTCCAAAGTGGAGTGCTCTTGATACGTTCCTTACTGATCGTTATTAGACGCTTGAATCTATTACTGATATAAAAGGATCTTCTTCTTCGAGGAGTTTATTAAGGAAACCGAGTCAGCCATTTTCTTCGGTGCAACTTGAGAAAGTAAATCCTTACCATGCTAATGTTGCTCATTCAATGCCAAACTGCATTTTATGTCCTAGGCAACAACATACGTTACGTCTCTGTTCAAAATTCATTAAAAGTAGTGTTGCTGATCGTTTATCCTCAGTTAAAAAACATAATCTTTGTTTAAATTGCTTAACCAAAAATCATGTGGCTAAAGACTGTTTCAGTAAATTTAGTTGTTTGCAAACAGCGTCATCATACGCTTTTGCATAATGACGTTGCTGAAGAATTACCCTCCACTTCAGGCAATTGTCCTGCAGCTGGCGGTGCGTCTCAATTTTTTCATAATAGCATACAGTCCACTTTATCGCATAGCGCTTTGTCGCATATTTCTCAATAACGTCCAGGTCGCGTGATTCTTGGTACGGCAAGAGTTCTAATATGCCACATGGGTGTAACATATTCAGCTCGCGCTCTAATCGATTCTGCTTCCGAAGCTTCGTTCATTTCGGAAAAAATTCGCAACTTGTTAAAGCTTCCAGTTTGTCATGTTCAAGCTAAAATATCACGTGTAAATCAACAAGTTTCAGCGAATCCTTCGCAACTTTGTTCATTTAATTTATTACGATTGCAACTTAAATCTTGAGGCTACAGCGCTCGTCCATCCTCACATAACGGGCAATCTACCTTCTGCATAAATTGATTATGCTATCGAGCATAAATTGCCAAATATTCCATTGGCTTACAGACAGACCGACAGACTGACTGACAGACGGACCAAGAGTTTTATATATATAGATATATATATATATTTATATATCTATTAGATATATATATATATATATATATATATATATATATATATATATATATATATATATATATATATATATATATATATATATATATATATATATATATATATTTCTATATAGTTCCTATCCTATTAATATAATAAATCTCTTTGTTGGTTTGTTGGTTTGTCCTTTTGTTTGTTTGTTTGTTTGTTTGTTCCACTTCTCCATCTAAACGACTGATCCGATTTTCTTGAAATTTTTGCCACAGATGCGGTATGGTCTGGAAGAAATGATAGGCTATATATGGGCGGGATTGGACAAAGAGGCGTGGCACCTCCCATACAACCTAAACTTTCCATACGATATAACTCGGCAGTTTCACCAGCTACGAACATGAAACAAAAAACTCAAATACAAAAAAAAAAATTAAAAGCAAAAACACAAAAGCAAAAGCACAAAACAAAAGCAAAAATACAAAAACAAAGGCAATAACATAAAACAAAAATCCAAACTAAAGGAAAAACAAAAAATGAAAGAAAAAGAATAACAAAAAAAAAATCAAAAACAAAAGCAAAAACATTTTTTTTCGACTTTTTTTTTTTTTTTTTTTTTGGAAAATGATGATTTTGACCATTGCATTGGTTTTGTCGACCAAAAATTTTTGTTAACATTTTTTTTTTCGACATTTTTGAACATTGTTGTTTTTGTTGAATATTTTTTTTTTGTAAAATGTCGATTTTGACCATTGCGTTCTTATCGTCGTCCAAAATTTAAAAAAAAAAAATTTTTTTTCGAAATTTTTCGAACATTGTTGTTTTTGTCGAATATATATTTAAATTTCAAATAGACGTCAAAACTGCTGAACCGAATTGAATAAAAATTTGGATAGCAAATTTAATTAAATTTTGGTCAGCGTTATTTTTAACCATTCTAAACGGTTTCGCCGAATGTGGGAGTGATTGGACCATTGGGCGTGGCACCCCCCATAGATTACGTGTATGTCAACATTTATTATAGTGATATCAAGATATTTCACACCAGGTTCCCAAAATTCTTTAAACTCACCACACCAAAATTCCCCACATTAAAACTCACCATAAAAAACTCACCACACTAAAACTCACCACACTAAAATTCACCACACTAAAATTCACCACACTAAAACTCACCACATTAAAACTCACCACAATAAAATTCACCACACAAAATTTCACCACACTAAAACTCACGACAATAAAACTCACCACAATATAATTCACCATACTAAAACTCACCACACTAAAACATCTACTGTGAACAACTCTACGGGGAAAAATTCTACGGGAAATATTCTACAGGGAACAATTCTACCGGGAGGAATTCTACGGAAAAGCGTTCTGTGGGGAAAAATTTTACGGAGAATATTTCTACTGGGAAGAATTCTACGGCGAAATGTTCTACGGGGAAGAATTCTAAGGGGAAGCGCAGTCTGAGAAAGAATTGTCTTTGAGAAAAGTTGTTAAGGCGGAGAAATCTTACTTGGTTACTACATTTATAAAACCAATAAAAAACTTCAACAGCTAAGCACGGGCCCCTCATATAAATAATAAAAATGTTTTTTATATTAATAATATCGCTCCATATCTTTGAATACACAAAATCTTGGCACGAGTCGTGCACGGGTCCAGCTATAATATATATATTTTAATTTAGAGCTTATCATAAATCTTGATGATATCAACGTTGACATCTACTTGATCGTTAAATAAATCCATAATATAATTTCGTTAAACACTCATTGATTTCGACAAAAATATAACAAACAAGTTCATCAATATCAAATGATATCATTTATTCTAATTAACTTAGCAATCAAAAGTTGCTGTATACATACATCATACAACTCAGAGAGCGAGTCACATCTCTTCAGGATTGAATTCAATTTAGAATCATTCTAATTTTCTACGTCAGAAAAACACAGACTTTAAATAAATCACCATTAACAATATGTGGTTATCATCTTGAAATTATAATTCAGAACTCTGCCTATAATTATTAAAAATTCAACATAAAAACGACATAATGAGCTTTGATTGTAATAATCATGAACAAGTGATATCAACAATATTACGATATAATAAGTAAACGCATATTTTTGTCATATAAATGCAACAATCATACAGCCATCGTTATTGATCTTAGAGTACATTGAAATCTGCAAAATCATTTCAAAATTTAAATGCTAATTACTAAAACAATAAGTTCAATGTTTTGGAATTCATTGAGTAGATCACCTGCCTTCATAAAAGAAGGCATTGTATATTGAAATCATAAACAACACAAATCGTTATAATAATGTCGAGATTTGACTAACGACATCAACTCCAACAATATTCATCTCCAGCCTTCGTCATAGAATTCAGCGTCGATTGAATGAAATCATTTCGTTCATCACCTGTCTTCTTAATACAAGACAGAGTAGATTGAATTCGCCAACATCACAGATCATCATTATAATAATTTTAAAATTTATATATCGATATCATCAACGAGATCATCATATTCATCACCTGTCTTCGTCATAGAATTCAGCGTTGATTGAAAAAATTCATGGCGTTCATCACCTGTCTTCTTAATAAATGTCAGAGTAGATTGACATCGTCAAAATCATTTTCAATGTAATCGAGATCCAAGAGGATGAATATTCATTTCACCGTCTAATTAATGCAAAGCAACTAAACTTCGATATCACTAATAAGAAGATCATCGATGTAATCGCCATATTTTATCTGAGATTTCATGAATTGATAATTTATATTATCGTGAAAAAGTAATAAATAAATAAAAACAAATAAAAGTAAAACAATCAAAAAAATTATAATATTGTTTTAATTTTAATTGTCACTTTATTGTTTTAAAATAAAAATAATAAATAGATAATTAGATAAATAGATAAATAGATAAATAGATAAATAGATAAATAGATAAATAGATAAATAGATAAATAGATAAATAGATAAATAGATAAATAGATAAATAGATAAATAGATAAATAGATAAATAGATAAATAGATAAATAGATAAATAGATAAATAGATAAATAGATAAATAGATAAATAGATAAATAGATAAATAGATAAATAGATAAATAGATAAATAGATAAATAGATAAATAGATAAATAGATAAATAGATAAATAGATAAATAGATAAATAGATAAATAGATAAATAGATAAATAGATAAATAGATAAATAGATAAATAGATAAATAGATAAATAGATAAATAGATAAATAGATAAATAGATAAATAGATAAATAGATAAATAGATAAATAGATAAATAGATAAATAGATAAATAGATAAATAGATAAATAGATAAATAGATAAATAGATAAATAGATAAATAGATAAATAGATAAATAGATAAATAGATAAATAGATAAATAGATAAATAGATAAATAGATAAATAGATAAATAGATAAATAGATAAATAGATAAATAGATAAATAGATAAATAGATAAATAGATAAATAGATAAATAGATAAATAGATAAATAGATAAATAGATAAATAGATAAATAGATAAATAGATAAATAGATAAATAGATAAATAGATAAATAGATAAATAGATAAATAGATAAATAGATAAATAGATAAATAGATAAATAGATAAATAGATAAATAGATAAATAGATAAATAGATAAATAGATAAATAGATAAATAGATAAATAGATAAATAGATAAATAGATAAATAGATAAATAGATAAATAGATAAATAGATAAATAGATAAATAGATAAATAGATAAATAGATAAATAGATAAATAGATAAATAGATAAATAGATAAATAGATAAATAGATAAATAGATAAATAGATAAATAGATAAATAGATAAATAGATAAATAGATAAATAGATAAATAGATAAATAGATAAATAGATAAATAGATAAATAGATAAATAGATAAATAGATAAATAGATAAATAGATAAATAGATAAATAGATAAATAGATAAATAGATAAATAGATAAATAGATAAATAGATAAATAGATAAATAGATAAATAGATAAATAGATAAATAGATAAATAGATAAATAGATAAATAGATAAATAGATAAATAGATAAATAGATAAATAGATAAATAGATAAATAGATAAATAGATAAATAGATAAATAGATAAATAGATAAATAGATAAATAGATAAATAGATAAATAGATAAATAGATAAATAGATAAATAGATAAATAGATAAATAGATAAATAGATAAATAGATAAATAGATAAATAGATAAATAGATAAATAGATAAATAGATAAATAGATAAATAGATAAATAGATAAATAGATAAATAGATAAATAGATAAATAGATAAATAGATAAATAGATAAATAGATAAATAGATAAATAGATAAATAGATAAATAGATAAATAGATAAATAGATAAATAGATAAATAGATAAATAGATAAATAGATAAATAGATAAATAGATAAATAGATAAATAGATAAATAGATAAATAGATAAATAGATAAATAGATAAATAGATAAATAGATAAATAGATAAATAGATAAATAGATAAATAGATAAATAGATAAATAGATAAATAGATAAATAGATAAATAGATAAATAGATAAATAGATAAATAGATAAATAGATAAATAGATAAATAGATAAATAGATAAATAGATAAATAGATAAATAGATAAATAGATAAATAGATAAATAGATAAATAGATAAATAGATAAATAGATAAATAGATAAATAGATAAATAGATAAATAGATAAATAGATAAATAGATAAATAGATAAATAGATAAATAGATAAATAGATAAATAGATAAATAGATAAATAGATAAATAGATAAATAGATAAATAGATAAATAGATAAATAGATAAATAGATAAATAGATAAATAGATAAATAGATAAATAGATAAATAGATAAATAGATAAATAGATAAATAGATAAATAGATAAATAGATAAATAGATAAATAGATAAATAGATAAATAGATAAATAGATAAATAGATAAATAGATAAATAGATAAATAGATAAATAGATAAATAGATAAATAGATAAATAGATAAATAGATAAATAGATAAATAGATAAATAGATAAATAGATAAATAGATAAATAGATAAATAGATAAATAGATAAATAGATAAATAGATAAATAGATAAATAGATAAATAGATAAATAGATAAATAGATAAATAGATAAATAGATAAATAGATAAATAGATAAATAGATAAATAGATAAATAGATAAATAGATAAATAGATAAATAGATAAATAGATAAATAGATAAATAGATAAATAGATAAATAGATAAATAGATAAATAGATAAATAGATAAATAGATAAATAGATAAATAGATAAATAGATAAATAGATAAATAGATAAATAGATAAATAGATAAATAGATAAATAGATAAATAGATAAATAGATAAATAGATAAATAGATAAATAGATAAATAGATAAATAGATAAATAGATAAATAGATAAATAGATAAATAGATAAATAGATAAATAGATAAATAGATAAATAGATAAATAGATAAATAGATAAATAGATAAATAGATAAATAGATAAATAGATAAATAGATAAATAGATAAATAGATAAATAGATAAATAGATAAATAGATAAATAGATAAATAGATAAATAGATAAATAGATAAATAGATAAATAGATAAATAGATAAATAGATAAATAGATAAATAGATAAATAGATAAATAGATAAATAGATAAATAGATAAATAGATAAATAGATAAATAGATAAATAGATAAATAGATAAATAGATAAGTAGATAAATAGATCAATATAAATATTCATGAAAAGGTAAAAAGTAAAACATGGAAAAATAAATTGGTAAAAATATACAATTGTTATTAAAATCAAATCAAAAAATATAAGAAGATAAAAATATAAAAAAAATAATAAAATGATAAAAAATTTAAGATTTAAAACAAAAGCTTTATATAAAAATAAAAAAATACAAGTTGACTTTAATTTTCAATCTCATTATGCACGTTTCAGGAAAAGTATCTCTTCCATTTTTGCAAATACCTCCAGAACCCCTTCGAAATTTACTTTCTTTTGAATCCAATGAATCTAAGCAGTTTTTATCAAAAATTCGGCAATACAATTCTGCATTCTAAATGACATCTTTTGGAGCAGATAAAGAGATTTCCATGCCAGGATTTTTAGTAACTTTTACTGTGCAAGGCCAAGTGTACCATAGAATAGGATCCAGTTCCCCAAAACTGCTCAGCAAACAAGATTTTTGCAGATCTATTTTTTGGGTGATGAAGATGCACAAGCTGAAAAAAGATGTGAAGTGATACCCAGTGTTGAAAGAAATATTATTCTACAATGTTTCATCGCCACAATCATCTTCTCAATTTATTCATAATTAACATTGAAAATATGCCCAATGAAAATTACAAAACTGTTAATGAAGTTGATGTGTTTATAGTTGGAAACCAGTACTCACCGCGTGATATTGTACTACATGCAAGGAATGATAACCTGACAAGAATACCTGAGACGCACAGATACTACGATGCACTTCAATATCCATCGATTATCTGGGCCGGACAAGAAGGTTATCCCTTTCAAATACCACAAATAAACCCAGTGACAAATGAGAAAGTATTCTGTATGAATTTTTACGCATATCATTTGATGATACGCCGTGATAATTTCAATTTATTGTTGCGATGTAGGCAACTTTTTCATCAGTTTTTGGTGGATATGTATATTAAAGTGGAAAGCGAGAGGTTACGATACATAACTCTGAATCAAACCAGACTACGTTCTGAAAGTTATATCCATTTGCAAGATGCTGTCAATAATGATGCAAACGTAAATCATAATGACTTAGGCCAAATCGTCATACTTCCATATTCATTCATTAACAGTGCCCGATATCTGCATGAATACACACAGAATGCATTTGCATATGTACGTGCCTATGGGAGGCCCGATCTCATCATAACATTCACATGCAATCCTTCATGGAAAGAACTGACAGATGAATTGATGCCAGGTCAAAGATCCACAGACAGACACGACCTTATTGCGCGTACAAAAACTGATTGCTCTTCTTATCAAAGGCAAAGTTTTTGGTGATAATCAATGTTTTAAGTATTCAATTGAATGGCAAAAACGTGGACTGCCTCATGTACACATATTACTTTGGTTAAAAAGCAAAATACGTCCAAACCAAATTGATAAAATAATTAGTGCTGAAATACCAGATGAAGATGATAAGGAACTATACGATATTATAATAAAAATATGGTCTATGGACCCTGCGGACGTTATAATCCAACATCGCCATGTATGAAAAATGGAAAATGTACTAAATGTACTAATTCCCAAGATCATTTCTAAAGGAAACACAGCATAATGAGGGCTATACATTGAACAACGAAAAATATACTGTATTAAAAAAACTAAACATGTCTTTAAAATAAATACATATGTATTTGATTTACGTTTAAAAGCATATGTATTTATTATTACTAAACTGATGTAGTTGTTTTTGTATGGAAAATTACTACATAATTTAACAGCTTTTCTATATAAAATTTCAGTACATATGTATTTAAAAACCTACATTTTGTCTTTATTTATACGTCCAGAAATATGTAGAGAAATTACTACATATGCCTTTAATTTTACAATAATATGTAGTAATTTTACTTTGTTGTGATAATTAATTAAATATCATATTTATTTTTATTAATTCGGAAAATTATATGAATGAATATTAATATAATTTTTTAATACCAAAAAAAAATATAAGAATTATAAATCTGAAAACTATTTAGTTGTATAGTACAAATACAGCAAAAGATTGTTACCCACAACCACAAGAAAAATGTACACATAAATACATAAATAAATAAAAATATAAATAAAACAAATATTTTCCTGATCATAAGATGGAAGCACCACTAAGTATCATCAGTTCTGACGACTCAAAGGAATCGCAAGCACTTACGTATTTCTTTTAGGTTAAAACGCATAAGAATAATATGCTATGGTAAAACCATGCGATGGTAAAACCATACCATGGTTAAACCATAAAGATGTCCTATCAACTATTACTGCCTGAACAGAATACAGGCGGCGATCGAAAAATGAGCATTGAAAACAACAAATATTGCCGTCTCAATGCTAACGTCATGGCGCGCCACATCAGCAAACTACTCATCTGCATCTGCGTGCCATATTTGTACACTGCAGAGTTGACAACTAAGTTTTAAAACCAAAAATATTCAGCGGTAAATTTAGTTGGCAGCTCTATAGTCTTCTCTTATTAAGACGGTTCGGTCAGATGCTACGGACAGTTTTGGTTTATTTACATACAGGGAAAAATTATATTTTGTAGCAAACATATTATGTTACACATTACCTAAATGAATTTCCAGGATTTTAAAATATGATAATAACAAGTTATAACCAGAAGAATACCAAATAATTTAAAACATTGGAATTTAAAGTAACATCCAGTTAAAGACATTAAATTTACGGTTACGGTTTGCAGCAAACAATTTTTTTCTCTGCATTTTTTTCATTCGCATCCATCCATCGTGTACAAAAAAAAAAAAGAAAGCACCAGTTTCTGCAATATGAAACCAAAGAATTCGTTTATACCTGCACGAGGAACGACCTTTCGTAATTTGTTCGTCAGTGATCCCACACGAATTCAAATGAAAGCAAAAAATCAAAACATCACAGTTTGTGCAATATCCCATGTAGGAAAAAACGATAGGCCCAAGGTTCGCCCAGTCTTGCGCCAAGAAAGCATTGCTCTGGGCTAGGTCTGGTACCCAGAACTGGCTGAATATTGGAATGATAAGAAGGACGCAAGACTGGTATTCGGCCAAGACTCAAATTTTTTTTTTTTTTTTTTGTTTTACTTTCCTCTCTTTTCTTTTTCTTCCATTCTATTTATTTTATTTCTCATTTATTTTATACAATTTCCAATTTTTCCAATTTTAAGTAATTTAATCATTGTAGAAAAAATTCAGTTGTCACAAACTGGAATCGAACTCTTAACTCGGAAGTTAACGTCCACTGCTCTCCCCGTTAGGCTACGCAGCTAACTTATATTGTCTGAAATATTTGCTTCAAAAACAAAATGTATGTTTTTTTTTTTCAATTTTGTAAATTTTTTTCTAATGTGACAGACATTTTCAAATTATAAAGTTCAAGATTTTGAAAAAATACTCTGAATCAAGTGAGCTTGATAGCGTAACGGGTAGAGCTCCGGACTTGTAGGCAGGAAATTCAGGTTCGAGTCCCATCAGAATTTTTATTTTTTTTATTTATTTATTTATTTATTTTTTAATTGAAGTATGATTTCTCCGCTTGGCTCTGGCTAAATCTCCATTCACGAAGACATATTCAATAAGTCTTGGGTGACTTTTGGAAAAATTCAGTTATCCAAGACTTGGTAATCCAATCATGGCTGAGACTATTAAAGTTCTAAATAGCCATTCCTTGGACGGCCAAGGTTGGATATGCCTTACGCCCGTTGTCAAGCCAGGTGTTTTCTACATGGGTACCCAAGCATATGTCTGTTTGTTCTGGCTGAGTCTTGGGCGAGAACTACTTTACCAAGCCTTCATTTGTCAATTCTGGCAGAGTCTTGGGCGAGAACTACCTTACCAGGGCTTGCTTGGTCTCCCAGTTCTGGCTGAGTCTTGGACGAAGGTTTATTAACCAAGCATTGGTCTGCTGGTTGAGTCTTCAGCCCGTCGTCAGACCTGGCATTTCCTACATGGGATGTAGGCAACGAAATACATGGTGTAGTAAAAAATAAGACAAACAAAATATATTTTTTCAAAACAAAGACATAAAATGTACATAATTTGCTACAGCAAATATTACGGTGTACATCTTTAACAAATTAGTGACTTTTTGACAAGACTTCCATATACATTCGAATATTATTTTAAATTGGAAATTATTTTTTTTATTATTAGTAACGCTAAACATTTGGTTTTAAAAATATAAACAAAACTTAGCTGTTTTTGTAAAAAAGGTTTTCATATTTAGAGACATTTTAATAGGGCTGTTAATTTTGAGATTTTATATAATAAATTCAATTTTAATCCAATTTTTATAAAAACAATTAACTTTTAGTGATACATATTTTTGGGGAATTTATAGTATATTTATAGAATATAATTTATAGAAGAATTTATAATAATATGTAAGTAATTTATAATTTAATATTAAACTATAATACACAAAATAATTGCATTATACATTTTATGTATTATGTAGTACACGTATTTCAAAAATAAAAACTACAGAAAACAAATACATACTACATATTCTGCAATATGTAGAAAACGAGACAAATTAATACAAATTTATTAAAAAACGATCAAAATGTAGTAGAACTGCATTTTTTCAAAACGAAGACATAAATGTAGTATAATTAACTACAGTAATTTTTTCGGTGTATAGACGCAGAGCTCCATGTGATGGCGGACATACTTTTAAAACAAGCATACGCGGTGGACTAAAAGATATGGTAGCAGATAATACTTGGATAGTTCCATATTCACCATTATTATCAAAAATTTTTGGTGCGCACATTAATGTAGAATTTTGCAGTGTGACACTTCAAAAACTTCACCTGAGATATGATGTGAATTGCAGAGGAGATCCGAGAAGCGAACCTTAAATAAAACCAAGAAGAATACATCGGTAAATGTTTTTAAACTTCATGAAAAGAAGAAGAATTATGTACAATTTCCATCCATAAAACCAAAGAAATTAAATATCAACAATTCTGAGAACTGCAATATCTGCAAATAAATATCTGCCTTTATACTTCAAATGTTCGAACTTGCACTTTATTTTCCGTATTAGTTACTAATGTTTTCTTGTATGACCATTATTTTTTTTTTGTTACCTTATTATAAGTAACCTTAATATATATGTCCGAAATTTAGGTATTTTAAAAAAATTATTCAAAAATCAATCAAACTCAGACTTATAAATGGTATTATATTGAATAGATCCTTTAAAAGAATTTAAAAATTATTCAAATGAACTTTTCAAAACTTGTCTCACTTTATTTTAATAATACAATAAATAAAAAAACTATATCATTCAAAATTTAATCATTTTTTTACAAACAAATTGTGCTTGGAGTTGCTGGTGTTTTGTTGTTAATTCGATTTACCGCTACACAAATTAATGAAAACAACAAATTTTAGACCAACGTGTTTCTCAAAAAACAACATGTGAATTTTTGTACAAAAAAAAAAAAAATATTTTTTTCTAACTCAAAATTTTATTAAAGGAATTTAAACATGCCTTGTACTTAAGATCTTCTATATAAAATAAAATATGTTTTCCTGTTTCTTTTTATGCTTTTTTAAAAACTGTTTTAAACCGGTATAAAACCGAAACCGTTTATTTCGGTTTTGGATATCGGTTTATTTCTGATTTTCGTATAACGATTTCGGTTTCAGTTACGGTTTCAATCCTTGATATCAATGAACAAAATTTTCACCAAAGAATTACAACTCCTCCGAAAACGACTTTTACTTTTTTTTTGACTTATGTAATGTTGATCCATTTGCAAAAACATAACTTTACTACCAAATTCCCCGCTATTACACTTGGAACACAACAGTGTAAGCTTGGAATCGACGTAAACAAGGCACATTTGTGGACAACTGGCCTGGAGTAAGAGCAGGATATACTCTCGGTCGCGTATATACGGTTCATGTGAGTAACTTTGCATGTTTCTGTCTATGAGTTCTGCTACACAACATGAAGGGACCAACGTGCTTTGCAGACCTTAAAATTGTGAATCGAATGGAATGTGCCACTTTTAGAGAAGCCTGCGAAAAAATGGGTTTAATGGAAAACGATAGACAGTGGGATGTTACAATTCACGAAGTTATTCTGTGTCGTTTTCCAGCAAAATTGAGAGATCTTTTTGCGATTTTGACTAGCATTTGTGGGCTATCAAATCCCTTAGAACTCTAAGAGCGGTACAGGGAGGGAAATAAAATTCTAAAACTCGAGAAGAATTCGGTTAGAAAGTAGAATTTGACTAATATCAATAAAATACTACTAAAATTCAAGAATTTGTCATCTGGATAACAAGAAAGCAAATTACATAGTTGTCAAAAAAGTAAACACACTTTGTTCAACTGGATTTTCAGAAGTTAATTTAATGATTATTTAAAACCAAAAAGAACACGCAAAATTTTTGCTGTATTCATCGCAAAAAGAACACGTGTTCATGTAATGTTTTTGTTGTCATCGATATTGCTCTGTCTGTATGCTTTGTTTTGCGAGGTCGCCATCTGTTTGTTAGTCTGCTTGTCTGACTGTTGAATTAAGTTCTTATGTATCAAAAAAGTAACTAAGTACAATTTGTCTGGATTGCAAATTTTTTTTCTTAGGTATCAAAAAACGGCATGATAACAATGTTTGCATGTGAGTGAACAACAAAGCAGAGCCAGACAAGCAAGAGTATGTGTATGTATGAATGTTAAAGATATAAATAGAAAAAACTATTTTTCCTACGAATATTGGTATGGTTTCAGTTCGCAAACATAAATTTGGTTCAATTTTGCATAAATACCAAGTTGATTTCATTCCATTGTTATCTAAATACACTATACAATGCTTATGGGTAACGTGCGAAGGGTTTATACATAACCAACAGAAGAGGCAACAGAAGAGAAGAAAGTGTATAAGGTAAGTAAACGGTTTCAAAATAACACACAGAGATTAAATTAAATAATAATAATAAAAATAAAATAAAATAAACAATTCAATTACATTAAGTATTCAAAGAAGTCATTTACTATACAAAAATGCATATAGGTAATAAAGTTCTAAATAAACTATAAATTAACTCGAATATATATTTTTTTTTTTGATTTTATGTTAGCTTTGAAATAATTGCTTTTAGTTACTTTCAACATATCGACAGAGAGACACACGAACAAACAGATGGGGCTGACAGATGGACAAAGTAAAACAAAACATAATAGCGACAAAGCAAGATCGAAAAACAACAACTTTGGGACGAAAACAACAACAACTTTTTTGATACCTAAGAAATTAATAAACTGAATTAATAACTTATTCTACATAGTTTCTTTTTTGATACCTAAGAAATTAATAACTGAATCCAAGAATAATTCTACTTAGTTACATTTTTGATATCCAAGAAATTTATAACTGAATCCAAGAATAATTCTACTTAGTTACTTTTTTGAGACTAAGAAAATCCATTTCTTGAAATTAAGAATTTTCAGTTTAGCTGCATATCACTCCGTATACTTCTTGATTCCTTCTGGATTTTTTGGAACTTTTTTCCTTCTGTGTATAAGAGTGATCTATCGGAAGATATTCTTCGAAAAAATCAAATTAACAATGCCGACCTGACCTTCAATGATTTAATATACAATGAAGCATTACTTATTATTGAAGATAGGGTTATCACTGTAGTTGGAAAGGACTTATCGCACTTTGGAACCCCAAGACCACAGCATGTGGATACTATCCATGACGAAATATCTCGAGAATTGAGCTATGATACTTCAATACTAAATGATGAATTGTAGAAATGATTCCAAAATTAACAATAGAGCAAAGAGAAGTTTTTAATAATATAATAACTCACACTGACAAGAAAGAGGGGGCACTATTCTTTCTCGATGTTCCTGGAGGAACCGGCAAAACATTTCTTATAAATATTCTTTTGGCTCAGATTCGCAAGGATAAAAATGTAGCAATTACTCTAGCTTCGTTCGGAATAGCTGCTACTCTGCTTAATGGTGGTCGAACTGCTCATTCCGTTTTAAAGTTACCACTGAATTTGGCCCAAACTGAGATTCCCACATGCAATATTACCAAAATTAGCAGTCGCGGTGTTTTACTACAAAAATGTAAACTATTGGTATGGGACGAATGCACTATGTCAAATAAGCATGCGATTCAGGCATTAAATCGCAGTCTTCAAGACATAAGAAGCTGCTCTTCACTTATGGGTGGAATGGTTGTCTTACTTGCAGGAGATTTCCGACAAACACTACCAATAATACCAAGGGAAATACCGGCGGATGAAATTAACGCTTGCATTAAAAATTTCTGTTTTATGGACCCAAATTACAAAATTGAAATTAACAAATAATATGCGAGTACACGTCTATAATTACGCAGCAGCTGGAGAACATACCACTGAACTCCTAAAAATTGGAAAAGGACTAATTCCCAAAGATAAACAACAATGAAGTAGCATTTCGTACTGGGTTCTGTAATTTGATATCTACAGAAGAAGCACTAATTTCCGAATTTTATCCGGACATCAATCAAAATATAACGAACTGTGAAAGAGTATTATTAGCTCCGAAAAATTATATTTTCAATCATATAAATCACAAAATATTGAGTAAATTGTCTGATGACTCGACCATATATTCGTCCGTAGATAGTGTGATAGACGAAGAACAATGTACGACATATCCACTTGAGTTCCTAAATGCTATTGAAATGTCTGGAGTTCCGCCCCACAATCTTGAACTTAAAATTGGTGTACCAATTATTCTTATGCGAAATTTACATGCACCAAAGTTGTGCAATGGCACATGTCTACGAATAACTCATCTTAGTCGGAATATCTTGCTGGTATCCACTTATAAACACCGTGCTTTTCACATGGACAATTATATGTTGCTTGCTCGATTTATACATATTTACGCTACACGGAAAAACAACAAATATAGTATACAGAAATGTTCTGACAACAAAATAGCTAAATTTATACTATTCATAATAATGGATTAATGCCATTTGCTGTTGCCATGATATTAATATCGTCTTCAGACAACAACGGATGTGCAGTAAAATATAAAGCTATTATCGGAGAGGCCACTTTTCCAACTATTGCAATTCAAACCAGTTGGGAAGGTTAGATCAATAGGTGTTATTATGATAGTTGAGATTATCAAAATTATAGTCGATCTAAGCCGACTATAAATAACCTACACATATGTGTGGTTACCATTCAAATTGGTATACAGGTCACCAGAGTATACGAATCCTGAAAATAACTACAAATTTTCCATCGCTGAAGAATTTCTATTCATTTGATACCCATATTTACATATGGGTAGGTGCACCGAATTTCGATTTTTTTTTTGGGAACCACAAGTCGTTTCGCGGAAAACATTATTTTCATATATTTCAGCATGATGTCAATATATATTTGACCAAAAAAGTTTACCTAAGCACGTACACAGTAAAATTGATCTGTAGATGCAAAATTTTATATGAGGTATTTGAACATAAGTGGTCGGTTCTCAGGTCACAATAGATTGATCACGCCAATTTTCTTGATCAGACAGCTTAGATACATAAGTAATCTAAATCTAAAGTTTCATTGCTCTAGCTCTTCTACTTTTTCCGTAATCGTGGTTTCAACAGGCAGACAGAAGGACAGACGGACAGACAGACAGACAGACGGACATGCTGATCAACAATATATATACTTTTCCATACCGGAGATGCTTTCTTCAGGGTGTTACAAACGACCAAATAACTAAACCGAAATCGAAATTCTTCAAAACATTTCTTTAAATATATTATTGAAGTCGTTTTATAATATACTAACCATTATTCTATAAGTACGTTATGTGTAATAACATATTTGTAAGTATTAATTCAAAGTAATTCATTCAAATCATAACATCTAATTTCCGATATCATAGTCTATCTAATTCAAAGCTCCATTATACTCCATCGTTCCAAAATAGTCATCACTATTCAATAACATTATCCTGGAATTCAACTTTAATATTTTTGCACCTCGCATTTTCACATAACATCCCAGGTGGCATATCAATGAAATTGTTGTTTTGATTTTGTCAATACCGGCGAAAGCGTGAGCTATCAATACGCAATACGAAATACGCAAATAATTTGTGTCTAAAAATAGAATATTTATTGTTAGTAATATATATATATATATATATATATATATATATATATTTATATAATTTTAATTTTTATAAAATGTTATCTGTTTTGAGCATTATCGTCCTCAATTCCTAATTATGACGTGTACTGAACATTGTATACAAGATTACCTCATCGAACATACGACATAGTGTCCCCACAAATGTGGGTAATGAATTTATCACCAATTCATCATTTTCGATGTCATTTTTTACTTTATCGATTTTCAACTATTTTTGTCATCAATGTTTCAACGTATTAATTGAGAGTAAGAACATTTTAATAATCACAAGATATTAATTTCATAATATATATATATATATTTTAATTTAGAGCTTATCATAAATCTTGATGATATCAACGATGATATCTACTTACTTACTTACTTACTTACTTAAATGGCCCTTACAACCGTGGGTCAGTTATAGCCGCTGAGATGAAGTCGGATCTGCTTTGCGCGCGCTGACGCCAGTTAGAAATACCAAGCGTTGCCAGGTTGTCCTCAACTTGGTCTTTCCAAGCAGATTTGGACGCACTCTTCTACGCTGTCCACCTTCGAGTTTCGATTCAAGCACCTTCTTGGCTGGAGTGTTTTCATCCATTCGTTCGACATGACCTAGCCAGCGAAGCCGCTGGATCTTGATGAGCTTGATGCGCTTGACTATGTCAATGTCGTCGAATAACTCATACAGCTCGTGGTTCATCCTGATTCGATACTCGTTAGCAAAGCAGATAGGGCCAAAGATTTTACGGAGAATCTTTCTGTCGAACGCTGCCCTCATCGGTGGAGGGCAGCGTCCATGTTTCTGCACCATGAAGTAGGACGGGCATGATGAGTGACTCGTAGAGCGTTATTTTTGTACGGCGAGCGAGTAGAGCCCTCTACTTCTCAATTGCCTACTGAGCCCAAAGTAGCACCTGTTGGCAAGAGTTATTCTCTGTTTGATCTCCAGGCCGACGTCGTTGTTGGTGTTTATGCTGGATCCCAGATAGACGAAGTCCTTCATAATGCCGAACTTGTGGGTGTCAAAATCAGCTTTTTGTCCAAGACGCACGGACTCTTTTTTGCTTGTTGACTCAAGGAACTTTGTCTGGTCCTCATTCACTGCTAGACCCATTCGACGCGACTCATTCTCCAATCTGGATAATGCTGCTCTGACAGCTCGTGTGCTCCTGCCAATGATATTAATATCGTCGGCATATGCGAACAGTTTGAGACTTTTGTTGAGGATAGTGCCCGTTTGACGGAGTTCGGCAGCTCGAACTATTTTCTCTATTAATAAGTTAAAAAAGTAGCTCGATAGGGAGTCACCCTGTCTGAACTTCGTTCGGTATGAAATGGCTCGGAGAGGTCTTTTCCTATTCTCACTGAGCAACGTGTGTTGCTCATGGTCATCCTGCAAAGCCTTATAAGTTTCGCAGGTATACCCAACTTAGACATTGCGGCGTAAAATCGTTCCCTTATCGGAGTGTCGAAGGCGGCTTTATAGTCGACTATTAGTTAGTAGGTGTCGAACTGTTTTTCTAGGGTATTTTCCTGGATTATGCGCAATGCTAAAATCTGGTCTATGGTGGACTTTCCAGGTCTGCAGCCGCACTGATAAGGTCCAATCAGTCTGTTGACGATGGGCTTCAGTCTTTCACATAATACGCTCGATAGAACCTTGTATGCGATATTGAGTAGGCTCATCCCACGGTAGTTGGCGCAGATAGTGAGATCCTCTTTCTTAAGGATTGGGCAGAATACACTGAGGTTCCAGTCACTTGGCATGCTTTCATCCGACCATATTCTGCTTACGAGCTCGTGCATGCTCTCTATTAGCTCTTCGATTTCCGGTCTTTAACAATTCAGCAGTTAGGCCATCAGCACCTGCGGCTTTGTTGTTGTTCAGCCGAGCGATGGCTGTTCTGACCTCGTCATGGTCGGGTGGCGGAAATTCAACGTCGTCATCAAGTACTGGGGTAGCCGGGTTTACTTCTCTATCGGTGGAATTGCGGTCATCACACCGGTCAGCAGTTTAGATAAGTGATCCTTCCATATCTTCAGTGAGCTCTGGATATCTGTGACTAGATTCCGTTCTCATCTTTACAAGAAGAGACTCCGGATTTTGAACCTCCGGCTAGGTGTCTTATTTTCTCGAAGAATTTTCGAGCCTCATTCCTGTCCCCATGCATCTCAATATTCTCACACTCACGTCTTTCTGCCTCGCTTTTTTACGCCTGAAAAGACTCACAGCTCGCGTAGCTACTGACTGCAGGGTGGATTTGTACGCATCATATTTCTCTGCAGTGGCCGCACGACACTCTTGGTCATACCACTGATTCCTCAGGGGGCGTTGGAATCCAAGCACCTCTTCGGCAACCGTACGCATAGAGCAGGAGATATGGTTCCACTGCGCGCTTATATCATCGAGAGGAGAAGTGCTTTGTCTAAGCAGGTGTGTCTTCGGCGAAGTCGATTAGCCTCGTTCCGTTATTGGAAGTGTTGGCATGGAGGCTAAATTTTCCTTTTGTGGGACAATAGATCATCCTTATATTTTTAGAGAACATCTGCCAGCTGGATAGAGGCACCTTCTCTATAAAGTGTCCGGACATTCCAGGTGCATATCCTTAAATCATGGACCTTAAAACGTTTGCGTTGGTCGTTATCCGAGGCTTCTTTTTTGTTTTCATTGGGCGCATAGATTTTTTACGTGGTGGGACCCAAGCCCAACGTACGATCCCTCACTCTGAGGAAGATGCTCGCCACTCACTTTAGCCGACTTCTACTTCGGGTGGTGTAGTGGGTCGTTTCCAGGGACTTTCACGAGGAGGACTTCCACCGAAGTGGAGGTTTCACCATTTGACAATTTGCCAATTCTGGTGACCAGTGATTTGACTTGAGACGACACCGACAAGGATTGCGCTGGCTTCGCCATGTTGAAGCGCTCAGACACGTTGCCTTGTGATAATTTTCATCATGCTAATTTTCTACGTCAGAAAAACACAGACTTAAATGAAATCACTATTAACAATTTGTGGATATCATCTTTAAATTATAATTCAGAACTCTGAATATAATTATTAAAAATTCAACATAAAAACGACGTAATGGGCTTTGATTACAATAATCATGAACAAGCGATATTAACAAGATTACGATATAATAAGTAAACGCATATTTTTGTCATATAAATGCAACAATCATACAGCCGTCGTTATTGATGTTAGAGTACATTGAAATCTCCAAAATCATTTCAAAATTTTCCTGATTCCTAAAACAATTAGTTTAAGGTTTTGGATTTCATTGAGTAGATCACCTGCCTTCTCCGGTCTTTAACAATTCAGCAGTTAGGCCATCAGCACCTGCGGCTTTGTTGTTGTTCAGCCGAGCGATGGCTGTTCTGACCTCGTCATGGTCGGGTGGCGGAAACTCAACGTCGTCATCAAGTACTGGGGTAGCCGGGTTTACTTCTCTATCGGTGGAATTGCGGTCATCACACCGGTCAGCAGTTTAGATAAGTGATCCTTCCATATCTTCAGTGAGCTCTGGATATCTGTGACTAGATTCCGTTCTCATCTTTACAAGAAAAGACTCCGGATTTTGAACCTCCGGCTAGGTGTCTTATTTTCTCGAAGAATTTTCGAGCCTCATTCCTGTTCCCATGCATCTCAATATTCTCACACTCACGTATTTCTGCCTCGCTTTTTTACGCCTGAAAAGACTCACAGCTCGCGTAGCTACTGACTGCAGGGTGGATTTGTACGCATCATATTTCACTGCAGTGGCCGCACGACACTCTTGGTCATACCACTGATTCCTCAGGGGGCGTTGGAATCCAAGCACCTCTTCGGCAACCGTACGCATAGAGCAGGAGATATGGTTCCACTGCGCGCTTATATCATCGAGAGGAGAAGTGCTTTGTCTAAGCAGGTGTGAGAGTCGAGTGGAAAAGGCTTGCGTTGTCTGTTGTGATTGCAGCTTTCCGACGTCTAGCTTTCTCAGCGTTTGGTTCTGTACGTTCTTCGCAGCGCTTAAGCGTGTGCGGACCTTGGCTGCTACAAGGTAATGATCCGAGTCCATATTGGCACCTCGGATAGTGCGTACGTCCATCACGCTCGAAGCGTGCCTTCCGTCAATCACAACGTGAGTAATTTGGCTTCGAGTTTTTTGATCGGGAGACAAACTTGTGGCCTTGTGGATATCGAAATGTTCGAATCTAGTGCAATTACCATGTTTCGTGCTTCGGCGAAGTCGATTAGCCTCGTTCCGTTATTGGAAGTGTTGGCATGGAGGCTAAATTTTGCTTTTGTGGGACAATAGATCATCCTTATATTTTTAGAGAACATCTGCCAGCTGGATAGAGGCACCTTCTCTATAAAGGGTCCGGACATTCCAGGTGCATATCCTTAAATCATGGACCTTAAAACGTTTGCGTGGGTCGTTATCCGAGGCTTCTTTTTTGTTTTCATTGGGCGCATAGATTTTTTACGTGGTGGGACCCAAGCCCAACGTACGATCCCTCACTCTGAGGAAGATGTTCGCCACTCACTTTAGCCGACTTCTACTTCGGGTGGTGTAGTGGGTCGTTTCCAGGGACTTTCACGAGGAGGACTTCCACCGAAGTGGAGGTTTCACCATTTGACAATTTGCCAATTCTGGTGACCAGTGATTTGACTTGAGACGACACCGACAAGGATTGCGCTGGCTTCGCCATGTTGAAGCGCTCAGACACGTTGCCTTGTGATAATTTTCATCATGCTAATTTTCTACGTCAGAAAAACACAGACTTAAATGAAATCACTATTAACAATTTGTGGATATCATCTTTAAATTATAACTCAGAACTCTGAATATAATTATTAAAAATTCAACATGGGCTTTGATTACAATAATCATGAACAAGCGATATTAACAAGATTACGATATAATAAGTAAACGCATATTTTTGTCATATAAATACAGCCGTCGTTATTGATGTTAGAGTACATTGAAATCTCCAAAATCATTTCAAAATTTTCCTGATTCCTAAAACAATTAGTTTAAGGTTTTGGATTTCATTGAGTAGATCACCTGCCTTCATAAAAGAAGGCATTGTATATTGAAATCATAAACAACACAAATTGTTATAATAATGTCGAGATTTGACTATCGACATCAACTCCAACAAGATTCATCTCCAGCCTTCTTCACATAATTCAGCGTATATTGAAACAATTCATTGCGACACCACCTGTCTTCATAATAGAAGTCACAGAAGATTTAAATCATCGCATATAATCATCATTATAATCAGGGCTAGGAACCGAGATTATATTTTCTGCGGTTCCGGTTCTATAAAAAAATAAAAAAGGGTACCGGTTCCGGTTCTTAAATTATTTTTTTTCAGTTCCGGTTCTATAAAAAATAAAATAACGATTCCAGTTCCGGTTCCACAAACAAGCCAAAAACGCAATAAAAATTTAATTATTTTTTATTTTTACGTAAAAAAATAATGAAATTTATATATATATATATATATATATATATATATATATATATATACATATATATATATATATATATATATATATATATATATATATATATATATATATATATATATATATATATATATCTATCTTTGTATATAAAAATTTATTGCCGTGCATTAGTCTCACAAAAACATTAGAACGGATCGACTGATTTGGATGATTCTTTTTTGTTTTATTCGTCTCTATACTGGGAATTCGGAAAACTCCCAAGGGAAAACCGGAAAAAGCGAAATTTGTGTTTTGTATGAGAATGCATTACGTGCACCACCAATGGAAATTGTATTTTAATATCAGATTTCGTTTATATAGCCACTACGGATAGATTGGACAAAGGGGAGTGGCACGTCCCATACACTTTTTTTAAAGCTATTACTCCTGACCTCCTAAGGGTGGATTTTGTTAATGTGACGCGATATGTTTTTCCCTTGAGACGTTTTTCACAAATCGAAGATGTAAGTAAGGACATTTAAGTTTGAATATAAGAAACTGAATATTTCTACAAAAGTTGTTATATTCCCAAACTCCATTATATCTTTGTGATAAGCTACGTCTTTGCGTTTCAAATAGAAGCCTCAATTTTATTTTGCCAAAATGTAATCGCAAAGACTATTTTTCATTAACGCAATTCAACTCTGGAATTCATTACCACTTAATATTTAAAATATAAACAGAACATGTAGATTTACGTATTATATACTAATACATTTTTCAGAACAATAATCTATTAAAATCTTAAATCTACTATTTATAAGTAACCACACATCTAATTTCTCTTTAAATGTGTTAAATTATAAGTACAATTTTTGCATTATTCTTAATTTTGAATTTTTACTTTTTTATAAGCTGACCTTTTGATTATCTACGTAATTTCAATTTTGTTGAACTGTAAAATAATCACTTCTTATTGTACTAATATAAATCAAATCAAAAAAATATATATACAAAACCTTCGCATCGGTGAAGCTGTGCACATGTCCTGCTAGTATATATACAACGAAAAAAAAACTATATTAAAAGGAAGAAAAAGTCTTGTAAATAAATAACTATGTATTTGATTTACGTCCTTACACAAATGTATTCGTTTTCCTTCATTGATATAGTTATTTTGTATGCATTTAACTACATAATTTTACTGCATTCATATACAATTTTTAATTCATTTGTATTGAAAATAACTACATTTTGTCTTTTTAATACGTCCGAAATATTAAGATACATTACTACATCTTAATTTATTTTAACTACATTCCGTATTTATTTAACACCAATCTGAAATGTTTAAAATAATATATATTAGATATTGACATTTTATCTTTAACTACACCAAAATGAGTATAGGGATGGTGTAAGACGAACGGAGAATCATGGACAGGCGACACTTTAGAAATTAGATAAAACTTAGTGTCCTTTAAAGAAGGAATTTAGGTGACAGAATTTATAAATATAAGGAGGCAGTTTCACACTATTAAGCTCAAGTTTCACAGCTATTGAACTCAAACGGGCGACAATTTATTATATTAACCCCCCTCATCATTTATTTCCCGGTAACAAGGATATCGGGTACAATTGGTTTCAAATGGGTTGAATAACGTGCAACTACAATTTTTAATTCATGTATTAAACGAAACGTTGAGTACGCTTGTTTTAAGAGTTGTTTCAGATAAGTCATACGCGATAGATATCAAAAAAATAGTTGGCAAAACAAAACTATTGAACAAACGTTCAAATCAAAGAACGAAACGTTTTAAATACGTTACACGAATTTAAGACGAAGGGGACTGAAAACGAGACGATAATAAAAAGATACATGATAAGGGGGCTAAATAAACTTTTATAGAAAATAGAAAATAAATTGTGTTTGTATTCAAACGTCGTGGGGGTCATTCCTACATGTATGTTTTAAACTAACAAAAAATATTGATATAAAAAAAGCATAAATTAACCATTTATAAAGTTGCATGGTTTGATAGTCGTATTCAAGTTTCCTCGCGGGGACACGAAGTAAAACGTCAACATTAATTCTTACATATAACATTCAGCGTCGATTAAATGAAATCATTGCGTTCATCACCTCTCTTCTTAATAGAAGATAGAGTAGATTGAAATCGCCAACATCGCAGATCATCAGAATAATAATAATTTCGAAATTAAAACGTCGATATCATCAACGAGATCATCATATTCATCATCTGTCTTCGTTATAGAATTCATCGTCGATTGAATGAAATCATTGCGTTCATCACCTGTCTTCTTACTAGAAGATAGAGTAGATTGAAATCGCCAACATCACAGATCATCACTACATTAAATTTCAAAATTTATATATCGATATCATCAACGAGCACACAAAAAAATATCACCAAAAATTCCACCAACTACCAGTATTCATCATATTGATGATTTCATTCATTAAACTAAAATCGTATTTTTTAAATGTTTTTCATTTTAAATATTTTTTTTAACATCAAATTTCAAACACAAATTTGTGTCCATTTACACATTTATGTATTTATAATTCTTATACGAGTTATAATATTTAATTACTAATTATGCGAAGACTCCATTTTTTCATATTAATGAATAATGTATATCATATTGATGAATTTTGCTAATCCAACCACATTCATTTAGATATCATACATCTTATAAGAATTATAAATGGAGACAATTTGTTGTTTGAAATTTTATGTTATAAAAAATATTAAAAGTGAAAAATATTGAAAAAATACGATTTTAGTTCAATGAATGAAATCATCAATATGATGAATACTGGTAGTTGGTGAAATTTTTGGTGATATTTTTTTGTGTGAGATCATCATATTCATCACCTGTAGAATTCAGCGTCGATTGAATGAAATCATTGCGTTCATCACCTGTCTTATTAATAGAAGTCAGAGTAGATTGAAAACGCCAACATCACAGATCATCATAATTATAATAATTTCGAAATTGAAACGTCGAGATCATCATATTCATCACCTGTCTTCTTAATAGAAGACAGAGTCGATTGAAATCGCCAACATCACAGATCATCACTATATTAAATTTCAAAATTTATATATCGATATCATCAACGAGATCATCATATTCATCACCAGTCTTCGTCATAGAATTCAGCGTCGATTGAAAGAATTCATGGCGTTCATCACCTGTCTTCTTAATAGAAGTCAGATTAGATTGAAATTGCCAACATCAGATCATCATAATTATACTAATTTCGAAATTAAAACGTCGATATCATCAATGAGATAATCATATTCATCACCTGTCTTCGTCATAGAATTCAGCGGCGATTGAATGAAATCATTGCGTTCACCACCTGTCTTCTTAATAGAAGACAGAGTAGATAGAATTCGCCAACATCACAGATCATCATAATAATTTCAAAATTAATATATCGATGTCATCAAAGAGATCATCATATTCATCACCTGTCTTCCTCATAGAATTCAGCGTCGATTGAAAAAATTTATGGCGTTCATCACCTGTCTTCTTAATAGAAGTCAGAGTAGATTGACATCGTCTAAATCATTTTCAATGTAATCGAGATCCAAGAGGATGAATATTCATTTCACCATCTAATTAATGCAAAGCAACTAAACTTCGATATCACTAATAAGAAGATCATCGATGTAATCGCCATATTTTATCTGAGATTTCATGAATTGATAATTTATATTATCGTGAAAAAGTAATAAATAAATAAAAACAAATAAAAGTAATAAAATCAAAAAAATTATAATATTGTTTTAATTTTAATTGTCACTTTATTGTTTTAAAATAAAAATAAAACTAAAATACGCCGTTGCGCAGCCCTGGTACAAAAAAAAAATGTGCACGAGTCGTGTACGGGTCCAGCTAGTTAATATAATAATTCTGTTTGTTCGTTTGTACGTTTGTTCCGCTTCTCCATCTAAACGGTTGATCCGATTTCCTTGAAATTTTTACCACAGATGCGGTATGGTCTGGAAGGATGATAGGTTATATATGGGCGGGATTGGACAAAGAGGCGTGGCACCTCCCATGCAACCTAAACACGATATAACTCGGCACTTTCACCAGCTACGAACATGAAACAAAAAACTCAAATACAAAAAAAAAAAAAATAAAAACAAAAAAGCAAAAGCACAACAATACAAAAACAAAACAAATCACATAAAACCACAATCCAAACTAAATGAAAAACAAAAAAATGGAAAGAAAAAGAAAAACAAACTCACCATACTAAAACTAACCAAACTAAAACTCACCACACTAAAATTCACCCTTAAATTAACCACACTAAAACCCTCCACACTATAATTCACCACACTAAAACTCACCACACTAAAATTCACCACACTAAAACTCACCACACTAAAACTCACCACACAAAAACTCACCACACTTAAACTCACCACACTAAAACTCACCACACTAAAACTCACCACACTTAAACTCACCACACAAAAATTCAACACACTAAAACTCACCACACCAAAACTCACCACACTAAAACTCACCACATTAAAACTCACCACACTAAAACTCACCACACAAAAACTCACCACACTAAAACTCACCACACTAAAACTCACCACACTAAAACTCACCACACTTAAACTCACTACACAAAAACTCACCACACTTAAACTCACCACACAAAAATTCAACACACTAAAATTCACCACACTAAAACCCACCACACTAAAATTTCACCACACTAAAACTCACCACACTAAAATTCACCACACTAAAACTCACCACACTAAAATTTCACCACATTAAAACTCACCACACTAAAACTCACCACACTAAAACTCACTACACTCAAATGTCGCCACACTAAAACTCACCGCACTAAAATTCACATCACTAAAACTAACCACACTTAAACTCACCATACCAAAACTCACCACACTAAAACTTACCACACTAAAACTCACCACACCAAAACTCACCACACTAAAACTCACCACACAAAAATTCAACACACTAAAATTCACCACACTTAAACTCACCACACTAAAATTTCACCACACTAAAACTCACCACACTAAAACTCACTACACTAAAATTTCACCACATTAAAATTCACCACTTTTAAACTCACCACATTAAAACTCACTACACTCAAATTTCGATACACTAAAACTCACCACACTAAAACTCACCGCACTAAAATTCACCACACTAAAACCCACCACACTATAATTAACCACACTAAAACTCACCACCCTAAAATTCACTACACTAAAACTCACCACAATAAAATTCATCACATTAATATTCATCACACTAAAACTCACCACAATAAAATTCACCACACTAAAACTCGCTACACTAAAACACGCCACACTAAAACACGTCACATATAAATTCACCACACTAAAACCCACCACACTATAATTGACCACACTAAAATTCACTACACTTAAAAACACCACACTTAAACTCACCACACTCAAATTCATCATACTAAAACTCACCACACTAAAACTCACCACACCAAAACTAACCACAATTAAACTCACCACTCCAAAATTCACCACATCTAAACTCACCACACCGAAACTTACTACATTAAAACCCACCACACTAAAACTTCTACTGGGAAAAACTCTACGGGGAAGAATTCTACGGGAAAGAATTCTACCGGGAACAATTCTAGCGGGATGAGAATTCTACGGGAAAGCGTTCTATGTGGATTTTACGGGGAAGATTTCTACTGGGAATAATTCTGCGGAGAAGCGCAGTCTGAGAAAAAATTGTCTTTGAGAAAAGTTGTTTTGGCGGAGAATTATTTGGTTACCACATTTATAAAACCAATAAAAAAAATTTCAACAGCTAAGCACGGGCCCCTCATATAAATAATAAAATGTTTTTTATATTAATAAAATCGCTTCATATCTTTGAATTCAGAATATGTTGGCACGAGTCGTGCACGGGTCCAGCTAGTATATATATATATATATATATATATATATATATATATTATATATATATATATATATATATATATACATACATATATATATATATATATATATATATATATATATATTTATATTTATATATATATTGTTTATGCCAAAATACAGTTAGTTACTATGGCAGTTGAATTTGCTACCAACTACTAAAACTTGAATTTTATTATGTGCTATTTTAACATTAAGAATAAATCTGTTTCCTAACAAGTACAACAACTTCCTCTTTGCTGTGGAACCATTAAACTATACGTATGTATAAATAAATGAGTCTCTTATGACTTGAATTTTAAATTGAAACATGAAACATTTTGTTTTTTTTTCTCTTATTTCTTTATAATCGATGAAATACAAGAATATCGCAATCAACCATTTCGATTAAAAATTTGATGATCCTATCGAGCCAGAATCTGGTGGAATTTGCACTCATTCTGCGGCAGTGAGAAAAGAACTGCGAGAAAAAACCTGCGTCACTTCTACAAACTCTACTTTCGAGTGTTCCAAATCTAATTAAATCCATCTGCGTTGGAACTGTTACTGTCATTGGACGGAACGAACATCAGTCACCACGCGGTCACGCAGCATCAAGGTCTGTGAAAAATTAATAACTTGTTTTTTATGAGCAAAGTTTGGTAGTTTAAAATTAAAATAATATAAAAGATCAGATACTCCAATGTAAGTAAAAGTTTAAAAATTGGAAAGGATTCACTTTGGAAAATCCTGGTAACAAGTGCGTTTACTATACGTAGAAATTTTCTATCAGTGAGTGTTTTACTTATAAATTATTTCATATATAATTTTTTAAATATTTGCATGAAAAATTGTAAAAAAAAGTGATAAAATTGTGAAACATAAAAAAGTGTGTTAACATTGATATTTAAATAAAAAATTTAAATCTAAATAAAATTAAAAAATTTACAAACGAATTGCACTTGCCCATATAAAAGTTTTAAAAATCTACTTGTTAGTAGCGAATATGTAAATATGTAAAATGTTCTAAATATATGTTACACAATTTTAGAGAATGCACTAATATAGTGAAAGCTTTTACAAAATCCATAATTAAATAATTAAATCAATTAAATAATTAATTAATTCATTCTCTTTAAATGGAATTAAATACTTATTTAAAGTGAATCAATATAAATCATTGAAAGTATATTGAGTTGAAGATATGTAATTGAGTTACGTCTGGTCACTCGATCATAATTTACTGCATATTCAGCTTTCGCTCTCTTTCGGAATTACTCCTCTCATGTTTGGTTGCACAAATAATACATACAAACATAAAAAATCGTGCAGTTTTTTTTTTATGTCTGCAGCAGTTTAAACAAAACGATTTTTGATGTGCAGGCAGACGAAACAGGCAAAAAGGGTTTAAGTGCACTTTATCTATTACAACAACTTATAAAGTTTTTAACCAAATTACTTATTTTTTGGTGTACATTTTAGCGTGCAAACAATTATCTATAAATATAATTTTTTTTTTTAATAAACATCGGAAATATATTAAGATATATTCATATGATATATGAATGTTTTTTTTACGCCACAAGTTTTTTTTATTTGTGATTAGAGAAACAATAAATAGAAAAATCAAAACAGCGAAATAAATATTGTTTTACAATTTGTGCAAAAGTTAAAATATTTGCATAGTACGCTGCTGGTTACAAACGTGATTATTACACCTCTTTTGTGAATTGGTGGTTCTCTTGGTGAGAGTATTTTTGAAGTTTATTGTATCTACTTTTGTGTAGAAATTTACAATAATTTCTTGTTGAATATTAGGATAACATCATTTTCGTTTATTGCAATTGTGGTTCGCTATCGTGCGTTACATTGTAATATTTTTTTTTTCTTCAAAAACAAAATTAATTGAATTTTTAAAAATATGACTGAGCTTGATATTTTTATTCGATCATCGGATCAAATAATTGAGTTTGATGCTCGATTTAACGAAATAGCAAGGGCAGATCTTACAATATTTTCCTTGGAGGTTTTCAAGGAAGAAATCAAATCATTGTGGCTCAAGGCCAAGACTTCATTTGATGCCTGCTTATCGTTCATTGAAGCGCAAGCAGCCACAGATGACCCTGACGATCTTCAAGTGGTCAAAGGGAAATATAATACCACGTTTAATTCATATGTGGTTTGTTTGTCGCATATTAACAAGGTTTTGGTCGAACTGGCTACTCCCCCTGTCTTACAAATGCCTTCAGTTATCGACCCAAGTATTTTATCACATACTCAGGGTCCAACCAACAATCTTCAGAACGGATCACTGGGATCCAATATTAATTTTTCTTTGTTGTCAAAGAAAATAAAGCAGTAATTCCAAAGTGGAGTGCTCTTGATACGTTCCTTACTGATCGTTAGTAGACGCTTGAATCTATTACTGATATAAAAGGATCTTCTTCTTCGAGGAGTTTATTAAGGAAACCGAGTCAGCCATTTTCTTCGGTGCAACTTGAGAAAGTAAATCCTTACCATGCTAATGTTGCTCATTCAATGCCAAACTGCATTTTATGTCCTAGGCAACAACATACGTTACGTCTCTTTTCAAAATTCATTAAAAGTAGTGTTGCTGATCGTTTATCCTCAGTTAAAAAACATAATCTTTGTTTAAATTGCTTAACCAAAAATCATGTGGCTAAAGACTGTATCAGTAAATTTAGTTGTTCAGTTTGCAAACAGCGTCATCATACGCTTTTGCATAATGACGTTGCTGAAGAATTACCCTCCACTTCAGGCAATTGTCCTGCAGCTGGCGGTGCGTCTCAATTTTTTCATAATAGCATACAGTCCACTTTATCGCATAGCGCTTTGTCGCATATTTCTCAATAACGTCCAGGTCGCGTGATTCTTGGTACGGCAAGAGTTCTAATATGCCACATGGGTGTAACATATTCAGCTCGCGCTCTAATCGATTCTGCTTCCGAAGCTTCGTTCATTTCGGAAAAAATTCGCAACTTGTTAAAGCTTCCAGTTTGTCATGTTCAAGCTAAAATATCACGTGTAAATCAACAAGTTTCTGCGAATCCTTCGCAACTTTGTTCATTTAATTTATGTTCCACTTACGATTGCAATTTAAATCTTGAGGCTACAGCGCTCGTCCATCCTCACATAACGGGCAATCTACCTTCTGCATCAATTGATTATGCTATCGAGCATAAATTGCCAAATATTCCATTGGCTTATTCAAACTTTCTCAGGAGTGGACTTGTTGACATTCTTCTTGGTGGAGATCTGTACCCACTTATAATGCTTGAAGGCGTAAAACGAAATATTTTTGGTGCTCTAATAGCACAAGAAGCCGTGTTTGATCCAATATCCACTGCACATGTGTCATGTTATGCCACTCATGTGACATTTTCTAACGAGATCTCACTCGATAAACCATTACAACGTTTTTGGGAACTTGTTCATGACTGACGCAATTTCTTCGCAACGAACAGAGTTTATTGAAAAAACCTGCATTTAAATCAGCTTATGATAACGTTGTCAAAGAATATATTTCTTTAAATCATATGGAGTTTTACCTCCTAAATTTGATCATTTTCCACGGAACTGTTATTTTCCTCATCATTCGGTCGTGAAACCTGATAGTTTGACATCTGCTTTGCAAGTAGTTTTTAATGCAACTAACTCAACAGCCAACGGTTGCAGTCTGAATGACATTCTTAATGTAGGTTCAGTTCTTCAGGCTGACCTCACTTTGTTAATTTTGCGGTGGCGGTTCTTTAGATTTGTATTCAAAAGAGATATACAAAAAATGTATAGGCAAATACTGATTGAGCATTCGCACAGACCATTTCAACGAATTATTTTCAGAGATTCTCTTGATCAAGAAATTTCTGATTTCGAGTTCAAAACGGTCACATTCGGCGTTAATTGCGCCCCGCACTGCAATACGCACTTTATTGCAATTGGCACAAGATACTCAAAACACCCACTCACTGGCATCGTTTATTTTGAAAAATTGTATGTACGTGGATGACGTGCTGGCAGGAGCGCACGATATTGGAACCGCTTTAAAGGCAAGAGATAACTTCATCAACGCACTCGGTTTTTCACTTCGGAAATGGACGGCCAACGAGAAAGAGATATTGGAAAATCTTCCAAAGGAGCTGCTGGGCACGGATTTTTTGGACTTGGACGGTTCCAGTAATGCAAAGCACATGGCATACGGTGGAATGCGCTCCAGGATTGTTTTTATTTTATAACTTTTCGATCCAGCGGGTTTGGTTAGATCGAACCGAATGCCCGAAACTCTTGCGAGGTGGATGAATTTTGTCGAAAATTATCACTACATTCAAAAAATAAAAATTCCGCGGTGGATCGAATATAGAATCGATAGCAATTTTCAGATGCCTCGGAAAAGGCATACGCCGGGGCTATCTACATTCGTATTATCCATTCGAATATTTCTACATATTTGCTGATGGCGAAAACGAAAGTTGCTACTATCAAGAGCGTTTCTTTACCACGTTTAGAGCTATGTGGAGCACATCTTCTTGCTGATATGCTGGATAACTTGGTAGTTGATCTTAACATTAAGGTCGATTAGGTTTTCTGTTGAACCGATTCAACAATCGTTTTAGCATGGCTGCAAAAACCACCATGTTCTTGGACTTGCTCTGTAGCTAATAGAATATAAAAATTCCAAGAGAAAGTTGGAAGTCAAAATTGGAACCATGTTGATACACACGACAATCCAGCAGATTTGGGAAGTCGTGATGTACTCCCGCAAGATATTAAAATGAACAATTTGTGGTGGCACGGTCCAAATTGGCTTTAATGTGATATGTCGTTATCGCCACTTTCACAACAACTAAACATCGAAACTACTAAAGAAGCAAAAACTATTAAAACCCATATTTAAAATTTTCTAATTATGAAGATATTCTAGAAAGATTTTCTTCTCTTACACGAGCCTTTCGTGTAATAGCTTATATTTTAAGATTCTTTTACAAAACAAAAAAAAAATGTCGTCGGTCAACCAGTTATAATTCTGTATTTGTAACTGGAAAAGAAATTGCAGATATCAGAGTTCGTCTGATAATTCTATGTCAAAAAGTACATTTTGAAGCGGAATACAAAAATCTTTCAAACGATATTCCAATTAACGCTAAAAGTAATATTTTAGTTCTAAACCCATATTTGGATACTAAAGGTATTTTGTGAGTCAATGGTCGATTGACAAATTCACCTTTCCTATCATTTAATGAAAGCCATCCAATATTGCTTGCGTATAATTGTCGGTTATCAGTGCTTCTTTTGCATTTTATGCATCACTGTTCGTTGCACGGCGGAAACCAACTACTTTAGACAACAATATTGGATACCCGCAAAAAACCTTGTTAAAACCACTTTCCATAAATGTAAAATTTGTGTATTAGCGAAGAAAAAGTAGCAAACTCAAATTATGGCTGCACTACCAGTGGAACGAACTACTTTTTCGAGGCCCTTTGCTACCACCGGAATCGATTTCGCTGGACCAAACGAAAGCTATTCACTTGGAGGCCACAAGTGATTTGTCATCAACAACTTTTCTTGCGACTTTTGCTCGATTTGCTTCCCGTAGAGGATGCCCAAAAAAACTATTTTCTGAAAATGGTACCAATTTGGTCGGTGCTTCCAAATTAATAAAAAAGGACTTTCATGATTTTATAATTTCGTCTCAATAAAAAGTATATACCACTTATAGTCATCAAGATATAACATGGAATTTTATTCATGCTGGCGCTCCACACATGGGTGGCTTAGTAAAAAGTTTTAAGGCAAATTTTTGAAAAATGGACATTTAACATAAATACACTTTTGAAGAACTCTCTACTTTATTATGTCGAATTGAGGCATGTCTTAATTCTAGACCTTTAAGCCCAATGTCGAATAACTCTACAGATCATGCTGCCTTGACTCCCGGACATTTTCTTATAGGTGGGCCAATTTTGGCACCTGTCGAACCTAATATAACTGCCGATCCTTTGAACATCATCAATCGATGGCAAAGACTTAAAGCATTCGCCCAACATTTGTGTCTTAGGTGGAAGGAAGAATATTTGAAGGAGCTACATAAACGGAACTAATGGAAGTTTCCAAATGTCGATATATCTTTCAATGGTCTTGTTGTAGTAAAAAACGAAAATTTGCCAACTACACAATGGCGTCTTGGTAGGATTATTCGAGTCTACCAAGGAACTGATAAACGAGTTCGTGTAGCTGATATACAAACTGAAAAGGGCGTCATTAAACGTCCGATTGTAAAATTAATACATCTGCCAAACTAACAAAATTGATATTTCAATCTTTAGTCCTTATTTTCATTTCTTTATGGTTACAGGTATTTTTTATCGTTAAAAATGGATTCAACTACAAACCAAAATCGACGCATTCAATATTCGTGCAGAGTTTGTAAGCAAAACCATCCACTTCGATTCTGCCATACATTTTTCGCGATGAACTTTGAGAAACGTCTGCGTACTATACTTATTCATCGATATCGTTCAAGATGTCTTGCACACTCTCATCTATCTAAGGATTGCCAGAGTACAAAATCCTGCACATATTGAAGTCGCGATCACCAAGTTTAATTCATTCCAACAAACGTCTCAATAAACATACCCGATTAAATGACAACGATGCGCTTGCAGTTCCGATATTGAATCAATCAATTTCGTTGTTGCCCACTGCTATTGTACATATCTGCTATCGTACATATCGTACGAAATAAGTCATATTTGCTCGTGCGATTTTGGATCCCTGTTCCGAAGTTAGCAAGTTTTGCTCAACTTTAGTTGCGCAACTCAACATCCAAACAACAAATGTCGGAACAAACAAAGTTTGTGAACTTGCTGTCAATTACTGTCATGATAGTACAATGCGTCTCACTATATACGCCCGACTGCGATCTGACTTCAATTTCAAAACGCCAACAAGCCACGTTAATTCTATTAAAAATTAGCACGTTGACTAATTTGATTCATTTTTGAACTTTTCTACAAGAATATATTGAAGATAAATTTCATCGCATTTGAAATTGTATTTATCATCTTATCGTATATAGACGGACATGTCTAGATCGACTCTATATATACTTTTCATACCGGTAAGGCCTTCTAAGAAGCGCTATAATGTCATCATACATGGAATATCACGGACTGTGAATCATCTCGCTATTTCGATTTTCCCCAATTTTTTTAAATGAATCTTTGATTTAAATTTTTATGGAATAAAATTACATTTTTCGAGTTTTTCTATAGAATTCTCTCAAACCAGTAAACCAATTTAAAAAAGTTTATTCATTGGATTTTCAATTATCTTTTATTTGGTATTAAAATTGATCAAACCCGTTATTTAAAACGAGAAATATTTGCAAATATTTGTGACCACCTTTTGGAAAGCTCGGTTCAAAAGTTATTGGCCGATATCTCGTAAACATATCCATAAAAAAATGTTAATTAGTATATTCGAATTCTGATGATCATTGCCAATAATACAAAAATAGTGCTATTTACTGCGCAAACTTTTTTTTCTCATTTTGTTGTATAGTGTTATTGGGTAAAAAAAAATATGTAAATTATTTTAAAGTAGGGTTTTAGAGCAAAACGGACAAATTAGCAAGTGATGTAATTTTCTTTATTATTGGTAAAAACTGGTTTTATGGATAACTAAAAACATAAAACCAATTGTACTGTTTTTTTTTTAAATTTGATATGAAGTTTCATTTTTAAATATATACATATATAAGTGACATCCGAGACATCCCTAGTTTATACTGCTTAGGGCCAGTTTTTTTCACATTTTAAATTTAAAATTAGTTTAAACTAGATTTATTTCGTCTGCACTCCAAATATTAGAAATAATTAAAATTTCATATTGCAGATAAAAAGACTAATAATGGTCTTTCTGTTTGTAAAATTTAAAGATATTCGGCCATTTTGATAAGGTATAGAAGTTGTGAAAATATGGAAAAGTTTGAACTAAATTCAAATAGTTCACAAAACTAAAATAAGATTGTGACAGCGACTTCGATTAATTCAATTTATATTTGTAATCAGCATTTGTTTGCTGCAAAAGCTGCAGACTACCGTGCCAAGGAGTAATTTTTGACATTTGCTTTTATCATATTTTTTAATGTCGTTTTTCGTCAAGAATACTGTGACAAAATAGTTTGGAGTTTTTTTTGATATTT
Source organism: Dryomyza anilis (assembly GCA_951804985.1). Classification (NCBI taxonomy): domain Eukaryota; kingdom Metazoa; phylum Arthropoda; class Insecta; order Diptera; family Dryomyzidae; genus Dryomyza; species Dryomyza anilis. Next base: position 50,365,409 of record OX638135.1, read on the forward strand.
CTAGCTACAAAAGACATAGCAAAGATGCTTTATAAATTCAATCTTGAGCGAATCTTGTTAATTTTTGGTCATAACTTTTATTTGATACAAAAATGGTGGTGTTTGTTTTTTGGCCAAATGTTTTTCTATTATTTTAATTTATTTTATATGAGTGGACCTTTTTTAAGACAATTATTTGTAAAAATTTAAGTTATTAACTATTTTCTCTACACATAAAAAGTTATGGCAAAATATTCTCCCATTTGGCATGACAGTGACGGTTTAATATAAACTCACTGTTATTTCTGTAGTATTCACAATTCTCAAAACCGCAGCTCATATTGACTCGGAATTGTTTGAAGTCATCACCCATCAGTTTATCAAGTCGTTTGTGACGCGCCGTATGCTGCACAAAACGCGTCTTATCGCAGAAGCTGTAATGACAATCGTTGCGATCACAGTGGAAGTGAGACTGATGATTGCGGTAAGTGCATTTCGGAAAGCTGCAGTCCTCATTAAATCGAAATTTCAGATACCCCTCCGGGATGTAATTATCCTTGAGCGTGCTACTGGGTTCAAAGGCACCAACAGCGCCGTACGATGGTTGTGACGTCAACTGTAAGCCTCTCACTAGATTGAGCATTTCATCGCAGTTGTTGGAAATTGCCTGTGTCAGCGTATGCTGAGACAAGTTTGTTGGCATATGGCGCCTCACAGCAACACGTGGTGGTTTTTTGCTGACACTTAGATCCAGTGGTAGATCTGTGGTTGTCTTCAAATTCCGCTCCTCGGGTAATATCGTTTGACAGTTACAAGTCTCTTGATCGAAACCCGCACCACCACGCATCTCGAGCGCGTTGTCCGTGCTTTTGGTAGAACTAACGTTAGCTGGATAAAAAGTGCCAGCAGCCCGCACCACGGTGGAGCACTTCGACGCCAAATCGACGCCGTCGTTAATGTACATCAGCTGCGACAATGCCACAGAATCACAATCATGCGATTCTAAGTCAAACGGCGATATTTGGTTATAGCACTTTTTGCAGTGTAAATGAGGACGTAACTAAAAATTAAAACTTTGTTTAAATAAAATTATAAAATATATATTATAATACATAAAATAAAAAACAATAACCACTAACCCAAGGTGTATTAAGGAAGGTGAGGAAAATTTGTAGAGGCGACAAATTTGAGCGTAATTCTGTACACATATTTCAAATTTGAAATATTTTTCTGTATACAAAAGTCATTGCGATATTCGTTTTTATTTAGGTTTTCTGTATATAAAAGTCAATTTATTTGTTTTTGTTTATATTTGAAATATTTTTTTTTTCTGATTTGCTTTTATTAAATAATTTAAATGATATAAAGTTTGTCTACAAACTTTATTTTGACCAATTTTAACTATATTTTTTAATAGAGTTAACGAGGACAATAAGGGACACTTAGACGCGTCGCACATTTGAGGATGTACCCCTTGATGTGTACAAAAGTGTTATATCGGTTATGCAGCGTTTCAATAACACATGCTCTCAATTTCTTAGTATCCATTCTCCTCGTCCAAATGTGCAAAGGTTCATAATTTTTAAATCTTTAACAAGCTCGCTCACACTCTACTTGGCGATTAATATGTTAAATATGATTTTTTCATCGATTTGTAACTACGTCAGGTGTTAGCATTTTAAAAATGTTGGTTATATGGAATGTTCCACACCACGGACATGTCAGAACCGCTACATAAAAAGTTGAAGCAATAGATGTCGTAGCAGTTGGAGGCATAAAAAGGGGCATAAATGGGAATCCCGGAACAGGTGATCCCTCAACGATCGTGTAGCTATTTTTGAGATGCAGCTTTACTGGTGCGGTAGATTTAACATTAATATATTTGAGACACGCGACAATGAGGACAGAATTTTGGTACACCGGATATAAATGCAAACTTCGGGTTCAAAAAATTCGTGCACCTCATATTTATTTCTTCTGGAGATCGCGAGAAACGTGAAATTTTTATTTACCGCAACTGGTCACAGGCAGAATAAGATGGTTTTGGCATTAGTTTATACGCGATGTTTGTTTTATAAATGTTTTGACAATTTTAATTTTAATAACCGTATTTGTCAACCGGAAACGAGGAAAATTTTCAAACGAATGACAAAAAAATATTAAAATTGAAGAATAAAAAATGAGAAAAGTTTTTATACTTTCCTCACATTGTTAAATACACCTTGCACTAACCGAATTTAAGTTATACTAAGAGAAGTTAACAAAATCGGTTGTAAAATTATTTATTTGTTTTAAAAACGAATGTTGTTTTCCATTTTAAACCTTTTCAATACACAGAAAAAATGTATTCTTCATATTGATAAATTTTGTTATTGATCAATTGAAGCACGCATTTCAGACATAATTCGTTCTTGCGGAACAATATCCCGGCGTACACTGGGACCGACTTATATAAGTGGAGCTCGAAATTCTGAATTCTGTTTCCAAAAAAATAATATATGTATATATATATATATATATATATATATATATATATATATATATGTATATGTATATATATATATATATATATATATATATATATATATATATATATATATATATATATATATATATATATATAACTAAAAATGTCTTTAAAATAAATTCATATGTATTTGATTTACGTCCAAAAGCATATGTATTTATTTTTGCTGAAGTGATGTAATTGTTTTTATATGGAAAATTACTACAAAATTTAACAGCTTTTTTATATAAAATTTCTATTCATATGTATTAAAAAACCTACATTTTGTCTTTATTTATATGTCCACAAATATGTAGAGAAATTACTACATATGCCTCTAATTTTACAATAATATGTAGTTATTTTACTTAGTTGTGATAATTTATTAAATAACATATTTATTATTATTAATTCGGAAAATTACATGAATGAATATTAATATAATTTTTTTATACCAAAAATAAGATACAAAAAATTATAAATCTGAAAATTATTTAGTTGTATAGTATAAATACAACTAAAGATTGTTACCCACAACCACAAAAAAAATCTACACATAAATAAATATATAAATAAATAAATAAATAAAAATATAAATAAAACAAATTTTTTTTTTAAGCACCACTAAGTATCATCAGTTCTGACGACTCAAAGGAATGGCATGCACTTAAGTGTTTCTTTTCGGGTAAAACACCATACCATGGTAAAACCATAAAGATGTCATATCAACTATTACTGCCTGAACAGAATACAGGCGGCGATCGAAAAATGAGAGAGCGAACATTGAAAACAACAAAAATTTGCCGTCTTAATGCTAACGTCATGGCGCATCACATCAGCAAACTACTCATCTGCAGCTGCGTGCTATATTTGTATACTGCAGAGTTGACAACTAAGTTTTAAAACTCAAATATTCAGCGGTAAACTTAGGTGGCAGCTCTATAGTCATCTCTCATTAAGACGGTTCGGTCAGATGATACGGACAGTTTTCGTTTATTTATATACCTCTTTCGCAGTCATACGTCGTGTGCAAAAAATCCAACAACAACAAAACCAGTTCCTGCAATATGAAACCAAATAATTCGTTTATACCTGAACGAAGGACGACCTTTCGTAATTCGTTCGTCAGTGATCCCACACGAATTCAAATGAAAGCCAAAAACCAAACATCAATACGGTTTTTGCAATATGTAGAGAACGAATTTTCAATACATGGTGTAGTTAAAAATAAGACAAATAAAGACAAATGTATTTAAAAACCAAGAAAATGTAAAAGAATTATATTTTTTCAAAACAAAGACATAAAATGTATATATTTTGCTACAGTAATTTTTTCGGTGTACAGCTTTAACAAATTAGTGGCTTTTTGACAAGTATTCCATATACATACATTCGAAAATTATTTTAAATTGGAAATTATTTTTTTATTATTGGAAAAGCTAAACATTTGGTTTGAAAAATATTGTCATTTTAATGGGGCTGTTAATTTTAAGATTTTATATAATAAATGAAATTTTAAAAAACGATCAAAGTGTAGTAGAACTGCTTATATAAATATAGCTTCGGGTTAGTAGCGTTGAAACGCCGAGCAGCGTTGATACGTCGTGATGCGTTGCAACGTCGAGCTGGCAAGACCGGCATTTCCTACATGGGTATCAGACGAACCAACTACAATATTACCTGTGTTCCTATGGTCGTTGAACCAGCTCTGTTTCACGGGAACGCCAACAGTTCTAATTTGAGAAACTTGGTAGCATCGTTGCTCATCTGGCCTTTGACATTTCCGTGAAATCTACACTAAAATTAATTATTACTTGTTTATATTCAAATTTAGGCAGGACTACATTTTACAGGTCAAAGCTAAATAAAAAAAAATACAAAGGACTTCAACCGTCCTGAGTTCAATAACCCGACTGCGTTCGAGAAGAACCGGTCGTTCCGTAGTTGCGTGATTGGTTTTCATTGTTATTGAAGTGACCCATAAACTGCAGTTGAGCCCATATTTGAAATAAAATAATTTTATTAAATGTGGATGCAATCTGCATGAATGTTTCCTGTAGGTTTTTGAAAACTCATCCCATTTTAAACTGAACTAAGCTTACAAAAAAAAAACGAATAGAACGAATTTTACATCCTGAGTCATCTGAACTGCACTTAACGTGCGGGATGAAACAACGGCACGCCTTTATTGGCGTGCCGTTGTAGTACTAAATATCTTCAAATAAAATCCTAAACACAAATTTGGAAAAAATTTACAATTTTATTTCGTGCTCACTCCTTATCCAGTTCACTCATAGAGTGACCAAAAATATTGTCAAGTGTCGTATTTGCGATGGTGAGAATTTGTTCAATAATTGTCCATACAAAGGCATCAGTGGCCTTCATTGAGAAGAAGGCCACTGGTAATGTTTCGGATGCGCCCAAGTTCGACAAGTATGTGCCACCGTTCCTTAAGTACAGTCAGAAGGGAACATGGATATGCGCAAACTTGATAAGACGGCTGCCATTCCCATATCCAATTTATCGGAAGCAATGATGTGGGCAGATTTGGAGGATCTAGTCAAGAAGATTGGTCTACAGAGTAAACATCGGTCTCTGCAAGGATTTTGCTTATGTACATTTAAAGCTATGAAATATGCGGCCACTGCGATCGACTTAATTAGCACGGCTAGGACCTTGTTTACTGATCAAAACCACAGAAAAACGATTAAAATATTTTGTATATGATTCAAAGTTCTTGAAATTTTTAAAACAAATTTTAAAATAATTTCGGTTGTGTGAAATAATGAAATGGTGCCAACTATTTTTTTAAGAAAAAACTTGGTAGCATTCGATTGAACTGGATTGAACCAGCAATTGATCTTGTTCTATTTCTTTGTTTATGTTTTGTATAGAAAATAGAGCTGTAGCTCTAGATCACACGCCACGGGAAACACAGCTATTATTATTATTATTGATTTTTAGTTTGAAAAATTTTATAAAATTGAATTTTAGCCGATTTCTACTTCGTTAACATGCAATTAAATTTGTTTAAATTTTCAAATTAACTATAATAAATTAAATATAAAACAAAAACTATTTAGTCGTCTTTTAGCCGGTTTAAAAATGTAATTTAGCCGTTTTTGGCCGTTTTATTTCAGTATTTTAGCCGCAATGTTAAAAAATTCTGGCAACACTGATTTCCAACTGTGGCTGTTAAAGTTGTCGTGCGACTGATGTCTGTCTGTTGTCATGGTTGACTGTATAAGAATACAAACACATTGTGTCATGCGTCTTTCTATTGTCATGCGATGATACAGGTTAGCAACGACAACTGAAATATGTCTATACTTGAGTGATGTTGTACAACAAGATTATTTTGTGTTACAACCCAACCAGAGATGCCCAAAACCTAACTTTATGCTAACTTTAAAAAGTTAACGATATCCGAATGTTGTCGTAAAAGTGATCAAAAGGGTATTTGAAGGACTTACGAATGTCCGCCTCTTTGTTGACTTTTAGCTCTCGAAAAGATAACTAAAAAGTTATGTTTAAGTCAACTATTAAAAGTATCATCAGAAAGTTGTCCTCTATACAGTCGATAATATAGTTTAAATGCACCTTTTAATTAACCCTTTTAACTGCCATATACATGTAAAATATGAAAACAAATTATTATCAATGTATTAGGTTGTCATTCGATTATTTACTTTTCCAAAAATTAATGGAAATAATCAAATGTCAAACTAATACATATCAAATAAACATCAAAATAGACAATAATAATGAAAAACCAAAAACTATGTTTTAAATTTAATTGCATTTTTATTTAAAATTATTTTCCTGATACACCTCCTCACACTGTAGAATGACGCCTGAAGTAATATTTTTAGTATCAAACGGACATTTTTGTCCACACAAAATACACGGGGCACAAAAAACGCTAACATCAAACGGTAGGACGCAGCAAAAAAAAACTAATGTCTACTATGAAGTATGAAGTTCAGAGGTGCCACTATGTGGGTATTATCCCGATTTGTTTACATTAAAAAGTTACCTTTCTGATATATCTATACGATGCTTAATAGATAACTTTTGTAAGAACCTTTAAGTTCCCGGAAAAACGATAGTCGCAAAGATAACAATTCGTATTTTGTTCTAGTTGGGAAATAAATATAATCATTTTTATTATTCTTAAGAAAACATGAATTTCTGCTATAAATTTATGTAAATTTAGTTAAAAAATAAGAAATCAAAAATTTTAAATATTGAGTAAAAAACTATAAAATGTTCATTAAAAAATTATATTATTCCTAACATACAAATAAATTTAATAATTTTTATATTCTTAAAGAAGAATGAAATTTTAGTAACTTGCAAATTTGTTGCGAATATATAAAAATTCTAATTATTTATAATTAATTTCAATTCCAGCTCTATTTGAATGTTAGTTTCGGGGAAATGTTCAATTCGGGGAAAAATCCATTTCGGTAAAATGTTCATTTCGGGGAAGTGTCCATCTTGGGGCAGTGTCCATTTCGGGGAAGTGTCCATTTCGGGAAAGTGTCCATTTCGAAGAAGAGTCCATTTCGGGGAATAATCCATTTCGGGGGTGATATGTCAAATCTGGGAATTGTCTATTTTGGGGAAATGCCTTTCGGGGAAATGTCCAATCCGGGAAATGTCTTTCGGGGATATGGCTTTCGGAGAAGTGTCCTGATACTGTTTGTTTTAGTTTCACAAAAAAAACTACACTCTTTTTAAAAAAGTTTCGCCCCAGGTATACCCACCATACTCTTGTGGCAATCAGCACTTACTGTGCTTTAATATTTTTGTTTCAATTTTTTAAGTTTTCTGTTTTTAGAAATTTTGTTTTGTCAAAATTTATTAAATTATTTTCATTCGCTTTAGTTTCTTCAAAAATAAAAGATTAATCGTTTTCTAAAAATTATATTTTATTTAAATTCGATAAAACGATATTGGTGACACCGAAGTGCGCAGTGTGACCTTAATTGGTTAACCCGAAACCGCACGCAGTTCGACGTTGCAATCCAGACATCCGCACTCGCTGTTTTTGCAATTGCCGACGCAACGGGCTTTTCTATGCTCTTTGCTGCAATTGCACGGGTTTGTTGACGTATTCCCTCCCTCCCCCATCCTACTCCACGCTACTAGCGCGCACGGTTGAGGCTGCACTGAGTGCGTAATCTATGCTGTGGTGAAGGCATAACACTCACCACGGCTTGACTTACGCTCTCATTTGTTTGTTTCAACTGCTGCGCCTTGGTAGTATGTATGTCTGTTTTGAAGTTGCCCAGTTGAAAAAATGTCGTAAAAATTTCGCATAGATTTTTGCAACATTCGTGGGCTAAGGGCGAACTTTTTCTCGGTATATGCGTATGTGTCCATCCATAGGCCACAAATAATGGCACTAGGTGAGACCCAGGTTAATGAGGGTGCAGATCCACTGGATTTTCATATACCTGGTTATCACTGGTTTTCTCGGTATATGGTTTTCTCGGTATATGCGTATGTGTCCATCCATAGGCCACAAATAATGGCACTAGGTGAGACCCAGGTTAATGAATGTGCAGATCCACTGGATTTTCATATACCTGGTTATCACCTATTGCCATTATTCTCTGCCCATAGGGGCCTTGCTCTTTTTATCCGAATGACGTTGCGTATCAACTGCAGCAACAACATAGTGTGTCGGATAGCGAATTTAATACTATTTGGGTTAAATTCAAAATTCAAACACACACAATATGCACTTGTGCTTTCTTTATAGGAGTCCGAATTTAGATAGGGTTTCCACCTGTAATAAGCTGGATGCCTTATCTGATTCGATCTCAAATATATTGGAGCAATTTCCAGGCAGTGAAATTGTTGTTGCCGGCGATTTTAATGTGTACAACGCCACTGGGTTGAGCCACTCGGGTCTATCAACACAGGAGGGTTGTTATGTTGAGCTTTTTGCCGAGTGCAACCAACTCACTCAAGTGGTGAAGGAGCCGACGTATATTCCACGCGTCGGCGGGCAAAGCCCAAAAGTCCTAGACCTTTTTCTGACTTCACATCATGAAAAATATGATGTAAAAGTCATTGCACTTCTTGGTAATTCCGACCACTGTTCTGTTTCCGCTGAGTTTTCGTATTCTAGTTTACGCGCCTCTTCGATTAAAGCCCCGAAGAGGAATGTATGGCTTTACGAAAAAGCAAATTGGGTTGCGTTAAATGATTTTTTTCGCAACATTAATTGGAAATTGTGTTTCGCAGACAGAGACATAAATGCCGCGGCTTTAATGGTACAAAATATTATTTTATTAGGTATGCGGTCCTTCATACCTTCTAAAAAGATTAGCATTAAACCCAAGGACCACTCTTGGTTTAATGAGACTTGCAGGATTGCAGTCAGGTCGAAAGAGGAAGCCTTTCAGACTTGGCGTTCTAACAAGAATGCTGATACTGAAAGACTTCGTATACAGGCTAGGAATCGCTGTAATGCCGTGATCTTGCGCGAAAAGTTTCTTCGCGAACAAAACGCGCATTAAAAGGTCCTACTCTACCACAGAGGTTGTAAAAATGTCTGGTTATTTGTAAAAGGGGTGAAGAATCAGACGACATCGTCTACTCCAACTCTTAGTATGAATGGCCAGACCTTCACTGACCCGGTTGATAAAGCTAATCTCTTGGAAGAATTATTTGCAAATAATTCAACGCTCCCAGATAGTAATCAACCACTGCCTGTCGTCGATTTTGTTTCTTCTGCAATGCCGGAGATACATTTTCAAACTCGGACAGTTAAAAAGGTTTTAGAAAACCTCAACATTAATTCTGGGCCAGATGGCATATCTGCCCATGTGTTGAAGAAGTGCGCGTCAACGCTGGCTTGTCCGTTGCGTAACCTTTTCAACATCTCCTACACGACAGGAGTTTTTCCATCTTGTTGGAAGGTTGCCAATGTCCAGCCAGTCCCGAAAAAGGGCGAGGCCACGAACCCTGCCAATTACCGACCCATTGCAATATGCTCTGCACTCTCCAAGGTAATGGAGAGCGTAATTAACTTCCACTTTGTGAACTATCTTGAGCACAACGAATTGCTCAGTGACCGACAATACGGTTTCCGTAGGACCAGATCCACAGGTGACTTGATGGCGGTCCTCTCCGAAAAGTGGAATAATTGTGTTCACCTTTTCGGGGAGAGCAAGGCTGTTGCTCTTGATATCTCCAAGGCTTTTGATCGAGTGTGGCATAAAGCCCTCGTTTCAAAACTAATTGCATATGGTGTTGGTGAATCTTTTACTCGATGGATATCGAGTTTTCTCCAGGGTCGTTCAATACGAGTCGCGATGGATGGTGTTCTTTCGGAACAACATATCATCAATTCTAGAGTTCAGCAGGGTTCCGTCTTATCCCCGTCCCTATTTCTAGTATTTATCAATGACCTTCTGTCATTGACCCAGAACCCAAACCATTCCTTTGCAGATGATAGCAACATTTGTCATTCATACTCGTTCAAAAAGCGCCCAACCTCTTTGGAGATTGAGAGTAAAAGACGCAATATGAATGACACACTCAATAATGACCTTAAAACAATCTCCGAGTAGGGTCTTGCAAATAGAGTAGATTTTAATGCACGCAAGACCAATGTTGTCTATTATCTCATAAAAGAATGGATTCAACCCTACCTCCCCTTAATATGGGTGCTGTGGACATTGCAGAGTCAGCTGCTCTTGACGTTCCGGGCATATCAATTCAATGTGATCTCCGTTGGAATGATCACATATTTGACGTGTCGAAAGAGGCGGCCAAGTCCCTCGGTTTTTTAAAACGGTGTAAGACATACTTCACTCCTGCTGACTTGCGCACTGTCTACATCACCTATATTCGGCCTAAGATGGAATACAATTCGCACATATGGGCAGAGGCTTCAAAATCTTCTTTGGAGTTCCTGGATCGAATCCAACAACTTGCAATATATTTAATAGGGGATGAAAATATTTCATCCTCTATTGGTTCTCTTGAGCACCGAAGGACCGTAGGGTGTGTAAGCCTGTTCTATAGGTATTACAATGGTAAGTGTTCGAGGGAAATACATGGCCTGATTCCACCAGGTCGTGTGTCCTCTCGTTCTACTCGGGCATCGAACCAAGCCCACCCCTCCGTAGTTCACTCGGCTCTCAATAGAACCACGCATTACCGAGAGAATTCGTTCTTCAGTCGCACGATACGTTTGTGGAACAATCTCCCTGCGTCTGTTTTTCCCGACATTATTGATATTGGCAAGTTCAAAACAAACATTCACTGACACTACTCTATCTTTCCCCCCTCCGTTTAAATTATCACCCCTTCTTACGATCAACACTGTGCATTGCATGAATAGGGGGCATCCCCTGAGCGTTGGTTAATTTGTACAAAAAAAAAAGTGGCTCACAGCCATACGTCCCGAAGTCAATCCCGGGATTGACATCCCTAACATATATGTATGTATGTATAATTTTGACAAAACAAAATTTCTAAAAACAGAATACTTAAAAAATTGAAACAAAAATATTAAAGTATTTTTGGCACAGTAAGTGCTGATTGCCACAAGAGTATAGTGAGTATACTTGGGGCGAAACTTTTTTGAAAAGAGTGTAGTTTTTTTATGAAACTAAGACAAACAGTAGAAGGACACTTCCCCGAAAGCCATTTCCCCGAAAGACATTTCCCGGATTGGACATTTCCCCAAAATAGACATTTCACCGAACAGACATTTCCCCGAATAGACATTTCCCCGAAATGGACTATTCCCCGAAATGGACTCTTCTCCGAAATGGACACTTCCCCGAAATGGACACTTCTTTTTATATATTCGCAACAAATTTGCAAGTTACTAAAATTTCATTCTTCTTTGAGAATATAAAAATGATTAAATTTATTTGTATTTTAGGAATAATATATTTTTTTAGTGAAAATTTTATAGTTTTTTACTCAATATTTAAAATTTTTGATTTCTTATTTTTTAACTAAATTTACATAAATTTATAGCAGAAATTCATGTTTTCTTAAGAATATTAAAAATGATTATATTTATTTCCCAACTAGAACAAAATACGAATTGTTATCTTTGCGACTATCGTTTTTCCGGGAACTTAAAGGTTCTTACAAAAGTTATCTATTAAGCATCGTATAGATATATCAGAAAGGTAACTTTTTAATGTAAACAAATCGGGATAATACCCACATAGTGGCACCTCTGAACTTCATACTTCATAGTAGGCATTAGTTTTTTTTTGCTGCGTCATACCGTTTGATGTTAGCGTTTTTTGTGCCCCGTGTATTTTGTGTGGACAAAAATGTCCGTTTGATACTAAAAATATTACTTCAGGCGTCATTCTACAGTGTAAGGAGGTGTCTAAGGAAAATAATTTTAAATAAAAATGCAATTAAATTTAAAACATAGTTTTTGGTTTTTCATTATTATTGTCTATTTTGATGTTTATTTGATATGTATTAGTTTGACATTTGATTATTTCCATCAATTTTTGGAAAAGTAAATAATCGAATGACAACCTATAGTAATTTGTTTTCATATTTTTCATGTATATGGCAGTTAAAAGGGTTAACTAAAAGGTGCATTTAAACTATATTATCGACTGTCTAGAGGACAAATTTCTGATGATACCTTTTAATAGTTGACTTAAACATAACTTTTTAGTTATCTTTTCGAGAGCTAAAAGTCAACAAAGCGGCGGGCATTCGTAAGTCCTTCAAATACCCTTTTGTTCACTTTTACGACAACATTCGGATATCGTTAACTTTTTAAAGTTAGCATAAAGTTAGGTTTTGGGCATCTCTGGTTGGGTTGTAACACAAAATAATCTTGTTGTACAACATCACTCAAGTATAGACATATTTCAGTTGTCGTTGCTAACCTGTATCATCGCATGACAATAGAAAGACGCATGACACAATGTGTTTGTATTCTTATACAGTGACAACAGACAGACATCAGTCGCACGACAACTTTAACAGCCACAGTTGGAAATCAGTGTTGCCAGAATTTTTTAACATTGCGGCTAAAATACTGAAATAAAACGGCCAAAAAACGGATAAATTACATTTTTAAACCGGCTAAAAGACGACTAAATGTTTTTTGTTTTATATTTAATTTATTATAGTTAATTTGAAAATTTAAACAAATTTAATTGGAAAATTGCATGTTAAAGAAGTAGAAATCGGCTAAAATTCAATTTTATAAATTTTTATAAAATTATTATATTATAAAATTTGTTTTAAAATTTGTTTTAAAATTTGTTTTAAAAATTTCAAGAACTTTGAATCATATACAAAATATTTTAATCGTTTTTCTGTGGTTTTGATCAGTAAACAAGGTCCTAGCCGTGCTAATTAAGTCGATCGCAGTGGTCGTTTATTTCATAGCTTGAAATGTACATAAGCAAAATCCTTGCAGAGGCCGATGCTTACTCAGTAGACCAATCTTCTTGACTAGATCCTCTAAATTTGTCTACATCATAGTATATATATTCTTGATCAGCATGACCTCCTGAGTCGATTTAGCGATGTCCGTCTGTCTGTCCGTCTATCTGCATGTTGAAATCACTACTACCTACACAATTGAAAAGTTAGATAAATCAAACTCATAATTTAGATTACTTATATACCTGCGCTGTATGTGCGAAAAAATTGGCGAGATCGGTTCATTGTGACCTATGATCCGACCACTTATGTTCAAATACCTCATATAAAATGTACATATAAAGATCAATTTTTATGTATACGTGCTTAGGTAAACTTTTTTGGTCAAATATATATTGAAATCATGCTCAAATACATGGAATTATTGTTTTCTGCCGATACGACTTGTGGGTCCCAAAAAAAAAAATTCGAAATTCGGTACACCTACCCATTTGTAAATATGGGTATCAAATAAATGGAATTTCTTCAGCGATTGAAAGTTTGTAGTTATTTTCATGATTCGTATACACTGATAACCTTTATACCACTTTGAATGGTAACCACACATATGTGTAGGGTATTTATAGTGGGCTTAGACCGACTATAATTTTGATAATCCTAACTATCATAATAACACCAAATTTAAAATTTCTCATGTGATCTAACCTTCCCAACTGGTTTTTTTACAAATTAACCAACGCTCAGGGGATGCCCCCTCCTATTAATGCAAAGCAAAGTGTTGTTCGTAAGGAGGGATGATAGGTTAAAAGGAGGGGGAAAAGATAGAGTATTGTCGGTGAATGTTTGTTTTGAACTTGCTCATATCAAAATAGAACAATCGTTCCACAAACGTATCGTGCGACTGAAGAACGATTTCTCTCTATAATGCGTGGTTCTGTTGAGAGCCGAGTGGACTACAAAGGGGTGGGCTTGGTTTGACGCCCGAGAAGAACGAGAGAACACCCGACCTGGTTGAATCAGGGCTTGTATTTCCCTCGAACACTTAACGTTGTAATACCTAAACAACAGTCTTACAGACCCAACGGTCCTTCGGTGCTCAAGAGAACCAATAGACGATGAAATATTTTCATCCTCTATTAAATATATTGCACGTTGTTGGATTCGGTCAAGGAACTCCAAGGAGGATTTTGAGGACCCTGCCCAAATGTGCGAATTGAATTCCATTTTAGGTCGTATATAGGTAGTGTAGACAGTGCGTAAGTAAGCAGGAGTGAAGTATGTTTTACACCGTTTTAAAAAACCGAGGCACTTGGCCGCTTCTTTCGACACATTAAATATGTGGTCATTCCTACGGAGATCACATTGAATTGATATGCCCAGAACGTCAAGAGCAGCTGACTGCGCAATGTCCACATCACCCATATTAAGGGGAGCGAGGGGTTAATCCTTTCTTTTTTGAAATAATAGACAACATTGGGTCTTGCTTGCATTAAAATCTACCTTATTTGCAACACCCCACTCGGAGATTGATTTAAGGTCATTATTGAGTGTGTCAATTATAGTGCGTCGTTTACTCTCAATCTCCAAAGAGTTTGGCCGCTTGTTGAACGAATATGAATGACAAATGTTACTGTCATCTGCAATGGAATGAATTGGGATCTGGGTCAATGACAGAAGGTCATTGATAAATACCAGAAATAGGGACGGGGATAGGACGGAACCCTGCAGAACTCCAGAATTGATGGAATGTTGTTCTGAGAACACACCATCCATCGCAAATCGTATTGAACGACCTTGGAGAAAACTCGATATCCATCGAGTAAAAGATTCACCGACACCATATGCAATTAGCAACAGACTCCCCGCTCTCCCAGCTCTCCCCGAAAAGATGAACACATTATTCCACTTTTCGGAGAGTACTGCCATCAAGTCACATGTGGATCTGGTCCTATGGAAACCGTATTGTCGGTCACTGAGCAATTCGTTGTGCTCAAGATAGTTCACAAGGTGGAAGTTAATTACGCTCTTCATTACCTTGGAGAGAGCAGAGCATATTGCAATGGGTCGGTAATTGACAGGGTTCGTGGCCTCGCTCTTTTTTGGAAATGGCTGTACATTGGCAACCTTCCATCAAGATGGAAAAACTCCTGTCGTGTAGGAGATGTTGAAAAGGTTACGCAACGGACAAGTCAGCGTTGACGCGCACTTCTTCAACACATGGGCAGATATGCTATCTGGTCCAGAGGCTTTGTTAATGTTGAGGTTTTCTAAAACCTTTTTAACTGCCCGAGTTTGAAATGTATCTCCGGCATTGCAGAAGAAACAAAATCGACGACAGGTAGTGGTTGATTACTATCTGGGAGCGTTGAATTATTTGCAAATAATTCTGCAAAGAGATTAGCTTTATCAACCGGGTCAGTGAAGGTCTGGCCATTCATACTAAGAGTTGGAGTAGATGATGTCGTCTGATTCTTCACCCTTTTTACGAATGACCAGAAATTTTTACTACCCCAGTGATAGAGTAGGAACTTTTTGCGTCTGTATAAAAAGTCTTTCAGTATCAGCATTCTTGTTAGAACGCCAAGTCTGAAAGGCTTCCTCTTTCGACCTGACTTCTAGTCTCATTAAACCTAAAGTGGTCCTTGGGTTTAATGCTAATCTTTTTAGAAGGTATGAAGGACCGCATACCTAATAAAATAATAGTTTGTACCATTTAATCCGCGGACAGAGACATATGTCTGCGAAACACAATTTCCAATTAAAGTTGCGAAAAAAATCATTTAACGCAACCCAATTTGCTTTTTCGTAAAGCCATACAGTCCTTTTCGGGGTTTTAATCGAAGAGGCGCGTAAACTAGAATACGAAAACTCAGCGGAAACACTATAGTGGTCGGAGATACCAAGAGGAGCAAGGACATTTACATCATATTTTTCTTGATGAGAAGTCAGAAAAAGGTTTAGAACTTTTTGGCTTTGCCCACCGACGCGTGGGAGGTAAGTCGGTTCCTTCACCAATTCCGTGAGTTGATTGCACTCTGCAAACAGCTCAACATAACAACCCTCCTGTGTTGGAAGACCCGAATGGCTCAACCAAGTGGCGTTTTGCACATTAAAATCGCCGGCAACAACAATTTCACTGCCTGGAAATTGCTCCAATATATTTGAGATCGAATCAGATAAGGCATCCAGTTTATTACAGGTGGAAACCCTTTCTAGATTCGATCTCAAATATATTGGAGCAATTCACAGGCAGTAAAATTGTTGATGCCGTCGATTTTAATGTGCACAACGCCACTTGTGTTTCGCAGACAGAGACATAAATGCCGCGGCTTTAATGGTACAAAATATTATTTTATTAGGTATGCGTCTTTCATACCTTCTAAAAAGATTAGCATTAAACCCATGGACCACTCTTAGTTTAATGAGACTTGCAGGATTGCAGTCAGGTCGAAAGAGGAAGCTTTTCAGACTTGGCGTTATAACAAGAATGCTGATACTGAAAGACTTCGTATACAGGCTGTAATGCCGTGATCTCGCGCGAAAAGTTTCTTCACGAACAAAACGCGCATTAAAAGGTCCTACTCTACCACAGAGGTTGTAAAAATGTCTGGTTATTTGTAAAAGGGGTGAAGAATCATACGACATCGTCTACTCCAACTCTTAGTATGAATGGCCATACCTACACTGACCCGGTTGATAAAGCTAATCTCTTGGCAGAATTATTTGCAAATAATTCAACGCTCTCAGATAGTAATCAACCACTGCCTGTCGTCGATTTTGTTTCTTCTGCAATGCCGGAGATACATTTTCGAACTCGGGCAGTTAGAAAGGTTTTAGCAAACCTCAACATTAACAAAGCCTCTTGGCCAGATGGCATATCTGTCCAATGTTGTCTGTTATCTCACAAAAGAATGTATTCACTTCCATCCCCTCAATATGGATGCTGTGGATATTGCGCAGTCAGCTGCTCTTGACGTTCTTGGCATATCAATTCAATGTGATCTCCGTTGAAATGGCCAGACCTACATATAAATGTGTCGAAAGAAGCGGCCAAGTGCCTCGGTTTTTTAAAAGTGTGTAATACATACTTCACTCCTGCTGACTTACGCACTGTCTACACTACCTATATACGACCTAAAATGGAATTCAATTCGCACATTTGGGCAGGGTCCTCAAAATCCTCCTTGGAGTTCCTGGACCGAATCCAACAACGTGCAATATATTTAATAGAGGATGAAAATATTTCATCGTCTATTGGTTCTCTTGAGCACCGAAGGACCGTTGGGTGTGTAAGACTGTTGTTTAGGTATTACAACGTTAAGTGTTCGAGAGAAATACAAGCCCTGATTCAACCAGGTCGTGTGTTCTCTCGTTCTTCTCGGGCGTCAAACCAAGCCCACCCCTTTGTAGTCCACTCGGCTCTCAACAGAACCACGCATTATAGAGAGAAATCGTTCTTCAGTCGCACGATACGTTTGTGGAACGATTGTTCTATTTTGATATGAGCAAGTTCAAAACAAACATTCACCGACAATACTCTATCTTTCCCCCCTCCTTTTAACCCATTTGATAACCATATTTACAAATGGGTAGGTGTACCGAATTTCGAATTTTTTTTTGGGACCCACAAGTCGTATCGGCAGAAAACAATAATTCCATGTATTTGAGCATGATTTCAATATATATTTGACCAAAAAAGTTTACCTAAGCACGTATACATAAAAATTGATCTTTATATGTACATTTTATATGAGGTATTTGAACATAAGTGGTCGGATCATAGGTCACAATGAACCGATCTAGCCAATGTTTTCGCACATACAGCGTAGGTATATAAGTAATCTAAATTATGAGTTTGATTTATCTAACTTTTCAATTGTTTAGGTAGGTAAATCGACTCAGGAGGTCATGCTGATCAAGAATATATATACTATGATGTAGACAAATTTAGAGGATCTCGTCAAGAAGATTGGTCTACAGAGTAAGCATCAGCCTCTGCAAGGATTTTGCTTATGTACATTTCAAGCTATGAAATAAACGGCCACTGCGATCGACTTAATTAGCACGGCTAGGACCTTGTTTACTGATCAAAACCATAGAAAAACGATTAAAACTTTTGTATATGATTCAAAGTTCTTGAAATTTTTAAAACAAATTTTAAAACAAATTTTATAATATAATAATTTTATAAAAATTTATAAAATTGAATTTTAGCCGATTTCTACTTCTTTAACATGCAATTTTCCAATTAAATTTGTTTAAATTTTCAAATTAACTATAATAAATTAAATATAAAACAAAAAACATTTAGTCGTCTTTTAGCCGGTTTAAAAATGTAATTTATCCGTTTTTTGGCCGTTTTATTTCAGTATTTTAGCCGCAATGTTAAAAAATTCTGGCAACACTGATTTCCAACTGTGGCTGTTAAAGTTGTCGTGCGACTGATGTCTGTCTGTTGTCATGGTTGACTGTATAAGAATACAAACACATTGAGTCATTCGTCTTTCTATTGTCATGCGATGATACAGGTTAGCAACGACAACTGAAATATGTCTATACTTGAGTGATGTTGTACAACAAGATTAGTTTGTGTTACAACCCAACCAGAGATGCCCAAAACCTAACTTTATGCTAACTTTAAAAAGTTAACGATATCCGAATGTTGTCGTAAAAGTGATCAAAAGGGTATTTGAAGGACTTACGAATGCCCGCCTCTTTGTTGACTTTTAGCTCTCGAAAAGATAACTAAAAAGTTATGTTTAAGTCAACTATTAAAAGGTATCATCAGAAATTTGTTGACTTTTAGCTCTCGAAAAGATAACTAAAAAGTTATGTTTAAGTCAACTATTAAAAGGTATCATCAGAAATTTGTCCTCTAGACAGTCGATAATATAGTTTAAATGCACCTTTTAGTTAACTCTTTTAACTGCCATATACATGTAAAATATGACAACAAATTATTATCAATGTATTAGGTTGTCATTCGATTATTTACTTATCCAAAAATTTATGGAAATAATCAAATGACAAACTAATACATATCAAATAAACATTAAAATAGACAATAATAATGAAAAACCAAAAACAATGTTTTAAATTTAATTGCATTTTTATTTAAAATTATTTTCCTGAGTCACCTCCTCACACGTCAGAGTGACGCCTGCAGTAAGTAACTGTACACGAACATTTTCAAATTCATAAACCAGATTTTGTAGTGTTTCATAAACGCAATTTACTCATCGCGGTAAATATTTTTACTATCAATTCTAAAAAGCTTCCTCTTTCGACCTGACTGCAATCCTACAAGTCTCATTAAACTAATAGTGGTCCTTGGGTTTAATGCTAATCTTTTTAGAATGTATGAAGGACCGCATACCTAATAAAATAATATTTTGTACTATTAAAGCCGCGGCATTTATGTCTCTGTCTGCGAAACACAAGTGCCGTTGTGCACATTAAAATCGACGGCAACAACAATTTTACTGCCTGGGAATTGCTCCAATATATTTGAGATCGAATCAGATAAGGCATCCAGCTTATTACAGGTGGAAACCCTTTCTAGATTCGGACTCCTATAAAGAAAGCACAAGTGCATGATGTGCGTTTGGATTTTGACTTTAACCTAAATTGAATTAAATTCGCTATCCGACACACTATGTTGTTGCTGAAATTGATACACAACGTCACTCTCTAAGCCACGTTGCGACGTGAACTGTATTGTGGTTGTGTCCAGACGTAGTGCGGATGTCTGGATTGCGCACACTATCCGACACACTATGTTGTTGCTGCAGTTGATACACAACGTCACTCTCTGAGCCGCGTTGCGACGTGAACTGTATTGTGGTTGTGTCCAGACGTAGTGCGGATGTCTGGGTTGCGCACACTGCGCACTTCAGGGTCACCAATATCGCTTTATCGAATTTAAATAAAATATAATTTTTAGAAAACGATTAAACTATTATTTTTGAAGTAACTAAAGCGAATGAAAAATAATTTAATAAATTTTGACCAAACAAAATTTCTAAAAACATAATAAAAAAGAAAAAAAACAAAAATATTAAAGTATTTTTAGCACAGTAAGTGCTGATTGCCACAAGAGCATGGTGGGTATACTTGGGGCGAATTTTTTTTGAAAAGAGTGTATTTTTTTATGAAACTAAGACAAACAGTAGCAGGACACTTCCCCGAAAGCCATTTCCCGGATCGGACATTTCCCGGATTGGACATTTCCCCGAAAGGCATTTCCCCAAAATAGACATTTCCCAGATTTGACATTTCACCGAACGGCCATTTTCCCGAATAGACATTTCCCCGAAATGGACTATTCCCCGAAATGGACTCTTCTCCGAAATGGACACTTTTTCCGAAATTACCACTTCCCCGAAATGGACATTTCCACGAAATGGACACTTCCCCGAAATTGTAACAAACATTTCTACAATTTAAAAAAAAAAAAATTGCATCTGTTACACTACACAACAAAATGAGAAAAAAAGTTTGAGCAGTAAATTCCATTATTTTTGTATTATTGGAAATGACTCGCATATTTTGAATATATGAATTAAAAAATTTTGTACGAATAGGTTTACGAGATTTCGGGCAATATCTTTTGTACTGAGCTTTCAAAAAGATGGTCACATATATTTATAAATATCTCGCGTTTAATAAAACCCATAAACTCAATTGTTATATCGAATGAAAGATAATTAAATATCCAATAAACATTTCTTACAATTTGAAATTGATTTACTGGTTTAAGAAAACTCTATAGAAGAACTCGAAAAATGTAAATTTTGTCGACCAATATTTTATTTAAAAAATGCATTTAAAAAATGACGAATAAATAAAAACGAAAGATGATGCACAGTTTGTAATATTACAAAATTAGCCTGTACATATTTAAAGAAAATGATGTAAAAATAAAAGAAATCTATGGATACGTTTTGAGAATAGAAAAAATCATGTGAGTGCATTTCAATTCGGTATTAACTAAAAAAAATCGCATAATATGTTTATACCCTATACCCATGGGTTACAAGTTATAAAATATATGTGAGGATATTTTAGCGCCTCTTAGTACGCGTGGTATGA
This sequence comes from Dryomyza anilis, assembly GCA_951804985.1. Taxonomy (NCBI): domain Eukaryota; kingdom Metazoa; phylum Arthropoda; class Insecta; order Diptera; family Dryomyzidae; genus Dryomyza; species Dryomyza anilis. Next base: position 50,386,389 of record OX638135.1, read on the forward strand.
AAAAGTATATATTTTCTTGGTCAAAATCACTTTCCGAGTTGATTAAATATTCCGAATGATGTAAAATTTATTTTCAATATATTTTAGTAGAATAGTAATTCGAAGTTCGAAAATGAGTCGATTTAGTCAACGTAATCTAGTACATCCACTACGAAATATTGTTTTACTTTTTAGGATCACATATCTCGTCAAGTATTAAAGATAAAGTTATAAAATTTAAAATTAATTACAAGCAATCATCTATCAATAGGTGCTCAAAAAATAATCGTGATCCGCTCACATTTTTATTTTTATGACTATTTGTATAGCACTCAATTATATTGCTTGCACATAACCTTTTTTATCCTCAAATGTTTTTTTCATTAATAGCTCATTTTTTGTCATTTATAGCTCAATTTCTTCGAAAGAGTGTGAACTAATTTTGAAAAATTAAAATTTGTGTATCATCTTACTTTCTCGATTTTTTTTTTCCATTTTTTTAAATGAATTTTTTCTTAAATTTTTGTTGAAAAAAAATGTTTTTTCAAGTTCTCCTCTCGAGTTCTCTTAAACTAATGAACCAATTTAAAAATGTTCTAAGAAATGTTTATTCTATATTCAATAAACTTTCATTCGATATAACATTTTATGTGTTATTTAAAACGCGAGATATTTGCAAATGTATGTGACCACCTTTATGAAAGCTCGGTTCAAAAGTTATTGGCTCATATTTTGTATACCTATCCAAAGAAACATTATTAAATCATATTTTCGGATTAAGGGCGTCATTTTACATAATACAAAAATAAACTTGTCTGTTGCGCAGAATGGCTGTTGTGTAGTGTTATTAAAGCCGGTTCGGCATATATTATGTTTCGGTCTAGCTCAGGGAAAATGAGGTGGGGTTTGCTATGCAAACAAGTAATGAAAAGTGTTACTTCATTTAAAATATATGCAGATAAGATGATTTCACCATGACCTTTATTTTTTTTTATATTCGAAATTGAAAAGGAAAATTAACTAAATAAATTAGAACGAGTTGGGAAAGTTAGGTCACATGGGTAAGTTCGGTCACATGGAACGGACTTTTATAGTCGGTCGGGCCCGACTATGGAATACGTTACACTTTGGTGTGAATTTTAGTGTGGGGAATTTAATTGTATACCTACCTTTAAAGTTCTTAATTATGCTGAACATTCTTACACTCAGAATATTATTTACATATCAAATTTCTGACGACGTATATTCCATTAATTTAAAAAATTGATGTAAAAGTAAAAAAATAAAAAATCAAAAAATGTTAAAACATGTAGAAAAATAAATGTGGGCGAACCACGCCCACTTTTAAAACAGATGTAGAGATTTAAGGCTAATATTTCATAATTTTGTTTTCAATAATTTGCGAATAAAATGTCCACTATGAAAAAGCGAGGAGTAATAAAAAAATCAAATGTACGCCCACATTTGATTTTTTTATTACTCCTTTATTACGTCCATTTTTGAATCATATATTTTTAGGTGAATTCTAACAATACGTTTTAAATTTTATAAGTATATCTTGAATACTTTTCGAGTTATTGATTCGTAAAGAGTTATATAAAAGTGTCTTGTATGGGAGGTGGGCGTGTCCGTTGACCAATTTGGCTCATTTGCATTGACAAAACTAACTTTTGGATAAAAAGTATTGAAACGAAATTTCATCGCATTCTAAGCAGTATTTCTCAATTTATCGTGTATACGGACAGCAAGACAGCAAGACAGACGGACATGGCTAAACGGACACGGGTGGTGATGCTGATCAAGAATATATATACTTTTCCATCCGGACACGCCTCCTAAGGGGCGTTACAACATATGTACAAAGTTAATATACCCTGTACCTCATAGGTGTAGGGTATAAAAATAATAAAATAACTAAGACATGAATGAATATGATATTATTTTATATCTGGAGGAATTTGGATGTTGATTATCCCCCATATTCTTTACCCTCCCAACCTGATAAACCTAAAATGTTTAGCCTTATTATTTTTCCTCTCAACCTAATTCATTGCTTCACCTTTCATGCAATTTATATAGATTCAATTTTCCATGTTTTAAACTATATTTATTAACATATTAAAGTTTCTTTTAAAATTATTAAAATTAAGGTTAATAAATCTAATCATGTTAAAAAGAAAAATTATAAAATGTATTCTTTTTTTTTTAAATTAATTATTAATCAAAAACTAAACTAATAAATATTTGCATTTTTGCAAATGTAGTTAATTATTAAATGAATTTATTTAAACGGATAACTGAGATAAATGAGTAAAATATATATGGGACATTCCACGTCAATTCGCCGAGGTTTGATCCTGACCCCCTTCGATTTGTTTTATATTTTAATATGTTGTTACTATTGGTCAATGAAGTTTAAATTGAATTTTTCAGTTCTCTATCGCACCCCTTCACCCCCTTAATGATTTCCAAAAACACGATTTTTGCTGTTTTGCACCACAGCGTCAAAAAACTGCCTTTTTAAAATTCTGAAAAAATTCACATAAATTTTTGACATTAAATAAAGATCATACTACTTTGATTTGGAGTGTTAAGAATTTTTCTTAACTTTGAAAATCCTTTTTTTTTTATTCAAATCGCCATAATTTTGTATTGGTTTGAGATACAACATTGAAAACTGGTACATGGTCATATGTATTAAGTAGGAACTATGGTACAAAAAATGTGCGGTAACTGTCAACGGCCACGACTAGCTGCCATATAAAATTTACATTAAAACCGCTATAACTCTGAATATATATGAGGTATATTATTGAAATTTTGTCCAACATAATATTATACAATAACAAAGTCGAATACTAAAAATTGTTGAGATCGGCCAACTTCCACGCCTACCTGCCATATAAACATAACTTTGGTGTTATATGAGATATATTGATGGAATTGTTCAAGTATTCCTTTTTTGTATCAAGTAATATAAATTCGAAGTATGGGTGTAATCAACCAACTGCCACGCCTACCTCCCATATAAACATAACATTTCATCAGCCATAACTCCGTTTTTGTAAGAGATATCATGTTTTTTTCATTGATTTATTTGTAGGTATGAATAACTAAACGAAATTTTGTTTTGAACAGTCTATTGTAACGCATACCTACCATATAAATTTAGCATTTCATCTCCTATAACTCCGATACTATGCGACATATGATGACAATTTTAGACTATAGTATCACTCTGCTGTTTATCTTTCCACGGACATTAAAATAAATAAATATTTCAAACATTGATTTTTTTTGTAAATTTCAACAAGGGGGTACACTTGTAATTTAAATGAAAAATATGGTATTTAAATTTTTCTTAAAATATAAACAAAATGTCGCAAAAAAGAAAACACTGAATTAAAGTACGTTAATCGATGCATTTTAAGTTTTATTAGTTTTTTATATAAACAATGTTTTCATTGTTTTTTTTTTAATGCATTTTACAATTTTTAATATTGTTTTTTTTCGATTAATTTTATTTTAGTCGTGCAATATAAGTATATTAAGAATTAATATAATGAAAATTAATGTAAGTTTTCTACAAAAATATGTTTTATAAGATTTTCAAAAAAATTAACCAAAACATTCCCGTTGAAACTTTATATTCGAAATTAATGAAGATTTTTCAAAATTAATAGAGATAATTTATTAATTTAGAATTTTAACAGTATTATAATTTAGAGAAGTAGAGAATTTCGTAATAATTGCAGTTCCATCCTTTCCTGGAATTATGCAATGCATTTTTTGTAGTTGCTGTATTTTCCCAGCACTTTCAAACCGTGTCTTCAACTGAATTTTCTCTAGCTCATACTCTTCTTTCGTTGAGTACTTCACTGTTATTTTAGGCAGATGCAATGGTTCATTAGCCCATTCAAATAGTTCATGAGCTGATGTTATTTGGCGATCGGACGGACGTTGTAAACTAGCTCTGGCAGCTTCTCTTTTTAAAGTACCACCCACGCCATCGCAAGGTCCTTTTCCGTGTGCTGTTGCGAAGATATGCCATTCAGCTTCAATATGGAATGTATTTTTGTGATAACATAAGTTAGAAAAATGTTTATAGTTTTTAAATTGCTGAGGTGCGCCATCGGAGAAATAAAATATTTTTTTTACATTTTCATTTATTGAATTTATGAATTCAACAATAATTCGATTGAATATATGGACAGATATAGAATCATGACATTGTCGGATATAATGACAAGACTCTTGTGCCCATCTTTATAGTACACGACGACGGTATATACGGTAGCTTGCTCATTGTTCCAATGGAATCCAGGCGCAGCATTTTGCACTACAAATGCATAGTTTTCGGCAAAATCACATTCCACAAGAATCTCTCCTTCTTTCAGAGACTCCTTTAGTTGTTTCATATACTCCTTGCTTTTTGGAGATAAAAGAATGTGGCAAAAGAATTTTCACTTTTTCACAAAACTCTTCAATGAATTCTGAAGAACATTTTATAAGAGTCTCTAGAGATGTCCTGGGTTTTGACATCCACTGCTTATATTTTATTTCATCAATGTCATTCAATGAAAACAATTGGCCCAGAACTTTTTGCAAAGCTTCTAGCCCAGGACATAGTACGCAATTGCTGAAATAACAATCTTCCGTTTTATCTGTGCACATTACAATATCAAGACATTCTTGATAAGTTGCAAGTGACTTTTTCGTATATGTGCTGAGCTCCTTTATATTAGAACCTAAATTTTATTTAATAAAACAAGATATCATTTTAAAATGCTTTATTTTATACCTGATATCATCAGCTTCACGTTTTGGTGTATTGCGCAACCGCACACCGTATGAGTACCTGAAGCTCCAGCTAAAATGCAATGCTTTGTCCTCATTGATGCAAAAGTAGAAAACAACTTATTACAACATAACAACAACTTCAAATATAACAACATATTAAAATGGGGGATAATCAACATCCAAATTCCTCCAGATATAAAATAATATCATATTCATTCATGTCTTAGTTATTTTATTATTTTTATACCCTACACCTATGAGGTACAGGGTATATTAACATTGTGCATATATTGTAACGCCCCTTAGGAGGCGTGTCCGGATGGAAAAGTATATATATTCTTGATCAGCATCACCACCCGTGTCCGTTTAGCCATGTCCGTCTGTCTTGCTGTCTTGCTGTCTTGCTGTCCGTATACACGATAACTTGAGAAATACTGCTTAGAATGCGATGAAATTTCGTTTCAATACTTTTTAGCCAAAAGTTAGTTTTGTCAATGCAAATGAGCCAAATTGGTCAACGGACACGCCCACCTTCCATGCAAGACACTTTTATATAACTCTTTACGAACCAATAACTCGAAAAGTATTCAAGATATACTTATAAAATTTAAAACGTATTGTTAGAATTCACCTAAAAATATATGATTCAAAAATGGACGTGATACGCCCACATTTGATTTTTTTTATTACTAGTGGACATTTTATTCGCAAATTATTGAAAACAAAATTATGAAATATTAGCCTTAAATCTCTACATCTGTTTTAAAAGTGGGCGTGGTTCGCCCACATTTATTTTTCTACATGTTTTAACATTTTTTGATTTTTTATTTTTTTACTTTTACATCAATCTTTTTAAATTAATGGAATATTCGTCGTCAGAAATTTGATATGTAAATAATATTCTGAGTGTAAGAATGTTCAGCATAATTAAGAACTTTAAAGGTAGGTATACAATTAAATTCCCTACACTAAAATTAACACCAAAGTGTAACGTATTCCATAGTCGGGCCCGACCGACTATAAAAGTCCGTTCCATGTGACCGAACTTACCCATGTGAACTAACTTTCCCAACTCGTTCTAATTTATTTAGTTAATTTTCCTTTTCAATTTCGAATATAAAAAAAAAAATAACGGTCATGGTGAAATCATCTTATCAGAATATATTTTAAATGAAGTAACACTTTTCGATACTAGTTTGCAAAGCAAACCCCACCCCATTTTTCCTGAGCTAGACCGAAACATAATATATGCCGAACCGGCTTTAATAACACTACACAACAGCCATTCTGCGCAACAGAGAAGGTTATTTTTGTATTATGTAAAATGACGCCCTTAATCCGAAAATATGATTTAATAATGTTTCTTTGGATGGGTATACAAAATATGAGCCAATAACTTTTGAACCGAGCTTTCATAAAGGTGGTCACATACATTTGCAAATATCTTGCGTTTTAAATAACACATAAAATGTTATATCGAATGAAAGTTAATTTAATATCGAATAAACATTTCTTAGAACAATTGGTTCATTAGTTTAAGAGAACTCGAAAGGAGAACTTGAAAAAACATTTTTTTTCAACAAAAATTTAAGAAAAAATTCATTTAAAAAAATGGAAAAAAAATCGAGAAAGTAAGATGATACACATATTTTTTTCAAAATTAGTTCACACTCTTTCGAAAAAATTGAAATTTGAGGATAAAAAAAGTTATGTGCAAGCAATATAATTGAGTGCTATACAAATAGTCATAAAAATAAAAATGTGAGCGGATCACGATTATTTTTTGAGCACCTATTGATAGATGATTGCTTGTAATTAATTTTAAATTTTATAACTTTATCTTTAATACTTGACGAGATAAGTGATCCTAAAAAGTAAAACAATATTTCGTAGTGGATGTACTAGATTACGTTGACTAAATCGACTCATTTTCGAACTTCAAATTACTATTCTACTAAAATATATTGAAAATAAATTTTACATCATTCGGAATAGCAGACGGTCATATTTAATCAACTCGGAAAGTGATTTTGACCAAGAAAATATATACTTTTTCATACCACGCCTACTAAGAGGCGCTAAAATATCCTCACATATATTTTATAACTTGTAACCCATGGGTATAGGGTATAAACATATTATGCGATTTTTTTTAGTTAATACCGAATTGTAATGCATTCACATGATTTTTTCTATTCTCAAAACGTATCCATAGATTTCTTTTATTTTTACATCATTTTCTTTAAATATGTGCAGGCTAATTTTGCAATATTATAAACTGTGCATCATCTTTCGTTTTTAATTATTCGTCATTTTTTAAATGCATTTTTAAATAAAATTTTGGTCGACAAAATTTACATTTTTCGAGTTCTTTTTTTTAAATTGTAGAAATGTTTGTTACAATTTCGGGGAAGTGTCCATTTCGGGGAAGTGGTAATTTCGGAAAAAGTGTCCATTTCGGAGAAGAGTCCATTTCGGGGAATAGTCCATTTCGGGGAAATGTCTATTCGGGAAAATGGCCGTTCGGTGAAATGTCAAATCTGGGAAATGTCTATTTTGGGGAAATGCCTTTCGGGAAAATGTCCAATCCGGGAAATGTCCAATCCGGGAAATGTCCAATCCGGGAAATGGCTTTCGGGGAAGTGTCCTGCTACTGTTTGTCTTAGTTTCATAAAAAAAATACACTCTTTTCAAAAAATGTTCGCCCCAAGTATACCCACCATACTCTTGTGGCAATCAGCACTTACTGTGCTAAAAATACTTTAATATTTTTGTTTTAATTTTTTAAGTATTCTGTTTTTAGAAATTTTGTTTGGTCAAAATTTATTAAATTATTTTTCATTCGCTTTAGTTTCTTCAAAAATAAAAGTTTAATCGTTTTCTAAAAATTACATTTTATTTAAATTCGATAAAGCGATATTGGTGACCCTGAAGTGCGCAGTGTGCGCAACCCAGACATCCGCTCTATGTCTGGACACAACCACAATACAGTTCACGTCGCAACGCGGCTCAGAGAGTGACGTTGTGTATCAACTGCAGCAACAACATAGTGTGTCGGCAGTTGTACAACAACAAAATACATTGGTGGCAAAAACAAAAATTATCTGCTAATCTACTTCGCTAAAAGCTTGAGTTTACTTCGTGGTAATGTTGTAGTTTTTTATTGATGCTGAATTTATGACTTTTGGGTACTTGATATTACAGACAGTGTTTGATTGTTGAGTTGAAATTCACCAAAATTCATTATATTTAAATGAAAATATATATTTTTAATGAATATGTACATTTATGCATGTGAATAAAAAAGAAATGATGGCATAATGTCCACTGTTTTAACAATAAATTTTAACGAGTATTAACGAGTTTTTTTCTTAAATCGACACCACTAATCTAATTTGTTTACTTTGTTTTAATTATAATGTATTGGTATGAGATATTGAATTAAAAATAAGTAACAAAAGGCATACTTATATATTGTATATGGCCAATAAGCAATAAATCTAAAATTTTAATGAAACAAAAAAATCTGTTTTAGGTACATCAAACTGAAAACTACCATACCAAATATGAAATAAGTGTGTTCACGAAATATGATACAATTCTACAATGCTGCTAATGTACATCGGCAACTGCTCCGTTTCGTGAATACCTTTATAGTGTGTCGGATAGCGAATTTAATTCAATTTGGGTTAAATTCAAAATCCAAACGCACATCATGCACTTGTGCTTTCTTTATATATTTAGAATAAATTATTCTCTCCCTGATGAAATGCAGCGGGTTTAGTGTTGCTATATTATTATGGAATTCAAGGATTATATTTATGTATATTTTAGATGTTTTTTTAGTTTGAAATTAATTTTAAATTTATCTAATTTTTTATTAATTTAATTTTAATTTAATATTAATAAAATCGCTTTATATCTATGAATTCACAAAATCTTGGCACGAGTCGTGCACGGGTCCAGCTAGTATATATATATATATATATATATATATATATATATATATATATTTATATATATATATATATATATATATATATATATATATATATATATACATATATATATATATATATATATATATATATATATATATATATATATACTAGCTGGACCCGTGCACGACTCGTGCCAAGATTTTGTGAATTCATAGATATAAAGCGATTTTATTAATATAAAAAAACATTAATATTATTTTTTATATCAGGGGCCCGTGCTTCGCTGTGGAAGTTTTTATTAGTTTTATAAATGTAGTAATCAAATAATAATTTTCCGCCAAAACAACTTTTCTCAAAACAACTTTTCAGACAGTAGAATATAATTCTCCGCCAAAACAACTTTTCAGACAGTAGAATAGAAATCTTCGCCGTAAAATTCTTCCCCATAGAAGTTTTAGTGTAGTTAGTTTTAATGTGGTGAGTTTTAGTGTGTTGAATTTTTAGTGTGGTGAGTTTTAGTGTGGACTGTTTTAGTGTGGTGAGTTTTGGTATGGTGAGTTTTAGTGTGGTGAGTTTTAGTGTGGTGAATTTTTAGTGTAGTGAGTTTTAGTGTGGTGAGTTTTAGTGTGGTGAGTTTTATTGTGGTGAGTTTTAGTGCGGTGAGTTTTAGTGTGGTGAGTTTTAGTGTGGTGAGTTTCGGTGTGGTGAGTTTTTAGTATGGTGAGTTTTAGTGTGGTGAGTTTTAGTGTGGCAAATTTTTAGTGTGGTGAGTTTAGTGTGGTGAGTTTTAGTGTGGTGAATTTTGGTGTGGTGAGTTTTAGTGTGGTGATTTTTGGTGTGGTGAGTTTTAGTATGGTGAATTTTTAGTGTGGTGAGTTTTAGTGTGGTGAATTTTACTTTTTCGTTTCATCTTTTTAGATTGTGTATGTGCTGAGTTATGTTGTTTTGAATGTTTAGGTTGTATGGGAGGTACCACGCCCCTTTGTCCGATCCCGCCCATATATAGCCTATGACACCCTCCGGACTCCTTTCAGTTAAATCGGTTCATATAGATAGATAGATATATATATATATATATATATATATATATATATATATATATATATATATATATATATATATATATATATATATATAGCAGGACCCGTGCACGACTCGTGCCAATATTTTCTAATTTCATATATATAAAGCGATTTTATTAATAAAAAAAACATTATTATTATTTTTTATATCAGGGGCCCGTGCTTCGCTGTGGAAGTTTTTATTGGTTTTATAAATGTAGTAACCAAATAATAATTCTCCGTCAAAACAACTTTTCTCAAAGACAATTCAGACAGTAGAATATTTCGCCGTAGAATTCTTACCAGTAGAAATCTTCGCCGTAAAATTCTTCCCCATAGAACGCTTTACCGTAGAATTTTTCCCGGTAGAACTCTTCCCGGTAGAACTCTTCCCGGTAGAATTCTTCCCCGTAGACTTTTTCCCAGTAGAAGTTTTAGTGTAGTTAGTTTTTAATGTGTTGAGTTTTAGTGTGTTGAATTTTTAGTTTAGTGAATTTTTAGTGTGTTGAATTTTTAGTTTAGTGAATTTTTAGTGTGTTGAATTTTTAGTTTAGTGAATTTTTAGTGTGGTGAGTTTTGGTGCGGTGAGTTTTATTGTGGTGAGTTTTAGTGCGGTGAGTTTTAGTGTGGTGAGTTCTAGTGTGGTGATTTTCGGTGTGGTGAGTTTTTAGTATGGTGAGTTTTAGTGTGGTGAGTTTTAGTGTGGTGAGCTTTATTGTGTTGTGTTTTAGTATGGTGATTTTTAGTGTGGTGAATTTTGTGTGGTGTTTTATTGTGGTGAGTTTTAGTATGGTGAATTTTTAGTGTGGTGAGTTTTAGCGTGGTGAGTTTTAGTGTGGTGAGCTTCAGTGTGGTGAATTTTTAGTGTAGTGAGTTTTAGTGTGGTGAGTTTTAGTGTAGTGAATTTTTAGTGTGGTGAGTTTTAGAGTGGTGAGCTTTATTGTGTTGAATTTTAGTGTGGTGAGTTTTAGTGTGGTGAATTTTGGTGTGGTGAGTTTTAGAGTGGTGAGTTTTGGTGTGGTGAGTTTTAGTATAGTGAATTTTTAGTGTGATGAGTTTTAGCGTGGTGAGTTTTATTGTGGTGAGTTTTAGTGTGGTGAGTTTTAGTGTGGTGAGTTTTAGTGTGATGAAATTTAGTTTTTGTCTCATCTTTTTAGATTGTGTATGTGCTGAGTTATATCGTTTTGAATGTTTAGGTTGTATGGGAGGTACCACGCCCCTTTGTCCAATCCCGTCCAATCCAATGACACCCTCCGGACTTCTTAGTATCCTGTGGCAAAATTTCAGTTAAATCGGTTCAGCGGTTTAGACGTGATGCTGGAACAAACAGACAGACAGACAGACAGACAGACAGACAGACTGACAGACGGACCAAGAGTTATATATATATAGATATATATCTAGATTATTAAATTAATTCAAGCTTACCGTAACCCTTAATAGGTAAGTTTAGTGTTCAGTGATTAAATTTAGTGAGATTTAAAAAAAATGATTGTTTTTAAGGTTTAGCAACAAAAATTTTAAACATTTTTGAGCTGCACTATTGTTGCACCAGTTTTCGAGTTGTACCATTGTGTATAAAAAAAAAATAAGAAGTACCAGAGTTCCGAATATCTTCAATTCAAGAAAAGTGCATCGAATTTACTTATTTGTCGCTGTTAATGTTGCGGATTGCATCATCAACGAAATGCACATTGTTTTACTACGATAAAAAGAAAAAACGAAATTTTTAAGAAAAGTCTATAAATCAATGGAAAATTTGGTCACTGTTAAGGCTGCATTACAACTACATAATTTCATACTATTTTTCAAGTATTTATAAATTAATTTTAAACTACTTTTTAATCTAATTGAAAAAAAAAACTACGTCTGTCCGGACAGACGGACATCGCTAAATCGACTCAGGAGGTCATGCTGATCAAGAATATATATACTTTTCCATACCGGAGATGCTTTTTTCAGGGTGTTACAAACGGCGTACCAAACTGAATATACCCTTTCACTCTTAGTGTAGGGTATAAAAATTAAAGTTAAATCATAGAATAAAAAAAAATATTTTGTAAGTATGTAATATCTTTAGGTTAGATGTAGTTTTTTTTTTTTTTCAATTAGATTATTTGAAATCACCCTCATAAAACAGATGGTATTCAAGGTTTACTGAATAAAATATCTGAAAAAGGTGATTTCAAACAATCAATTCTATTCACCAAATGTCTTTGGCATGATAAATTCCGCTTACTTTCCCATCTAAATCTTCTACTTCATAATATAAATTACCTAGTTTTCTTTTTATTTTGCATTTAACACCTATAGGAGCTAGTTTACTGTTAAATCTTTTAATTAGGCTGCTTTGAACAAAATTTCGTTTGTAACAATCTGTCCATGCTCAAACTGACGTCTCCTTGAATTTAAATTATATGTTTGTACATTTTTCTCATATGCTGATTTAATATTTTCTTTTATGGAATCTCGTAATAACATGAGTGCATCAATCCTATTGAATCAGCTTCGCCAAGTATGTTTACATTTTTTTAAATATTATAATCATTGCCATGTGATATCAGATTTTGACCAAAAAGTACGTTGTATGGAGCTTTACCAATCGTTTCATGAACACTACTTCGTAAAGAGCTGTTTATACTGCTTCATTGATAGATCTATTTACACGCTCAGATGCGTTAGATTGAGGTGAATGTAAAGCACTACAAATGTGCCTGACACCATATTTGGATAAAAAGTTCTCAAAATCAATACTCTTAAATTGTGATCCGTTGTCACCTACTAAAATTTCTGGCACACCAAAACCTGTGAAAATTTCATCTGTTAAATAATCGATAATATCACGTGAAACAAATTTTTTTAATGGTTTCAAAAATGGGAACTTAGAGAAATGATCCAAAATGATTCAAATTCCGATGTTACCTTTTTTGCTTCTTGGAAATGAACCAATGCATAAATACATAAATACAATACATAAAGTCTTTGAAATGGTCTAACAGTTTCTATCATTTCACCCATTGGAGGACGCAATGTATGCGTAGGTGATTTTGATGTTTGACATAAATTGCAGTTCAAAATGTATTGACGAACATCTACTACCAGACCAGGCCAATAAAAGTATCTACGAATCCGCTACAATTTTTTTGCAATTCCTCCGTGCGCTGACACAGGTGTATCGTGAGCAGCATAAATGACACTTTTACGAAGTTCTTTTGGAACCAACAGTTTCCAATCAAAAGATTCGTCATAGTTGCCTTTAGAGAAATCTACTCTATGATAAATGAGTTTATCAACAAACTTGAAATCAGCTTATTCTGATCTTAAAAACTTTGTCCTTAATTCTAAGTATTCGTCTTCATCAAAACATTTTGAACTTAAATCTATAGAAGGTATGGCCTCAATGTCAACAGATTCAATAAAATGACCATCTGTAAAAGCGCGTGATACTGCATCCGCCACAATATTATCCTTACCTTTTCTATGTTCAATGCTAAAGTTGAAACCTTGCATAATAATGACCATCTAACCAGTCTGCCGTTCAAATCTTTTTGACTCAGACTAGCATGGTCAGACTAGCACGGTCAGTCACAACTTTGAATTCATATCCCTCAATGTATGATCGAAATTTGTTTATTGCTAATACTACAGCCAGGCACTCCAGTTCAGTGACAGTATAATTGCACTGTGCTTAATTTAACTTTTGCGACATGAAAGCTATCGGTCTTTCATCGCCATTAGAATCAACTTGGGCAAGTAACCCACCAACACCGTACAAACTGGCATCGCATTGAACAATAAAAGGTTTCGTATAATCAGGATGAATAAGAAATGGGGCAGAAGACAGTTTAGCTTTCAATAAATCAAAAAACTTTAATTATCAGGATTCCACAGAAATGTTTTCTTTTACGACAGCAATTCTGTAAGATGAAAAGTAGTTGAAGCATAATCATCCACAAATCTTCTGTACCAACCAGTCATACCAAGAAATTGTCGAAGTTGTCTAATACTTTTTGGCACAGGATATTCAGAAATTGCAAGAACTTTATCTGGGTCGACTTGTAAAGATCCTCGACCGACAACATAACCGAGATATTTTACCTGACTAAGTCCAAACATACTTTTTGATATATTAATTGTTCAACCGGACTTCCTTAACTGCGATGCAACATCTATCAGATGACCAATATGTTGATCCAACGATTGCGAGACTACTAACAAGTCATCCAAATATACAAAAACATGCGATTTAAGATTATACGGAATAACTTTGTCCATTAATCGGTACATTGTTTGCGGTGCATTGCACAGTCCGCATGGCATTCTGGTAAATTGGTATAAAGGACGATTTGGTACTGTGAAAGCCGTTTTTAAACGTGAGCTCTTTTCTAAATTTATTTGCCAAAATGCGTCCTTTAAATCAATTTTCGAAATACAGTGAACTGCCGACAATCGCGAAATCAAACCATCGATATTAGGAATCGGATATGCGTCTTTAACTGTGACTTCGTTAAGTTTGCGCGAGTCTAAACAAAGACGAACTTTCCCTGGCTTAACTATCAGAACTGTAGGTGAACACCAAGGAGATCCCGAAGATTCTTCAATAACTCCTAAATCTAACATTCTGTCGATTTCCTGACACATCAGCTTTTCCATTGCAGGAGATATTAGGTAAAACTTTTGTTTTATAGCTTTGGCGTTGCCAGTGTCAATAACATGTTCAATCAACGATGTCTTACCAAGACCTTAATTCTCTGACGAGGGAAAAACTGCAATTGCAGAATCTAATTTTCTACGTTCATTAGATGAGAGTGATAACATATGAGGACCTTTTTCTTTCAAAATTAAGTAAATTTACTGAAAATGGTGTTGTTACTTTTAAACCAAATATGTCCCAAAAATCCATTCCACATATAATATTTTGCTTAATAGATGGAACAATGAGAAAGTCAATTGATTTAACTTGATTTTCGAATCGCACTGGTGTAATAATCGAATTCACAACCTGTTTATTTTGATCATCAGCTGTTTTCACATTGCCAAAACATCTACGAAAAGTGTTATTGGTTGTCATTAAGTTATTAGCTAATTCATCACCTATGCAGCTTTATTAGCCCCGCTATCCAAAAGTGAAAACCAATCTTTATCAAACATTTCAACATTAACATAAGGCCTAATGTCGGAACCTTTGTGTACAATCGAAGAAATAACATATTTTTTTAGTGATTTTTTTCTTTTCCAATAATTGCGTAAACGCAACGTAGAACGTTTCGATGGAGCGTAAACTACTGCATCATTGTTAAATATTCGTGCGCGAACTTGGTTATATTCTGTTAAACGAATATGATAAGGTTTGCGCAAAGGATGTATTTGAAAAGTTTGACAAGAAGAGTTTGATGAATTTTCTAATATTTTTAATTCCGAGGACGCTGGTTCGGATGCCCACTGTTCGTATAACGAACATCCAGTTTTGAGTTTTCTGACATTTCCATAGCAAAACACACGTTTTGATTGCAAACAATTATGGTATCCATGACCTAAACCATCGCAATTTCAACATTTTATGGACTTGTGTTCAACAGCATCGATTAAAATGTCTGATTCTTCCAAATCTATTTTTAAATCTGCCTCATCATTGAAAAAACCACTGTTTTGCTTTACCTTCGAACAGCGAATGAACATGTTGGCAAAGAAGATTAAAGTTACCATTCAATGATTTCATGTTAAAGTATTTATTTGGTATATAAATTCATCAACAGTAATATCGTCTGATGAGCCATTGAATTTTATATGCCAATGATGAATAATATTTGATATCTTTTCATTGGTGAGCAAAGGTCTATTAGTATTATTATTTTTATTTGATGTTGGATTATTTATAGGATTTTGATTTGTCTGATCCGAATTATCAATATCACTATAGCGAGTGTTATTATTGTTTATATTTAAATTACGAAACTATGAATGTAATTCATTTGTAAGATTGGAAGCTATTTCACTGCGAAACTCATTTAAAGATTCGGAAATGATATGATGCACTCTATTTTCAGTGAGTCTATCGTTATTAGGATTATCTAAAGTATGAGGATTATGATATTCCAATGTTTCGGTATTATTATTTTGATGAGTCTGTAATCTTGTTTGTGGACGTTTACGTCTAGCTCCCTGATATACAGAACTAGTACTAGGTATATTAGCAATACTTGCACTTAATGTATTATTTAGTTCGGTCTCCACCCTATTGGGAATATTTTCTTCACTGCGTGTTAAAGGCATTTTAAACTATAAATATCTATTTTTTTATGTGTTTTAAAACTACAAAATAAAAACAATTTATACTACACCCAGAAAAAAATCATGGTAAATTAATAGTATTTCAATAGAAAAACAACAATTTATACTATTAAAATTGGTCAATAGGAAGCGTACCATTAGTTTAATAATATTCAAATTTTAAATACAATATGATGTTGTACCATACATTTTATAATGTATTCTTTTAATTACAATAAGCAAGACCTATAAAAATTAAATGATACATATTTTTACTTTTATGGTATAGTCGAATTAAATTTTCTTAATAATTTATTAAAACAAAAATGGATTTTAGATAATTTATTGTATATTTTATTTTGTTTATATGTCGGAATGGAAATTCACTTTTATAAATCACACACATAAAAAGACACTTCTCCTTGCAAAAAATTATAACACATGTAATGTTCGCTTCAGTTTCCAATAATTGATTGTAATACTTGAGTCTGCATATATTTTTGAGTCCGTTGTCATAATGGAAATTCGATGTATTATTTATTTTCTGTAATAAATAAAACAAAAAGATAAATATCATGAAATTACATTAAATACATTGAGTTCTTACCGCATCATAATGTCGATTATCACAAAAAAGGCATGCGACCCATTTGAGCAAACACGCAGAATGACGCACAAAACGAACATGTTTTTATTCGTTTTTATGTATTTTTTTGACACGTTTACTATTATAGGAGGAAACCATTAAAATAATAGTATTTATTCTATTAAAAATAATAATATTGAAATATTTAAATTTTTGGTGCTAAATTTTTCGAATACTGACAAATTAATAAGAAAACTTTTGTTTTAAAAAGAAAAAACTACTAATACATGAACCATAAGATCAATGGTCGTACCATTAAGTACTTAATGGTACATTTTCTTCTGAGTGTAGATAATGAAAGAGATAAATAACAAATATTGCACTAATCGGTGAAGACTGACATGTAACTTAAGTTTGAGAGTTATATTATTAAAGGTTATCACAAAAAAAAATAAAAACAAAACAAATTATAAATAATATATCAATAATCAAATGAGAGTAAACCCCGAGAAAAAACTCAGTAATAAAAATCTCAATCATTTTAAAATTACTGAATAAATGATAAAAAAAAATGTACAACTGTTATTAAGAGGTTATAATTCAAAACACAAAAAAAATTAAATAAATCCATCTTAAATAATTCAATTGACAAAAATTAAAAAAAAAATAATAGATATAAAAAAAAGTTAAGAAAAAAAATATGTATTTATATACATGCGGTCAGTCAATAAACTGTAAATCCAAACATATTTAGAAAACAACGAGTTGGGAAAGTTAGGTCACATGGGTAAGTTCGGTCACATGGGGCGGACTTTTATAGTCGGTCGGGCCCGACTATGGAATACCCTTCACCTTTGGTGGAGATATTAATGTGGGATATTTAATTGCATACCTTAATTTTGAAGTTTTTAATTATGCTGAACTTCCCCACCCTCAGAATATTATTCACATATCCGAAATTTACGTCATATATCCCCATAATTTTAAAAATTGATATAAAAGTATAAAAAATAAGTAAAAAAAAATAGAAAAATATAATTGGGCGGACCATGCCTATATTCAAAATTTTATAAGGCTAATATTTAATAGATTTGATTTTAATAATTCAATTTTCCATTATGAAAACACGGGAAATAATGAAAAAAAATGTGGGCGGTTCAAGCCCATTTTTGGACCACATATTTTAAGGTAAATTGCAACAATATGTTTTAAATTTTATAACTATATATTGTATACTTTTCGAGTTATTAGTTCCTAAAGAGTTATATAAAAGTGAATTGTATGGGAGGTGGGCGTGTCCGTTGACGGATTTGGCTCATTTTCAAACTCAGTTCCTACTTTTGGCTAAAATATATTCAGACAAAATTTCATCGCATTTTGATCAGTATTTCTCTACACGGACAGCAAGATAGCAAGACGGACAGACAGACAGACAGACAGACGGACAGGGCTAAACGGACTCGGGTAGTGATGCTGATAAAGAATATATATATATACTTTTCCATACCGGACACGCCTCCTAAGGGTGTTACAATATCTGCACAAACTTAATATACCCGTACCTCATAGGTGTAGGGTATAAAAATAATAAAAAAAAGTAAACGTTTTTCAATTTCTTTTGGAGATCCTTCAAGTGACAAACATTTCTACAATTTAAAAATAAAATTAAAATTGCACCTGTTATTAAAGCCGGTTCTGCATATATTATGTTACGGTGTAGCTCAGGAAAAATGGGGTGGGGTTTGCTTTGCAAACAAGTATCGAAAAGTGTTACTTCATTTAAAATATATGCAGATAAGATCATTTCACCATGACCGTTATTTTTTTTTTTTATATTCTAAATTGAAACGGAAAATTAACTAAATAAATTAGAAAAATAATAAAATAACTAAGAAATGAATAACCTTTATGATATTATTTTATATCTGGAGGAATTTGGATATTGGTTATCCCCCATATTCTTTACCCTCCCAACCTGCTAAACCTAAAATGGGTAGCCCTATTATTTTTTTCTCTCAACCTAATTTATTGCTTCACCTTTCATTTATATAGATGCAATTTTCCATGTTTTAAACTATATTTATTTACAAATTAAAGTTTCTTTTAAAATTATTAAAATTAAGGTTAATAAATCTAATCATGTTAAAAAGAAAAATTATTAAATGTATTCATTTTTTTTGAAATTAATAATTAATCAAAAACTTAACTAATAAAATTATAATTTAAAATTAATTTCATTTATTTTATTTGCATTTTTGCAAATGTAGTTAATTATTAAATGTATTTATTTAAACGGATAACTGAGCGAAATGAGTTATATATATATATATATATATATATATATATATATATATATATATATATATATATATATATATATATATATATATATATATATATATATATATATATATATATATATATATATATATATATATATATATATATATATATATATATATACATACATATATATATATATATATATATATAGAAAGAAAGAGACGGAAGATCATTCAGCGCACTATGCAATGTGCGAGAAAGAGATGGAAGATCAGCACTTTAAAACACATGAGTGCGAATGAGATGCCAATAGCATGCGTCATGCACGAAACGAGTAGAAGGTTCTCGAAACAAGTCGAAGCTTGTCGAAACGTGTCGAACTGATGCCTGCAGTATATAAGGCCGCGCATCTGAGGCATTGTACTTCAGTAGTGATTGTAAAGTGCTCGAGTGCATTTCGTGTGATAAATGTCAAGTTAAAGTGTGGACATGCAGCAGTTGTTAGAATTTGTTATTAGTAAAGTTTGTTTATTAAAGTGAATTAATAAAGTTAATTGTTATAATTTAAACCAAACATAAGAGTGTTTTTATTTTGTACACAATCCAGCGAATAGAACAGTTTTCCGTAGACTGAATTTTCGTAACAATATATATATATATATATATATATATATATATATATATATATATGTATTTATATTAAGAATAAATTATTCTCTCACTTACTAATTAACTCCTCCGAAGTCAGCAGGCGCCTGATGAAATGCAGCGGGTTTATTGTTGCTATATTATTATGGAATTCATGGATTATAGATATGTATATTTTAGATTTTTTTTTTAGTTTGAAATTAATTTTAAATTTATCTAATATTTTAAATTGTTAATTTTAAGTTGAATTTAATTAGTAATATTTGAAGTTTATTTAAATTAGATAAAAAAAAATAAAGTGAAATCATAGAATAAAAAAAAATATTTAGTAAGTATTTAATATCTTGAGGTTAGATGTAGTTTTTTTTTTTTCAATTAGATTAAAAAGTAGTTTATTTATAAATACTTGAAAAATAGTATGAAATTATGTAGTTGTAATGCAGCCTTAACAGTGACCAAATTTTC
Source organism: Dryomyza anilis (assembly GCA_951804985.1). NCBI lineage: Eukaryota > Metazoa > Arthropoda > Insecta > Diptera > Dryomyzidae > Dryomyza > Dryomyza anilis. The sequence goes on from OX638135.1 coordinate 50,406,422, forward strand.
CATTGATTTATGGACTTTTCTTAAAAATTTCGTTTTTTCTTTTTATCGTAGTAAAACAATGTGCATATCGTTGATGATGCAATCCGCAGCATGCACTTTTCTTGAATTGAAGATATTCGGAATTCTTATTTTGTTGTTTAAAATTTTTGGTGCAAACCCTAAAAACAATCATTTTTTAAATCTCACTAAATTTAATCACTGAACCCTAAACTTACATATTAAGGGTCTATCTAGTCATCTAGATTTAATATATATATATATATATATATATATATATATATATATATATATAAATATAAATATATTTATATATATATATATATATATATATATATATCTATATATATTTATATATATATATATATATATATATATATATATATATATATATATATATATATATATATATATATATATATATATATATATATAAATTTGTTGCAACACAATTATAAAGTGACTTGATTTTCTAAATGAAAAACGAAAAATAAAATTTTGACAACAAAAAAAAAATAAAAATTTTTGAATCAAATTTTAAAAGTGATTTTGGATACAGTGAATTAAAAAAAATTGTATAATTTATTTGAAATTACCCTCATAAAATGGACACTGTCCTAAGATGGACACATCCCTGAAATGAACATTTCACAGAAATGGACTTTTCCGCGAAATGGACATTACCCCGAAATTAACACTCAAATAGAGCTGGAATTGAAATTAAATATACATAATTAGAATTTTTATATATTCGCAACGAATTTACAAATTACTAAAATTTCATTCTTCTTTAAGAATATAAAATGATTAAATTTATTTGTATGTTAGGAATAATATAATTTTTTAATGAACATTTTATATTTTTTTACTCAATATTTTAATTTCAAATAAAAATGCATTTAAATTTAAAACATAGCTTATGGTTTTTTGTGCCCCGTGTATTATGTGTGGACAAAAAAGTCCGATTGATAGTAAAAATATTAACCGCGACGAGTAAATAAAACGTTACAAAATCGGGTTTATGAAATTGAAAATGTTCGTATGCAGTTATTTACTGCAGACGTCATTCTACCGTGTGAAGAGATGTCTCAGGAAAATAATTTTAAATAAAAATGCAATTAAATTTAAAACATAGTTTTTGGTTTTTCATTATTATTGTCTATTTTTATGTTTAGTTTGTCATTTGATTATTTCCACCAATTTTTGGAAAAGTAAATAATCGAATGACAACCTAATACATTGATAATAATTTGTTTTCATATTTTACATGTATATGGCAGTTAAAAGGGTTAACTAAAAGGTGCATTTATACTATATTATCGACTGTCTAGAGGAAAACTTTCTGATGATAACTTTTAATAGTTGACTTAAACAATGGATTGAAACCTAAACGAATAACGGTTTTGATTTCGGTTTCGGTTTTTTCCGCGTTTCGGTTACGGTTTCGGTTTTAAGTTTATATAACGAAACGGTTTCGGTATACCGGTTCCATGATACGGTTTCGGTTTTGATTTCGGTTTTTGTATAAATTTTCTTTATTTCCATATTTTTTTATATGGTGCTAAATTATGATCAAATTATTATACTGGGGTAAAGTGGGAAACGTAATTTAAACAATGTTTGTTTTTATTTTAGTAAAAATATTGTGTTATATGAATTATTTAATTGATTACGTCAAGAAAAAAAATTAATTTAAAATTTCGTGACCACAAACCAATGAAAAGCAACATTTTGACTTCACCTGATATATGATCTGAATTGAAAAGAAGATGAATTTTGTACAATTTTCATCCATAAAAGCCAAAGAAATTAAATTTCAACAATTCTGTGAATTGCAATATATGTAAACTAGTGATGATCATTTGCAAGAGCAAGGCAAGAAATGTTAATCTTAATCTTTTAAATTTTAAATAAAGATCGAAGACAAATATATTAATTATGAAAACGAATAGAATTTGAACACTAATTTTATTTAAGTTACTTATTTTCCATATTTTCAATTTCTTCAACATTTTACTAACAAAAAAAATCCAATAACATAAAAATTTGAGTTATATTTTAACAAGAATTAACAAATAAAAAATAATTGTATAGAACAAGTGATGTTGACAAGACAATTCAAAATGTCAAGGCCATAATAATATGAACGAAAAGTCACCAAATACATTTTCAAAATGCTAAATATTTTTTACAAACATCTTTATGTATCTGTCAATTTTTAATCGATGATCTCCATTTTTTTTTACCACATGATAAGAAAATGTAAATCTATCAATTAATATTTCAACTTTAAAATGAATCAATTACTTTTAATAATATTAATCAACAAACTCGAAAATTAAGTTTTTCATAAAAATGTATTTGGTGACTTTTCGTTTTACAACGACGATGTACAGTATACGATATACATATACAATAAATATAAGGAATATTTCGTATAAGCATATTTCTGTTTTCGTCACACACGTACCGTATGTCAAGAGAACTCAAATAATATGTTGCAGAGTAACATTTTTCTTTGCGAACATAATGCGAACACAAACTCAAACGCTACAAAGCGAATACTAACAGAAAGAAGAGAATATAACAATAACGATTACGTATACATACACTTTCACAACGACAAATCTTCGTTGCTTACATGTGCATAAGCACAGTGCATATGCACAATCGATGTACGAACTTGCGTAGCGAAGAAAAGAGAAAAAAACATTGTTTCGTCTATTTTATCTTTTTGAAGCGACTTTTGAAGCACTTTTAAAGCTATTTACCGCTTCAAAAGTGCTTCACAGGCCTTATTTTTAAGATGCTTATATTCTTTAGAATTCGACAAAAACAAAAAAAAAACACACACATCTTCATTAATGTTCACTTTCATAAATATTTTGCACGCTTTCCATTGTTACTTATTGTTCAATATTTAGTAATATCATGAATTCTTTTGTATATCATTATTACCTTAAAAACATAATAAATACATTAAAATCATAAAAAAATGCAAGTCTTCCTTTTCTTGCAGTCTTAGTCTTGCACTTGCTCTTGTTCTTTTTCTTGCAAAATCTCGATTTTGTTCTCGCTTTTGTTCTTGCAAAAAAAAAAATGCAAGAACAAGAAATTTTTAATCATCACTCATGTAAACAACATCTGCCTTATACTTGAAATTTTTAAACTTGTCTAACTTGCACTTAATATTTCGTATTTCCTTCAATAGTTACTGAGATGTTAATAATTTGAACCTTTTTTATTTTATTTTTTGCATTACATTGTTTTGTTTATGTCCGAAATGGAGCATCCATTAGAAGACTTATAAATGGTATTCTATTGAATAGATCCATTAAAAGAATTTAAAAAATATTCAAATGAACTTTTCAAAACTTGTTCCACTTTACCTCAAGCTCCCTATATATTTTACTAATAAAATAAATAAAAAACCCATATTATTAAAATTTTAATCATTTTTTAGCGTAAAAATTTTGCTTGGAGTTGTGGTGTTTTGTTGTTAATTCGATTAATGAAACAAAAAACAAATTTTAGACCAAATACCGTTGTTTTGGAAATATCGTTTCTCAAAAAACAACATGTGAATTTTTGTACAACCAAAAATGTTTATTTTGGGAACTCCAAATTTTAATTAATGAAATTTTACTTAAGATCTTCTATATAAATTAATATATATTTTTCTGGTTTTTTGTATACTTTTTTAAAAACCGTTTTAAACCGGTATAAAACCGGTTTTTGATATCGGTTTATTTCTGATTTTCGTATAACGGTTTCGGTTACGGTTTCGGTTTTTAAAATGAATCGATTTTAAACGGATATCGGTTTCGGTTTCGGTTACGGTTTCAATCCTTGACTTAAACATAACTTTTTAGTTATCTTTTCGAGAGGTAAAAGTCAACAAAGAGGCGGACATTCGTAAGTCCTTCAAATACCCCTTTGATCACTTTTACGACAACATTCGGATATCGTTAACTTTTTAAAGTTAGCATAAAGTTAGGTTTTGGGCATCTCTGGTTGTGTTGTAACACAAAATAATCTTGTTGTACAACATCACTCAAGTATAGACATATTTCAGTTATCGTTGCTAACCTGTACCATCGCATGACACAATGCGTTTGTATTCTTATACAGTCAACCATGTAAACAGACAGACATCAGTCGCACGACAACTTTAACAGCCACAGTTGGCAATCAGTGTTGCCAGAATTTTTTTAACATTGCGGCAAAAATACTGAAATAAAACGGCCAAAAACGGCTAAAATACATTTTTAAACCGGCTAAAAGACGACTAAATGTTTTTTATTTTATATTTAATTTATTATGGTTAATTTGAAAATTTAACCAAATTTAATTGGAAAATTGCATGTTAAAGACGTAGAAATCGACTAAAATTCAATTTTATAAAATTTTTCAAACTAAAAATCAATAATAATAATAGCTGTGTTTCCCGTGGCGTGTGATCTAGAGCTACAGCTCTATTTTCTATACAAAACATAAACAAAGAAATAGAACAAGATCAATTGCTGGTTCAATCCAGTTCAATCGAATGCTACCAAGTTTTTTCTTAAAAAAATAGTTGGCACCATTTCATTATTTGACACAACCGAAATTTTTTAAAAATTTGTTTTAAAAATTTCAAGAACTTTGAATCATATACAAAATATTTTAATCGTTTTTCTGTGGTTTTGATCAGTAAACAAGGTCCTAGCCGTGCTAATTAAGTCGATCGCAGTGGCCGCATATTTCATAGCTTTAAATGTACATAAGCAAAATCCTTGCAGAGGCCGATGTTTACTCTGTAGACCAATCTTCTTGACTAGATCCTCCAAATCTGCCCACATCATTGCTTCCGATAAATTGGATATGGGAATGGCAGCCGTCTTATCAAGTTTGCGCATATCCATGTTCCCTTCTGACTGTACTTAAGGAACGGTGGCACATACTTGTCGAACTTGGGCGCATCCGAAACATTACCAGTGGACTTCTTCTCAATGAAGGCCACTGATGCCTTTGTATGGACAATTATTGAACAAATTCTCACCATCGCAAATACGACACTTGACAATATTTTTGGTCACTCTATGAGTGAACTGGATAAGGAGTGAGCACGAAATAAAATTGTAAAATTTTTCCAAATTTGTGTTTAGGATTTTATTTGAAGATATTTATTACTACAACGGAACGCCAATAAAGGCATCACGCCTTTATGTTTTTCATCCCGCACGTAAAGTGCAGTTCAGATGACTCAGGATGTAAAATTCGTTCTATTCGTTTTTTTTTGTAAGCTTAGTTCAGTTTAAAATGGGATGAGTTTTCAAAAACCTACAGGAAACATTCATGCAGCTTTGCATCCACATTTAATAAAATTATTTTATTTCAAATGTGGGCTCAACTGCAGTTTATGGGTCACTTCAATAACAATGAAAACCAATCACGCAACTACGGAACGACCGGTTCTTCTCGAAGGCAGTCGGATTATTGAACGCAGGACTGTTGAAGTCCTTTGTATGTTATTTTTTTTTTTTAGCTTTGACCAGTAAAATGTAGTCCTGCCTAATTTGAAGATAAACAATTAATAATTAATTTTTGTGTAGATTTCAATGGAAATGTCAAAGGCAGTGCTACTAAGTTTCTCAAAATAGAACCGTTGGCGTTCCCGTGAAACAGATCTGGTTCAACGACCATGGGAATATGGCTAATACTGTAGTTAGTTCGTCAGATACCCATGTAGGAAATGCCGGACTTGACAATTGACATAATACCTATCCAGGCCTGGTCGGCCAATGCTTGGTTAATGAGTCTTTGACCAAGTCTGAGCCAAGATTGCATTCACAATTCTTGGTTAACCAATATTCACCCAAGACTTAAGCAAGACTGAGCAACCAAGCATTGGCTCATCAATTTTTACCGTGACTTAGCAAAGATTCATATAATAAGTATTGGCTAGAAGATATATGTCCAAGACTCAGCCAGTGTTGTGAGACCTAGTCTTGGCTCTCCATAGAGTACCCTAACATCTTCCTTCAAACTTTTGATGGCTTTGAAACAAAATTGTTTCTGGTTTCATGTCCATATTTGTTTGAAACAATATTATTTTGAAAGAATTTAGTGAATTATTATTAAAATTGGCAAATTTATTTGCAAAAATATATGTGAAAATAATATTAATTCTACTCTTTGTGCTTGGGTTCAATATTTGCATCTACGTTTTGAATTAAGCTTTAAGACTACAATTTCTTCTCCAATAAAATCACCATCGAACATCTGATACGTATATGTTACTGGCATGTCAAATTATTACAGGGTAAAAAAGTGGCGTAAACTACATCAATATGAAGAAGATTGCTCCGACACAAGCCATAGTGAAGATGCGTTTCCAAATTTAGGATCATCGCTTTTAAATTCTAATATCCTTACCACAGAGGCTTGCGCGAGCGCCATTCCATCGTTCGCCAATCTCTCTACCGCAAATTGCTTGCGCGACGCTCATCCGATTGCAGATTACCGTAACACAGATCATTCGAGCGCAGACCTCACTCGACTTTAGCGAAAATATCCATTCAAGTACCAGTTCAGAACTAGATGATCAGTATATCTCTATTGATGACATTAATTTTCGAATGATTGAAGATAAAATTGTAAGTACTGACAATTTGGAGGAAAAGATTCGTTTGTGGACTCTGTGTAACATCAGTACACTAAGGTTGAATGTAGTAACTGACTTTTTAGGCATACTGAGAGAAGAAGTAGATAAATCTCTACCCAAAACTGCTCAACAGTTGCTTAAAACCAGAGTTCGGAAAGTCACATAAATGAATACACATAATGACTCACTCATGCATAATCCGCATAAGTGAGAAAGCACACATTTAATTTAACAACACACGACATGAGTGAGTAAGAGAAAAAAATCAGAATTGCTCTCTACTCATAAATGGATAATCATCGGAGAGTAAAAACTTTACTACTCATGAGTGCTGTCTTCAACTCATTTAATTTTCTCCTCACGAGGGAGTAGCATTACGCATTTTATCTTTTTCTCATACTCATAAAAGTACAAGCCAAATTGTATAAACATGGTGCTCATTTTTTGTATGTATGCAACGAGTAAGCGGTGTTGCCAGACGAGTTGCGTTGAAACTTAAAATGTTTTATTTTATAAATAATGCCCGATTTACATTGGCTGCATTCAGTGATTTCAACAGTTTCGAAATTGCCGTTTATAATTATTTGAGTTAAAATGTGATTGAATGTCATCGAATGTTATCGATAACAAAACATGGACAGGTCTGATTTTATGAATGAAATAGCACAATGGAAGAAGTTATTTAAAATCAATCCCAAATGATCCGTCTTCCGTCTATGAATTAACAGTCACAAAAAAAAATACTTTTTTTTTATTTAACGCGAACATCATGATGACTTGACTTGTGAAGTCCAGAATTTATGTGCACCATTATCATGTGCGCGTTCGGAAAAAAATATTTTGAATTTAAATTTGTTTAAAATTATTTTTATTCGAGAACTTATTTTTGTACAAGTTGTACTGTGTTGCTAAAAGTGTTTTACTGCTGATTTGCGTCTAGTTGTTGTCATGCGATATATACAGGGTGCCACGAAAACTTCAATGTGCCTTTATTGTAGATTATGTATACGTATATGTATATTATATATACATAATGACGTCGCTGTTTTAAAAATCATGTAATATACGTATAAATTTAGCAAAAATTAATCATGATATCCAGCAAAAAATAATAAAAATGATTTGGTATTTGTTATATATGATTATAGCAGGGAAAAAATGTTTGGATTTTTAATTCGCTTTTATTTGTTATAATACTTAGTAATTTAAAACGCGAGATATTTGCAAATCATTTTTTACCACATATTGAGCTCGGTAAAAATGTTATTGGTTGATATCTCATAAAATGATGCATAGAAAATTTTAAAACCAACATTTTATAATGTTGCAGGTCATTTCCCATAATATGCTTGAACATTTGTTGGCAGATTTGGAATTTTTATTTAAGGTGTATGTCAATCGATAGGCTCTTTAAAAACAAATATTTAATGCCTTTACATAAATATTTTATCTTGTACATATAAAAAGTTATAGCAAAAAAACAATATCAATTATATAATTTTACACAACATTTCAAAAATACCACAGATGGGAAGATTCCAACAGAAATGGCAACAATGATGTTACACTTTGCAAGTCTGTACAGTGAGTAGATCAACGCATTCTCTTTGTCCTTGAACAAATATGAGTTGACGAAAAGTGAGAGTTTGCTTGTTGCACTCTCTCATGTGTAATGCGGATGGAGAGGTAGCAAAATCTCTACTCACAAAACGCGACTCTTTTATGAGTTGTGAGTTTGGCGTATATTTTCTGTCTACTCACTCATGAGGTCAGTAACAACGAGAAAAAAAAATTGCAAAACTCACGAGTTTGAGTGAGCGTGAGTGAGGATTTCCGAACTCTGCTTAAAACCAAACACTGCCGGAAGTTGCAAGTGATGCAGAGCAGCAGAAAAAAGGATGCCCAATATATATACGTAGGTATTAAAGATAGACTGGAGAATGCGATATTCCCGAATGTGTATAAAGAGAAAAGATTTCCATTCAACTGCACTTCGATGGAATATCCATATTTAATAATTCTTCGTTGCAAATTTGGACAACAGTATTAAAAGTTTTCGATCAAAATTATATCAGTAAACCAATGGTAGTTGCTCTGTATTGGGGAGATTCAAAGCCGTATTCTGTACGGGAATATCTGAATGATTTTGTACAAGAAGCAAAATATTGTGTATTGTGGAGATTCAAAGCCGTATTCTGTACTGGAATATCTGAATGATTTTGTACAAGAAGCAAAATATTTGTTAGAAAATGGCATAATTTTACATGGCAATAAATTCGACTTCGAAAGTTTTTCCATAATTGCAGATGCTCCTGCAAGAGCTTTTATAAAGTGTTGCAAGCCTCCTGGCTCATTTTACGCTTGTGAACTATGCGTAGTAAAGGGAATAACAATTGGACGTAAGCGGGTTTATCCCGAACTTGATTTAGAGGCTCCTAGTGAAACTACATTTAAAACAAAGAAGCATTACTCTACTTAGGTGTAATGAAATCTCTGCTGGAAAAATGGCACGTCATTAAGAAACACCCGGCACGTTTAAAAAATTGTAAAGGTCTCATATTAAAATCTCTAATGGACTCAATATCACCGCATATTCCGATGGAATATCAACGAAAAAAATTTGACATAAATTGCATAACACGATGGAACGCCACTCAGTTTCGTTTCTATTTGTTATACTGTGGACCACTAGTTCTTGATTCAATATTGGACAAAGAAAAATATAATCACTTCTTATTGTTACACGTGTCATGCAGAATTTTAAATGCCGAAAAACTGGCTTAAAATACAATAAATATGCAAAAGAATTAGTCCATAAATTTGTTTTTGTACTACCATCATTATATAGAAATGCTTCGCAAGTGCTGAATATACATAACCTGATTCATATTGCGGATGACGTCGAACACTTTAAGGTTCCGTTAAGTCAAATTTCTGCTTTCTGGGGTGAAAACTATATGTTTGTTTAAACACTTTGTGAAGTCGCCAAAAAAAACCCCTTACCCAAATAGCGAATAGACTCGAAGAACTTGAATCCGGTGAAAGCTCTAAATTTTTAGAAAAAACGTCTTTAAATAAGTTAAAATATGGGTCTATATTGCAGACGATCAGCTTCTCTAATCCAGATGACAATTAATGGCACTATTTTGCGGCCAAGTCGTCCAAACAATGTGGTACAAATGAACTGTGGAAAAATAGTGAAGATAAATGCTATTTTAAAATTAAAAGCAAAAAACATGTTGAACGACGATCTTCAAGATTGTTAAATACAAGGATACGAAGAAGATAGTAGAGTTGAAGTTTATGACTATCCGACCTCATCAGTTGACGTTGGTGTCATAAAAATAAATCAATTTTCTCAAACTTTAAATCTTTATGACTCAAGACAGATTAATTGTAAATGTATAATGTTACATATTAATGATTACCAGTATTAAAACTTTTACATATATAATAAATTGTTTTTGTTTTACGACCTCTTTTGATTACTTTAAGATATTGTTAAGACAATATCTTAAAATATTTAATAAATTTATTAAAATGTAGCAGGCAATGATATATTAAATTAGTTTACTTCAATTTCATTTTTCAAGTACAAACAGCAATAATTCAAATTTAAAAAAAGAACAATCATCACTGTAAATAAATCAAAAAATACAAAATTATTTATATTTCACAAATAAAAGTTTTATTTTCTAGCGACGTTTTGACATTGTTCGTTTGGCCCGCTGCAAAATACTATCGAAAATCTGTCGTACGAAACCTGTCTGCAGAAAACCATTCGCTGCTCTAAAATCTGTCGCTCAAAAATCTGTAGTTGCTTCCTAATCGGTCGCTGCGCAATAATCTGTCGCTGAAGAAAAGCTGTACTGCACATTATATCGCCATTAGCACTGTTCAACATTATTGTAACGTGACTTCCCACATATTAGTAGTATGAATAAACTTTAGCCACTGCCCGTTAATGAAATATAATGCGAGTAACAATTTGTTACAGATATCTGTTACATTGCAGTGATTTGTATTTTCGTAAAGTTTTCGACGAATTTAACGCACTTTGTGTAATTTACAGAAGATTGTTCACCACCATGTAGCGTTTGTTCGCCACGACGTAGCGTCTGTTCACCACCACGTAAAGATGTTACGAACACATTCTTGAAAACACGCGCCACAACTTCTAATGAAGTCACTGTTTCGGCCAATTTGTTTGAAAATGTCCAATCAGATTAAAACGCTAAAACAGGTAAACAGGGATATCTTTGTACAAAGAATTACTTTCGCTAACTGCAATGGACAAGTTGGTAGCAATAAATTAAAACCGATAAAAACAACAATATTTTTACAGAAGAAAGTTTTTAAGTTGGTTACGATGGCGTCGGATAACTACATTAAGGATGTCCACGTCATGATAGAATAACAGTACAGTTGCACTACAGCGGCGCTGGAAGAATTACAAAGGGGGTTGGTAAATTAAGTTTTTAAGGGACTAAAACTTTTAAATGCATGACTGGTAATAAATACATTAGGATGCATTATAATTGTACATACTATTCTTATATTTACATATATATTTTATTTTCAGATGTTTTATACACAAAATACAAAAATCAGAACTGTAACATTTTAAAGGCAACAAGTAACTTCTTATCAGAGTTCGGAAAGTCACATAAATGAATACTCATAATGACTCACTCATGCATAATCCGCATAAGTGAGAAAGCATACATTTATTTTTACTACACACGACATGAGTGAGTAAGATAAAAAAAATCCGACTTACTCTCTACTAATAAATGGTTAATCATCGGAGAGTAAGAATTTGCTACTCATGAGTCTTGTCTTCAACTAGTGTTTAGTAGTAAAAACTAAAAATCGATTATCGACTATTCGATCAACCATTTGCAACTCGATTTTCAGAATCGATTAATCGAGGTTAAAATTCGATTTTAAATCGATTTTAGATTATTTTCAAGTGTAGAACTTTATTATTTAATATACTTTCAAGTCAAAGAAAACAAGTAATTTAACAACAATAACAATGTTTTTATATGAGATTCATTATCAGGTATATAGTTTTCGATACCATGTACCTTTCAGGTATTAAGGGCAGTTTAGGTAAAAATATTTAAAACGAAAAAATTAATTAACAATATTTCATGAAAAATTAACAATATTTCATATTAAATTAATAAACTAAACGTAAACTGAAAAAAATATTCATACTATTAATGAATTTGTTTATCAATGTTATGAATTTGTCATTACGACTCAAATAATCATCAAATTCATCCTATTCATGAATCGTTCATAAAACTGTAATGAAAACGATCATAATATTGATGAACGCATTTATGAAATATTTTTATGAAAAAAATTCATGGAATTTATGAAATTTTAAACTATTTAAAAATAAAACCAGTTGGGAAGGTAAGATCACATGGGAAATTTTTAAGTAGGTGTAATTATGATAGTTAGGATTATCAAAATTATAGTCGGTCTAAGCCGACTATAAATACCCTACACATATGTGTGGTTACCACTCAAAGTGATATATAGATCACCAAGGTATACGAATCCTGAAAATAACTACAAACATTCAATCGCTGAAGAATTTCCATTCATTTGATACCCATATTTACAAATGGGTAGGTGTACCGAATTTCGATTTTTTTTTTTGTGAACCACAAGTCTTTTCGCCGGAAAACATTATTATCATGTATTTGAGCATGATGTCAATATATATTTGACCAAAAAAGTTTACCTAAGCACGTATACATAAAAATTGATCTTTATATGTACATTTTATATGAGGTATTTGAACATAAGTGGTCGGATCATAGGTCACAATGGACCGATCTCGCCAATTTTTTCGCACATACAGCGTAGGTATATTAGTAATCTAAGTTATAAGTTTCATTTATCTAGCTCTTCAATTTTAAAAGTCTTAGGGATTTCAACAGACAGACGGACAGACGGACAGACAGACAGACAGACAGACAGACAGACAGACGGACAGACAGACGGACAGACGGACATCGCTGAATCGACTCAGGAGGTCATGCTGATCAAGAATATATATACTTTTCCATACCGGAGATGCTTCCTTCTGGGTGTTACAAACGGCGTACCAAACTGAATATACCCTTTCACTCTTAGTGTAGGGTATAAAAATTATTTTTGTGGACTGTTTTTTTTATTTTTAGTCACGCTTATACCAACGAATGAATTACACATACGTAGAGACTGCGCGTGATTTACGTGAATCACGCGTGATCACGCGTGATTATGATTGAATCCTAATTTTGCTCACGTGATTGTGAGTAGACCAAAAAATACCGTGAGTGAGTACAATTTTTCGTGAGTGACTGAGTTCTTGAGTAGAATATTTCATAAAATAAAAAAATCTCAGTTTTATTTTTTTGCGATTTTACATATTTTTGCTGAACTACAGAACAAGTAGGACTACCCCTTGAACTCAGAAGGCTTCGGGAAGGCGACTGCCCACATTTCAGAACTATAATAAATCAAACCCTAATAACCGTCGTATACCCACCCCTTCGTCAACTCAGAATAAGTTGCAATGTTTCAGTCAACAATTTATCTAACCCCTGAAAACCGGCCGTACTTAGTATGGGCTAGTCAATTTTTGTGGGGTCATGTCAATAGGTTTTGCTTGGTTTCATACGACCGTTCATGGAACGCATTTTTTTTTTCGATATACCCATTTTCGTAAAAAGTTGAATGTTCAATTTCAATTATACATGATAACTCTGTATTGACTTCCTTTTGTTTATTAACGTAAGTTTGTTCCAGAGGTTCGTGTGGGTTCCGATTTTATTCGAGTTATATATGTAGTAACCAAAAAAATCGTTTCTAAAATAGTTCTTCCCAAAGTCAATTTATCCCTACTTAATTCTACACCGAACTATTCATTTATTGATAACTAGGACCTGTGCACGACTCGTACCAAGATTTTGTGAATGCTGGGATATGTAGTGATTTTATTAATATAAAGAACATTTTTATTATTTATATCTTCCCCGTAGAACGTTTTATTCAATTCGGTTCAGCCGTTTTGACACCTATTCGGAACATACAGACATACATACATACTTACATTCACAAATATATAGTAGATTTTTTTCCAGAGACAATTTTCAAAAGATTTTACACGAATTCTTTAACGGAGAATTATTCTTTACTAGCTGGACCCGTACACGACTAATGCCAAGATTTTGTGAATTCAAAGATATGGAGCGATTTAATTAATATAAAAAACATTTTTATTATTTATATCATGGACCCATGCTTCACTGTGGACGTTTTTTTATTGACGTTATATATTTAATGTAGTAAACAAAACAAAAATAATTATCCGCTAAAACAGCTTTTCTCATAGACAATTCTTTCTCAGATTCCCCATAGATTTTACCCAGTAGAAATCTTCCCGGTAGAACTCTTTCCCGTAGAATTCTTCCCCGTAGAGTTTTTCCCAGTATAAGTTTTAGTGTGGTTTGTTTTAATGTTGTGAATTTCAGTGTGCTGAGTTTATGTGTGGTGAGTTTTGGTGTGGTGAGTTTAAGTATGGTGAGTTTTAGTGTGGTGAGTTTTGGTGTGGTGAGTTTTAGTGTGGTGAGTTTTAGTGTGGTGAGTTTTGGTGTGGTAAATTGTAGTGTGGTGAATTTTAGTGTGGTGAGTTTTAGTGTGGTGAATTATAGTGTGGAGGGTTTTAGTGTGGTGAATTTTATTGTGGTGAGTTTTAGTGTGATGAATTTTATTGTGGTGAGTTTTAGTGTGGTGAATTTTAGTGTGGAGAGTTTTAGTGTGGTGAATTTTAGTGTGGTTAATTTTATCGGATCAGCCGTTTGGACGGAGAAGCGGAACAAACGTTATTGCTTTTGTTTTTGTATTTTTTCTTTTGTTTTATTTTGTGCTTCTGCTTTTTTGCTTTTAAATTTTTTTTGTATTTGGGTTTTTTGTTTCATGTTCGTAGCTGGTGAATGTGCCGAGTTATATCGTTTTGAAAGTCACGCCTCTTTGTCCAATCCCGCCCATATATAGCCTATCATTCCTTCCAGACCATACCACATCTGTGGTAAAAATTTAAAGAAAATCGGATCAGCCGTTTAGACGGAGAAGTGGAACAAACGTATAAACGTACAAACGAACAAACAGATTATTTATATTAATAGGATGGAAATTTTTACTTTTTTATATAAACAGCACTCCATCTCCGTTAAAAATTGAGATATATTTTATCAAAATCCCTAACATCATAACATCATTATTGCGTCAAAACTCACTCACGTGCCCATCTCTAGTCTGAACAATCAAATTCTTTAAATATCTCAACTTACACAACCACAAATGAATTTAACTTTATTTGGTCTTATGTGAACTTTTTTGGTCAAATATATATTGATTTTATGCTAAAATATATGAAAATGTTTTTCCGCGAACCGAAAAACACAAACAAAAAAATCGAAATTCGGTACACATACCCATTTGTACATATCGATATCAAATGAAAGAAAATTCTTCAGAGATTGCAAGTTTGCAGTGACTTCTGCACCACTTTAAATGGTAACGCAGACATTATCACATATGTCTAGGGTATTTATAGTCGGATTAAACCGACTATAACTTTCATTATTTTTACAAACTGCAACATCACACTATTACAATTTCCCTACTTCAATTTCCATTCAAGTGATGACAATGAAAACCATGCATAATCCAATATAAGAACCCCGTTATTGAGGGTTGTAATATGAAAATTTACGAAAATCGATTAATCGAGACGAAAAATCGATTCTTAGTCGATTTCAAACCTAAAATTTCGACTACGAAAAAATCGATTCTAAAAACCCAAAATCGATTTTCGACTATAATCGAAATCGATTTACCAATCACTATCTTCAACTCATTTATTTTTCTCCTCACGAGGGATTAGCATTACGCATTTTATCTTTTTCTCATACTCATAAAAGTACAAGGCCAAATTGTATAAACATGGTGCTCATTTTTATATGTATGTTTTTTTATAAATAATGCCCGATTTACATTAAAGGTATTCACGAAACGGAGCAGTTGGCGATGTACATTAGCAGTATTGTAGAATTGTATCATATTTCGTGAACACACTTATTTCATATTTGTGTAGTATGATAGTTTTCAGTTTGATGTACCAAAACTGATGTTTTTGTTTCATTAATATTTTAGATTTATATTTATATAATATCTCATATCATAACATTATAATTAAAACAAAATAAACAAATTAGATTAGTGATGTCGATTTAAGAAAAAAACTCATACCTTATATAGGAACTCGTTAATATTTATTTGTTAAAACAGTGGACATTATGCCATCATTTCTTTTTTATTCACATGCATATATGTACATATTCATTAAAAATATATATTTTCATTTAAATATAATGCATTTTGGTGAATTTCAACTCAATAATCAAACACTGTCTGTAATATCAAGTACCCAAAAGTCATAAATTCAGCATTACTAAAAAACTACAAAAGTACCACGAAGTAAACTCAAGCTTTTATCGAAGTTTTAGATAAGCAGATAATTTTTGTTTTTGCCACCAATGTATTTTGTTGTTGTACAACTGCTACTTGACAAAACTGCTACTCTACATCGCAACTGCTCCGGTTAGTGAATAACCTTATTGTATCTTGAATCTGTTAAAAAAGACAAACATAAATATAAAAACTTGCAAAGTTTTTAATACTAAATCAAAATATAAATGTTGCATTGAGCAATCTCAATACGGTATTTTTTTTAAATTTTTTTAAAATGTATTTCAATAACTTTTTTATCATTCCATATAATGAATTTAAACCAGTTGGGAAGGTTAGATCACATGGGAAATTTTAAAGTAGGTGTTATTATGATAGTTAGGATTATCAAAATTATAGTCGGTCTAAGCCGACTATAAATACCCTACACATGTGTGGTTACCATTTAAAGTGGTATATAGGTCACCAGGGTACACGAATCCTGAAAATAACTACAAACTTTCCATCCCTGAAGAATTTTCTTTCATTTGATACCCATATTTACAAAAGGGTAGGTGAACCGAATTTCGAATTTTTTTTTTGGGAACCACAAGTCGTTTCGTGGGAAAACATTATTTTCATGTATTTAATATATATTTGACAAAAAAATTTTACCTAAGCACGTATACAGTAAAATTGATTTGTAGATGTAAATTTTATATGAGGTATTTGAACATAAGTGGTCGGTTCTCAGGTCACAATACACCGATCATGCCAATTTATTCAGATAGCTTAGATATATAAGTAATCTAAATTTAAAGTTTCATTGCTCTAGCTCTTTAACTTTTTCTGTAATCGTGATTTCAACAGACAGACAGAGGGACAGACGGACAGACCGACAGACAGACAGACGGACATCGCTAAATCGACTCAGGAGGTCATGCTGATCAAGAATATATATACTTTTCCATACCGGAGATGCTTTTTTCAGGGTGTTACAAACGGCGTACCAAACTGAATATACCCTTTCACTCTTAGTGTAGGGTATAAAAAAGGAAAATTTAATATATGTGATAAAATTGTACATAATATATATTTTTGCATTTTTTTACGCATTTTTTTACGCATTTTTTTTTTTGCAATATTTCAATACAGATTGTCAACACTGATCGCTGCATATACAAATAACAAACATATGCGAATGTAACAAGGCACAACATATAAGCTTGTGATATTTTTATTCGAGAACTTATTTTTGTACAGGCTGTACTGTATTGCTAGTAGTGTTTTGCTGCTGTGTTGCGACTAGCTGTTGTCATGCGATATATACAGGGTGCCACGAAAACTTCAATGTGCCTTTATTGTTGATTATGTATACGTATATGTGCATAATGACGTCGCTGTTTTAAAAATCATGTAATATACGTATAAATTTTGAAAAAATAATCATAATATCCATCAAAGAATAATAAAATTATAATGATTTGGTATTTGTAATGTATGATTATAGCCGGGAAAAAATGTTTGGATTTTTAATTCTCTTTTATTTGTTATAATACTTGACCACAATATTAATTTTAAACGCGAGATATTTGCAAACCATTTTTCCCACATTTTTTGACCACCTTATCGAAAGCTCGGTAAAAATGTTATTGGTTAATATCTCATAAAATGATCCATAGATAAATTTATAACCCACATTTTAGAAGTTGAAGATCATTTCCCATAATATGCTTGAACATTTGTCGGCATATTTCGAATTTTTATTTAAGGTTTATGTCAATCGATAGGCACTTTAAAAACAAACATTTAATGCCATTTATAGCAAAAAACAATATAAATTATATCATTTTACACAACATTTCAATACAGATGGGAAGATTCCAACAGAAATGGCAACAATGATCTTACACTTTGCAAGCATGTACAGCAGTGATGATTTTTTAAGTACAATTGTGCTTTTTTCAGTACAATTTCAATATCATTGGACTGGACATGGTTTTATATATTTATTGTAGCGTCGGTTGGTATTAGGGCTGGGTTATCCACTCCACTCCAAAAAAACCCACCAGAGATAGTAAAAAATTCAATACAACTGATATTTTTATCAGCAGAAACTGACAAATTTTGAGTTGAGTTTTCCTACTAACAAATTCAGTAGAAGTGAAGTATTTATAAAACCATCCCAATTGTTTGCTGTTAAATATATTAAAAATGAAAATTTGTGGTGGGCTTCGACCTGTGAAACTTAAGAAAAAAAACGGACAATGACTTTACAAAGTTTTAGCACTGGATATGGTTTTATATAGTGTAGCGTCGGTTGGTATCAGCACTGTGTTATCCACTTCATTCAAAAAAATCCATCCAGATTTATTTTGATTTTATCCACTTAAAAAAATCCATGATTTTTGAACTTTTTTGGATTTTTTTGAATTTTATTGATTTTTGTACATTTTTGGTTTTCAGAGTACGACTTATTTTTTTGAAAATTTATGAATTGAATGTACACTTGGTAGAAAAAGTCTGCGTACAAAGAAAATAATTACAAAAAACTTTAAAAAAACACTTCATAAATTGATTGTTTTAGTAAAAATTCATTTTTTATTTATAAATTAATCTTCGGTTTTTCCAATAAACAAAAAATTAATTAACAAAACGAAACAATAAAACAAAAACAAAATAAAAACATAATCGTGTACAAAAAATGGCTTCGAACAAGTCTGCGTACAAAATATATACACTGTTTTGGAGGCAGTGGATTCCATTCTATTTAAATATTTAGTAGTTTGTTGGATATCCTTTTCTTTTAAGAACTTCAGCTAATCTTTTTGGCATGGATAGAATAAGTTTTGTGGTTTCTTCACGCGATATATTATCCCACTCCTGCTGCAAGACTTCTTTCAGCAAACTTTTTGATGTTATAACACGCTGGCGAATTTTTTTTTCCAACAAATCCCACAGATGCTCAATCGAGATTGGGGAGGCGTATGCACCTGTTTTGGAACATTATATAGCAACCAAAGCTTCACTATATGGGCAGTATGCTTGGGGTCATTATCTTGCTGAAAACAATAATGGCTCCCAAGTCCCAATTTTAACGCACTCTGTTTCAAATATAATAATAATAATATATTGGCACTACAGCTCTATAAGAACTTAGGCCGAGCTCTCTCACCATTTTGAGCTGTGCGTGTTATATTTGTACTCAAAGTGGTGGGACCTACAGTTTATTGCCGAATCCGAACGGCGGGTGAGAGCTTTTTCATAGGCAATGTTTTTACTCTCGGAGGTTTGCCATTTACTGCCGAGAGGTAGCGCGGTATAGAAAAATGTTTCTATGAAAAGATGTTGTTAGCCCCAGTCCAGACTTGAACCGGGGACCTTTCGGCTCGCAGTCCAACGCACTAACCACTGAGCTACCGCGGCTAATCAAATTAGCTTTTAAAATATCTAAGTAACCTCTCTTATCCATTATTGACTCTATGAACTGCATTTGTCGCACTCCATTGACCGCCATACACCCCCAAATCATCACTCCACCACCTCCATGCTTAACAGTACCTGATAGGTTTTCTTTATTGAGTGCAGCACCTGGTTTTCGCCACACAATTTGTCGACCTTTTATTCCAAAAATGCAATATTTGCTCTCATCCGAGAATATGACCATTTCCTAGAATTCAGGGGGTTTGTTTATATGTTCTTTTGCGAACGAAACTCGTTTTTGTCTGTTTGTCAATGAAATGAAAGGTTTCTTACGTGCCACGCGGCCATGAAACCCAGCTCTTTTAAGAATTTTTCGAACAGTGTCACTACATATTATTTTCTTAAAGTTGACCTTGACGTTTTCAGCCATTTTTGAAGCCGCTACTCTGGGATTACGTTGTACATATTGGACGATATACCGCCTTTCCCTATCGGTTATCTTAGAAGGACGGCCAGAACGTGGCTTAGATAGAAAGGATCCTGTTTCTTTGTAAGAATTTATTACTCTTTGGATAGACGAATGTGCTCTTTCCATTATTTCACCAATTTCTCTTAACGTTTTTCCCTGCTTCCACTGGTACACAATTATTTTCCTTTCAGCAGGATTAATTTCTTTTCTCGTTTATCCATGACGTATAAATTTTAAGAACTATTTGAAAAGATGTGTCAACAGTTGTTCAAACAAAGAACTAATAAATATGTCACTTAATGAAGCTTTCAACTGAAAACAAAATTCGGGAAGTCCCCTTTTTAATGTTTGTACGCAGACTTTTTCTGCGCTAGTTTAACGACTTTTTTGAAATAGTTATCGATAACTAAGTATCAATCGATTTTTCTGTTTTTTAATTAGTTCTTAAATTTCAATTAGAATTTGAGCTAAATGTTAAACTATAAAAAAATAAAAAATGTAAGCAATAAAGTTGAAAAATTATCTTTCCAACTGTATATAAAAGTTTGTACGCAGACTTTTTCTACCAAGTTTAATTACCAAATCGAAAAAAAATATTCCGACCACTGCTGGATGAAATCTCTGGAGTGGTTGATAAAGTAATGATTCATATATTATATTAGACAATATAGCCAACATAGCCCTTTATGTAGATCCAAATAAGTAATTTAATGATATAAATAGCTAAATTTAGTCTCCGAAACTATGGATTTATTTCAAGCCAATTCTAAGCCAATTTTTAATGCGGTAGACATTGATTGAATCTATTAGGCAGAGATTGAATCTATTAGGAAAACACTAACGTACTGTACCTTACTGTACTGTTCTTTGATAGGAACACTACGAAAACACAAACCTAATATGAAAACACTAACGCTACCTTCCTTCTTAGCGTTTGTGTTTGCGAACACTCACTAATACACTACGAATATAACGCAACGAAAACAGAACAGTATACAACTTTGCTTAGTGTACCAGGATCACAAACTCTATCTCGAAGTAAGTGTTTGTGAATTTTTAGCGTTATTTTAGTGTTCTTTTTCTGTTTCTTTTAGAGTTTTTTCAGTGTTTTTTGTGTTTTTATTTTGTTATTTTAAAAATTTTTTAAATTATTAAAAAAAGGATGGGTTTCTGTACCAGAGGTTTTGTGGCGCCTCCACCAATTGATCGAAATGGATTAGGCCCCGCCCTCTTAAAGTGGGCGGAAATCGCTTTCTTGTACCAACTTTTTTTTATCACTGAAATCGATAGAGGATGTCGAGAAATGGATGTAGCCACCCAGAGGAGTAGACCACGCCCACTCAAAGTGTGCGGAAATCGCCTTTTTGTACCAATCTTTTTTATGGCGGAAATCGATAGAGGAGGTCGAAAAATGGATGTAGCCACTAGGGCCGGGATCCCGAAATTTCGGGATCCCGGAGAATATTTGTACCGAAAATCCCGTAATTAAATCCCGGGATTGCCAATCAAAATAACGTGTAGAAAATATTAAAACTATTAAATTTTAAATTTGCAGTCGTTAGCATATTTTAATTATTGATGACACATGTTTGATTTCATGTAAGGATACCGCTGCTAGTATTTTTCACAAAACTATATGTTTAATAGTGCGGATCGAAATCAAACTTATATTTTAATATCAAATTGTAATACGGCCTAAAAGTTACATAATGCTGTGAGAGAATACAACAAAAAATTAGTTCGTTAAAATTTTCCTGTGCTTAATTAAACATTACAGATAAATTTAAAAACAAATTCATATTTGTGTTTTTTTTTACCATATAAATAAAATTGTTTTGTATCGGAATTTGTATCGATTTTTTTGTTGTTTTAACCTTCCCAATTTATGTAATTTTAGGAGGACATTAATATATTTGATTTCTAATTTTTGGAACCTATTCTGATACAAAATAAACAATATAATGTAATCAGTAAAAATTTAATTATTGGCAGACTTTAGGATTTTTTTACTATACGTCACAGAAATTGATCGTTAACATATTTGGATTCAGAACTACAAAGAATGTATAAACAAAATTATATTTGTGACAGGTTTAACTTGAGAAAATGTAAAATTTTTGTTCTTTTTAAATTTCAAAGACGATACGCGAACACAAGACAATAATAGATTCAATCACTAATTTTTTAAGCATACTCCGATCCAAAACAGCTTTATTTATATGATAAAATATTGATTTAAAGTGTTTTTAACTTCATCTGCAACAGGAAATTATTTACTGACTAAAATTTTTTTGTGATAAACTCTACACTGAACCAAAAAAGTACATATCTACAATGAAAAAGTACATTATCACAAAGAATATTTCGTTAAAATTGGTCCAATGTAACAGTTCATTGTCACAACGAATCTCCGGTAATTCTTCAATGTACAAATTCATTGAAATACAATGTACGGATCATTAAACAGAATGACAAATATTCATATTCATAATGAATATTTCATTAGCTATATTGAATGCGAAAGTTCATTGTCGCTATGAATCGAATGCATACTCTAATGATCGAGATCATAAACGCAACATGAATTATGATTTCAGAAAGTTTTGTTTTAATTTTTTCATTTTATTATTTGAAAGTAAATTAAATTAATGTTTACTTTAAATATAAAAGTATTAATTCGTTATTTGTCGCAACTTTGTGAGAATGAAATAAATGTTTTTTGTAGCTGTACAAGTTTTTGAAGAGCAGAGCGCAGCTAACGCTACTAGAAACGAAAAACGAACATGAAAAATGTCTACTGTAGTATTGCAATGAATATAATTCATTAAAGTATGAAAAAATTCATTAAATTTATTTTTGAGTATTATGAACGCAGATTCTTACTGGAAATGAACTGATCATTAAATTCACAAACAAGTTACAAGACAATGTACATTGCCACAATGTATCTTGCATTAAAACGTATGCATTTGCCTCTATGAACAGGATTCGTTAATATTATGAACCATTTTATTTTCTGTGTAGCTGCACTATGTAAATTAAGACTCTTTACAACTATAGGATAAATATGCCGATCCGACTTAATTTGTAAAATTTACTTATTTGGTACCTGTAATACAAATTTCAATCATTCGGGACATAATCCGGGATATATCCCGGGATTATATTTCTAATCACGAAAGTCCCGGGATTTCCAAAATGCTTCGGGATTGGAACCCCTAGTAGCCACCCAGAGGGGTAAGCCCCGCCCACTAACAGGAAAATTAAAATCTTTAATGTTACCAGGGAAGGCTTTCTGAGAGATATGGCTGGGCAACCCACCATCTCAAAATAATCTAATTATTTAAAACAAAAACAGAATAAGCAAAATATACTCGTAATAAAAACTAAAAACACAAAGAACTAACTTTATAGGTATTTAAAAGCTATAGTACCACTCCACGATTTGCCAGTCATACCAGTAGATCTTCTTCTAATAGAATTGGAAAACCAATTTGTTAGCATTTCGCGACCAGTATGGCGTGGCAATGCAGAATGTGTAGAACTACTACTTTACTTCAAAACATTATAAAACTCATATTCCACCTGAAAGATTTTCACCTATGGTATTGGAACAACAATTTATAGCTCTTTACGATCAGGTATGCCATGTTAATTCTACAATGAGTTGGAAGTTTGTGTTCGTCGTGTGTTTGGTTTCAAGTTTTGTGTGCTTTGGTTAGTTTCACTTATCTTCTGTTTCGTTTCAAGTTACTGCCTGAACAGATTTGTTCATATATAAATAACATGTAATTTCTCGACCTACTCTATCGAATTCCGCAATAAACAAAGTTTGTACAAAAAGGCGATTTCGCCCACTTCGAGTTGGCGGGGCCTACCCCTCTGGGTGGCTACATCCATTTTTCGACCACCTCTGTCGATTTCCGCGATAAAAAAAAGTTGGTACAAAAAAGCTATTTCCGCCCACCTGGAGTGGGCGGGGCTTAATCCACTTCGATCACTTGGTGGAGGCGCCACAAAACCTCTGGTAAAGAAACCACTTTTATAATTTTTAAAATAACAAAAAAAACTTTAAACAAATTCTAATAAAACACAAAAAAAACTCTAAAATAACACTAAAATAACGCTAAAAACAACACTAACGAACCACGTTTCCGCGATAAAAAAAAATTGGTACAAAAAAGCGATTTCCGCCCACTTGGAGTGGGCGGGGCTTAAACCACTTCGATCACTTGGTGGAGGCGCCACAAAACCTCTGGTAAAGAAACCACTTTTATAATTTTTAAAATAACAAAAAAAAACTTTAAACAAATTCTAATAAAACACTAAAAAAACTTTAAAATAACACTAAAATAACGCTAAAAACAACACTAACGAACCACGTGTATACTGTTTTCGGTTTGTGTTCTATTCTTTCTGTCAGTGTTCGTTTTGTAGCCTTAGAGTTTGTGTTCACAAACACAAACGCTACCCTGCAAGATAGTGTTTGTGTTCTGTTGACATACGGTACGTGTAGCGTACGGTTTTTTTCAATCTCTGATATTAGGTTTCTTTTCTTCACCTATATGACTAACTCAGTATTTGGAAAAAACGGCTTCCAGATCGATGGCGGTACATTTTTTCCACAATGTATGTTTTAACTAGCGGGTATACAGCAGTTATCCGCAGCGAAATGGTGGGAAGAAATTACTTTAAAATCCTATTGAAATTATCTTATTTATAAAAAATCCAATAAAAACCAAAAAAAAATCCGGTGTAGTAGATTTTTTTTTTAAATCCGGAATTTTTCCAGCCAAAAATATGAGTTGATGGGTTGGTTTGCTGCAAAACCGGGTCACCATTTGGTCACCATTTTTGCACTTTTCTGAAAATCAATATATCGTTGGTAATACTGCAAAACCGACTATCTACATTTTCGAATACCTCTTACAAAATTAATTTTACAGAAGAAACAAACATATTTTGTGTCTCAATTCTGAACTAACTTCATACAAAATTAAGTGTCATAACAATTTAAACATATCATTAAAAACCTGATTAAAACACATGCAGTTAGGCGGTTTTGCTGTATCGTCGACGATATATACCAATTATGCGGTTTAATTTTTTTAAAAATTCTATCGTATCAAATACGTATGGAGTATTCGTTAGCTTGGGTTAAAAACGGTGGACTTGACTCGCTTTTAAACCAACAAAACATTTGTTTTTTAGAATTTTAAAAAAGGGTCCTTTTTAACAGAATTCGGTAATCCTAACTCACTCAAACTCATTCAAACTCACTCAAACTCATGAGTTTTGCAACATATTTTTTTCTATTTGCTACTCACCTCATGAGTGAGTAGCCAGAAAATATACGGCAAACTCACAACTCATAAAAGAGTCGCATCTTGTGAGTAGAAATTTTGATCCTCACAAGAGAGTTTTGCGTTTCACCTTTCCATCATCATTACACATGAAAGAGTGCAACAAGCAAACTCTCACTTTTCGTCAACTCATATTTGTTCGAGGACAAAGCGAATGCGTTGATCTACTCACTGGTACATGCTTGCAAAGTGTAAGATCATTTTTGCCATTGACCTGCAACATTCTAAAATGTGGATTATAAAATTTTCTATGGATCATTTTATGAGATATCAACCAATAACATTTTTACCGAGCTTTCAATAAGGTTGTCAAAAAATGTGGGAAAAAATGGTTTACAAATACCTCGCGTTTTAAATTACTAATGTGGTCAAGTATTATAACAATAAAGACTAATTAAAAATCAAAACATTTTTTCCCTGCTATAATCATATATAACAAATACTAAATCATTATGATTTTATTGCTGGATATTATGATTAATTTTTGCACAATTTATATGTATATTACATAATTTTTAAAACATAAAATCATATACGTATACTTAATCAACAATAAAGGCACATTGAAGTTTTTGTGGCACCTTGTATATATCGCATGACAACAGCTAGACGCAACACAGACAAAACACTGCTAGCAATACAGTACAGCTTGTACAAAAATAAGTTCTCGAATAAAAAGATCACAAGCTTGGATGTTGTGTCTTGTTATATTCGCATATGTTTATTATTTGTAAATGCAGCGATCAGTGTTGACAATCTGTATTGAAATATTGGGAAAAAAAATGCGTAAAAAAAATGCAAAAATATATATTATTTATAATTTTAACACTAATATTAAATTTTCGTTTTTTTAAATTCATTATTTGGAATGATTATAAAAAGTTATTGAAATACATTTAAAAAAAAAATATATATGTACATAAAAAATTTTTTTTTCAATAAAAAAAAATTTTGAAAAAAATTAGAAAATTATTTTATAAAATATGATGCCATCAAAATGCCATCTTGAATTTTTGCATGAACATTTACAATAAATTGACAAAAATTTGGGATTTTTCAGGATTTTAAAAAGGGTCCTTTTTAGGGACCACAATTTTGAAGTGCAAAGATAATGACCACGAGCCACATGTTAACATTTAAAAGTTACAAAAAAAAAACTAAAAGCTTGTTCTATTAGCTTTAAAACGAGTAATTAACGGAGTTTCTAGCATTCCCAGTTCAGGAGATATTTAAAAATGAATATATATATACAGGATGTTTGGTTCATCGATGTCAAAAAGAAAATGTAAATAAAAATATACCCCTCCCAGTTTAACATACAAAGTGTTTAAAAAAAAATGCATATTACTGACATAAGCTAGTCAAGAATATTTGTTATAAAGTATAATATGTTGATAAATGAAACAATTTTTAAGTCATGATTTAGAAAATTAAATTTCCTTTTCAATGGTATATCACAACCCTAAATTTCTTCCTTTTTTTGAATAAAATATAATAATAAGAAGAATTAGTTATCGATCACCCCATTTTTTTCTAATTTATAAAGATAAACAGTGCATTCCCAGTACTTTCAAAATAATTACATCAATTTTAAACCAGTAAGTTATTCTGCAGAAATAACACGGTGCGACACCAACAATATACAACAACTCCGACCTATATTTTTGGATATGTATCGAAAATCAATGAATATCCTCATTTACAGAATGTCTATATCACTTCGAGTTTTTTTTTAATTTGCACTTCTGTGTGCAAATTTTTACTACCTTGAGTTACTTATGTAATTAAAACTCAGCATCTAAGTAAGTTATTTTAAAAGTGCATAGCTTTTTGAAAAACTAACACCAAAACTTTATAATTATACGACAAAATAATTCAAATTTGAATACATTTTTTTAAATTTTGAAAAATCGTTAAAAAATCAACTTGCTAGATAATCCACACATTTTTATACCCTACACCTAGGAGGTACACGGTATATTAGCTTTGTGCAGATATTGTAACACCCCTTAGAAGGCGAAAAGTATATATATTCTTGATCAGCATCACCACCCGAGTCCGTATATACTTGAGAAATACTGCTTAGAATGCGATGAGATTTCGTTTCAATAATTTTTAGACAAAATTTAGTTTTGTCAATGAAATTGAGCCAAATTAGTCAACGGACACGCCCACCTTCCATACAAGTCACTTATATATTACACTTTAGGAACCAATAACTCAAAAAGTATTCAATATATACTTATAAAATTTAAAATATATTGTTAGAATCAAGGATTGAAACCGTAACCGAAACCGAAACCGATATCCATTTAAAACCGTTTCATTTTTAAAACCGAAATCGTAACCGAAACCGTTATACGAAAATCAGAAATAAACCGATATCCAAAACCGATATAAACGGTTTCGGTTTTATACCGGTTTCACACGGTTTTTAAAAAAGTAAAAAAAGAAACAGAAAACCATATTTTATTTTATATAGAAGATCTTAAGTAAAATGTCATTAATTAAAATTTGGAGTTCCCAAAATAAACATTGAAAAACGATATTTCCAAAACAACGGTATTTGGTCTAAAATTTGTTTTTTGTTTCATTAATCGAATGAACAACAAAACACCAGCAACTCCAAGCAAAATTTTTACCTTAAAAAATGATTCAAATTTTAATAATATTGGTTTTTTCTTTATTTTATTAGTAAAATATTTAGGGGAGCTTAGGGTAAAGTGGGACAAGTTTTGAAAAGTTCATTTGAATATTTTTTACATTCTTTATTCAATAGATCCTTTATTCAATAGAATACTATTTATAAATCTTCTAATGGATTTTTGACTGGTGTTTCAAAACAGCTCAATTTCGGACATAAACAAAACAATGGTAATGCAAGAAAAATGTAAAAAAGTTTCAAATTATTAACATCTCAGTAACTATTTAAGGAAATACGAAAAATTAAGTGCAAGTTCGACCAGTTTAAACATTTCAAGTATAAGGCAGATATTTGTTTACATTAGTGATGATTAAAAATTTCTTATTCTTGCATCTTGGTCTTGCATTTTTTTTGCAAGAAGAAAAACGAGAACAAGCAGATCGAGATTTTGCAAAAAAAAGAACAAGAGCATGTGATTTTAATGTATTTATTATGTTTTTAAGGTAATAATGATGTTCAAAATAAATCATGATATTACTAAATATTGAACAACAAGTAACAATGGAAAGCGTGCAAAATATTTATGAACGTGAACATTAATGAAGTTGTGTGTTTTTTTTTGTTTTTGTTAATTCGAAAGAATATAAGCATCTTAAAAATAAGGCCTATGAAGCACTTTTGAAGCGGTAAATAGCTTTAAAAGTGCTTCAAAAGTCGCTTCAAAAAGATAAAACAGACAAAACATTGTTTTTTCTCTTTTCTTCGTTACGCTAGTTCGTACATCGATTGTGCATATGCACTGTGCTATGCACATTATTATTATTGTTTTACTTTTATATACGAACGAATCTGCTGATTCGTTTGAAAGTGCAACAACAACAAAAATGCGAATAAAGCAGCATCCAAGCTTTTGATAGAATTTTTGGCGAGAAATTTTTTGTACCACAAGAGAACTCGTTGTTGTTGCCAACTAGAGAGATTTACTAGATACATACATGTAGTGTGGTGCCATGCGTCTGTCCGTTGTCATGCGTCTGTCTGTGTCATGCGTCTGTCCGTTGTCATGCGTCTGTCTGTTGTCATGCGTCTGTTTGTTGCCATGCGATGATACAGGATTGCAACAAAGAGTTGTCGTTGTGAAAGTGTGTGTATAAGAATCGTAATCGTTATTGTTATATTCTCTTCTTTCTATTAGTATTCGCTTTGTAGCGTTTGAGTTTGTGTTCGCATGGTGTTCGCAAAGAAAAATGTTACTATGCAAGATATTATTTGAGTTCTCTTGACATACGATATGTGTTGCATACGGATTTTTTAATCTGTGACGAAAACAGTTATATGCCTATACGAAATATTCCTTATATTTATTGTATTGTAGAACGAAAAGTCACCAAACACATTTTTATGAAAAACTTAATTTTCGAGTTTGTTGATTAATATTATTAAAAGTAATTGATGCATTTTTAAAGATGAAATATCAACTAATAGATTTACATTTTCTTATCAATTGACAGATACATAAAGAAGTTTTTATAAAAATATTTAGCATTTTGAAAATGTATTTGATGACTTTTCGTTCATTTTATTATGGCCTTGGGATTTTGAATTGTCTCGTCAACATCACTTGATTTATACAATTATTTTTATTAGTTAATTCTTGTTAAAATATAATTCAAATTTTTATGTTATTGGTTTTATTTTTTTGTTGGTAAAATATTGAAGAAATTGAAAATATGGAAAATAAGTAAATAAATACAATTATTGTTCAAATTCTGTTCGTTTTCATAATTAATATGCAGTTTAAGATATTTGTCTTCGATCTTTTATTTAAAATTTAAAAGATTAAGATTACCATTTCTTGCCTTGCTCTTGCAAATGATCATCACTAGTTTACATATATTACAGTTCACAGAATTGTTGAAATTTAATTTCTTTAGCTTTTATGGATGAAAATTGTACAAAATTCTTCTTCTTTGCAATTCAGATCATATCTCAGGTGAAGTCAAAATGTTGCTTTTAATTGGTTTGTGGTCACGAATTTTTAAATTAAATTTTTTTCTTGGCGTAATCAATTAAATAATGCATATAACACAATATTTTTACTAAAATAACAACAAACATTGTTTAAATTACGTTTCCCACTTTACCCCAATATCATAATTTGATCATTATTTAGCACCATATAAAAAATGTAAAATTATTTGAAAAATATGGAAATAAAGAAAATTTATACAAAAACCGAAATCAAAACCGAAACCGTAACATGGAACCGGTATACCGAAACCGTTTCGTTATAAAAACTTAAAACCGAAACCGTAACCGAAACCGAAACCGAAACGCGGAAAAAACCGAAATCGAAACCGTTATTCGTTTAGGTTTCCATCCTTGGTTGGAATTCAGCCCTAAATATGTCTTCCAAAAATGGGCCCACATTTCTTTGATTTTCCGTTTTTTCATAGTGGACATTTTATTCGCAAATTATTGAAAACAAATTTATGAAATATTAGCTTTAAATCTCCACATATGTTTTAAAAGTAGGCGTGATCTGCCCACATTTATTTTTCAACATTTTTTGATTATTATTTTTTTACTTTTATATAATTTTTTTAAATTATTGGGATATACGTCGTAAATTTCTGATATGTAAATAATATTCTGAGTGTTAGAATGTTCAGCATAAAATGTTCACATTAATATCCCCACCAAAGTGTAGGGTATTCCATAGTCGGACCCGACCGTCTATAAAAGTCCGTCCCATGTGACCGAACTTAACCATGTGACCTAACTTTCCCAACTCGTTACAGTTATTAAAATTAAATACAAGTACAATCTGAACTTTTGGAATTATCAAAATTTTACAAGAAACAACAAAGTTATGATCGATTAAATTATTGTCCTTTAAACAATAAAATGTTTTAACCGAGTCATTCGCATACTTGATTTACCAAATCAAGTCAACTATGATATTTAAAGTTCTTGGATTTTGGTTAAATTTTGTTATGCAAGGGTCAATTGAAATGTTTTGGTCAGTTATATATTAATTATTTCGAACAACTATATCCTGACGTACAGTGATCCAAAGTTACAAAAAATATACAAAAAAACACTTTTGAAGGTTGTTTATATTAAAATATCTATTGATCGAATTATGCTTTAAACCCCGTCTAGGTGTCATTTTAAAGCTAATAAAATATGCTTTGAAAAATTTAAGTTATATCTCCTTTGCCTGGACATGTGGTAATTATCCTTGCACTTGAATTTAAATGTCTTTAAAAAGGACTATTTTTAAAATTCTTCATTTTATTATGAATATTAGTGCCAAATTTCATGATGGTATTTTGACGGAGTAAAATTAATAACACATTCTGCATATTTGTATGTATTTATATGTATGGAAATATTACTCGTCCCCTAATTTTGGGAAAATAAAATATATAACAAGTTTTGAATACATCTGTAACGCTGATTCCGAAAATGGAGTCAGTTTCATCAAATTTGATCTAATTTTCCTGTAGCCCATATTTTCGAAAATTGTTTGGATTATTTTAATATGAGTCCGTCAAAATACCATCATGAAATTTGGCACTAATATTCATAATAAATCAAAAAATTTAGGATTTTTTCATAATTTTCAAAAGAGTACTTTTTAAAGACATACAGTAACAACAACAGCCTCCAAATACACAGAAGCAGCATCAACAACAGCAGAGAGCTACGCAGCAGCAATATCAGCAGTAACATGAACTGTTTTAGAAAAGGTGTTAAAATAACATTGTCTTTAAAATATTTCTCTTATACTATTTCCTCTAAATTAGAATTAATTATATTGTTAATTTTTTACACACTTTCTAGCGCACACAAATTATATAACTTGCATTGCTCTACTTTTGCAGTATTTATTATTAATTGTTATGATTACCAATAACAGTAATTATGAGAGTTTCAGAGACAACACTTTTACTATGATTAGAATATTAAATAAACAAAAATCTGGTTTGAAAATTTGTCACATTAATGCACAGAGTCTTGGAAAGAAAATTGACGATTTTCGTTATATCTTTGAAAACTCTAACATTGATGTTGTTTGTGTATCCGAGACGTGGTTTAAAGTAGAAATGGATAATGGTTTGTTTGATGTTAGTGAATACAATTTGTTTCGTTTTGACAGAAATCGCCATGGTGGAGGAGTAGCTATTTTTGTGAGGAGTGAAATAATGTGCAGCGTAAAATTAAAATCTGCAGATGAAAGCAACATCGAATACTTATTTCTTGAAATTATTAGTAACAACTCTAAAATCTTAATTGGACCGCATACAGGCCGAATCGTCATGTTGATGTCAATAGCTTAATGAATGTTTTATCAAATTTGTCACTATCTTATACTAATATTATTATTGATGGTGAGTTTAACAGTAACATATTAACTGAAGATTATTTAACTGTAAATATGAGGGAGCTTGGGCTCTATCCTGAAAACACCACTATGCTTACACATTTCTCAAATACTAGTGAGACACTACTTCACCTGTTTTCTGTTTCAACTATTTCTAAAATTCTTTTATTTTACCAGATAGCTGTACCCAGTTTTTCTAAACATGACCTTATATTTATATCGTATGACTTCAATCATGACGTAAAGCATCAGACCATCAGTTATCGAGACTTCAAAAATATTGACTACTCAAACCATGATATAGATTTTGAAAGCATCGACTGGACTAATATTTATAGAATGACTTCCCCGGATGACCAAGCTTTATAAATCAAAATAGCATTGATTATCTCTTTGACAAATTGGTTCCATTAAAAACTCGAACGCACAAAGTACTTGAATTACTAATCCATAAACAAATGACAATTTTTTTACTGACAACACACTAATAACTGATAGAGAGTCCGGATTTCGAACTAAACGCAGCTGCATAACTGCATTACTTGATGTCATTGAAGGGATTCGTGAGGCAATTGATGACAATAATTTAAAATTCCTGACACTTTTGGACCATTCGAAAGCTTTTGACACTGTTGACCACAATGTACTGAAAACCAAACTATATTTTCTTCAACTGCAATAAAACTATTGATATCATACCTTACCCTGCAGTGAAATCTAAACTAGTAGCATAAATATGTAGTATTCATATTAGTAACCATGTTTCTAGTTCGGTAGCTAGTTAAAATGGATGCAGAGAAAAACAGTTAAAAATTTGTTCGTCGAGGAACGTGTCAAAATTGTCAAATTTTGCAGGAAACATCTTTCCGCGATGGACTTGTACAATTTAACAAATAACCTATTTGAAAAACTCTTACAACCGTGGCTTGGCTGCTGATAACAAGCCAAGCCAATCGCTCTCTCCTACGCTGTCCACCATCAAGTCTCATTTTACAAGCTTTCTTGACTGGAGCAATTTCATCCATTCGGTCCACATGACCTAGGCATCAAAAACATAGGTTTTGATTCGCTTGACTATGTCAATTGTCGTCGAATAGCTTACAGCTCAAGTGTTTCAACTGGTAAATAGTAACCAGTTTAGAGAGGTATTAAATAAACTAGTTTATAGACTGACTGTAAAAATTAGTCATAGACTGGTTACAAGAAGCTAGTTTAAAAACTACTTAAATGTAATGCAAGAGGGGACAATTGACACATCGTAGGACATGAGCATTGAAAAAATTACAGTTCATTGTATGAAAATGGGGTCGAATTCGGGCTAGTTAAGTGGCTACGGAGAACTAGACCAATACTAGTATTCAACTAGTTCGTTACACTGCAGGGTAGCGACAGATTACAGATCGTTTGTGATGGAAATTCCACATCATGTTTTCCATATATAACGAGAGGCGTACCACAGGGATCTATACAAGGTTCGTTGTTGTTCTCCATATATATAAATGACTTACCTTATGTTTTGAGTAATTGTGGTATTCATATGTATGCAGATGATGTACAACTGTACACATCATGTAGCAATGATTCAATAAGTGACTGTGTGAATAATTTAAATTTGAACTTGACACATATTAATGATTGGGCATGTAATAACGGCTTAAGACTTAATCCAAAAAAATCGCAATGTATAGTCATTTATAAAAAGCAGAGTTGTTAAAGAATGCATTCTTTTGGGAATGCATTCATCTAAAAAAATGAAAAGAATGGGAACTCAAAAGGAACGCATTCATTTTTGTCAAAAGAATGGGAATTCATACGCTTCAATTCCCAATCAGATGGCCTTCAAAAGGAATGCATTCATCAAAGAATGCGTCCATTTCAGTCTGAATTCTTTTTCGGCAAAAAAGAATTCAAAAAACAATGAATGCATTCATTTATTGGCATTCATTTGTTTTTGTAATTTGTCAGAAAAATAAGGGTTACAATATTAAAGTCTTAAAATCCCGCATTTTCCAGAATTTTTGTTGTTATATTATATCATTGATATTGGAAAATTATGAGAGCATATTTTATTATAATCTGCGTTTTCACAAATATGTGAACAATTACAATGAATTGGACAACTTTGTGGCAAACATTTTCGGTAATTATGGGATCGTGGACTATAAGCTCTTATTTGTCAGCGACACACATACGGCAAATTCCGTGAAACTCAAATTTCGTATTTTGAAGCAGCGCAGCGTCAACAGTGTTGATGTTGCGCATTTTTGTTTAGTAGCGAAGTACTAAAAATTATTACTAACTGCTAATTATGTATAAAGTAACATTTTGTTTTGGCCTAATTAAAATATATAAATATACATATCGCCACTATCATGCTAAAGGGCATTACATTTTTTAATACAGTTTTTCCCCAAGTATACTGTGTCATTTTTGGATATTTCAAGCAACAAAAGACAAAACGAAAACGGCGAATGTGATTTGTTGCAGGAAAATACTTTTCCGACTGAAGCGACATTGCGTAAATTAACGATTATTGCAAAAATGTTAGGTCGCAACAATTCCACGAAATAAGTTCGTGCACTGCACGCGCTGTACTTGAGCGCGCTCGAATTGAGCATAGCAATAGTCCGGCCGTGCGGTTGGCACGCGCCAAAAACATTGATGACAATTCCAGAAAACGCAAAGATCAAATTGTTGCGAAGAACGTTGGGAAAACGTTAAGTTTGTACTTTTCGTTACGCGTACCAATTAGTGATATAAAATATCGCTATTTTCTCGTACTCGAACTTACCTTGTTTTCAAATGTTTAGTTTTTATGCTAAAATTAAACTATGCATGCAAATAAAATACACACACATTTAAAACAAAAAAAACATTTTTAAAAATGCCGGACAAAGTGTAAGGGGCATAATCTGTAAAATAATATAAAAATAATCCAAACCGATGTCAGAAATCTTGTTTGTATGTATATAATATCTATATTTTAATAATTATTATATTTTTTTAATGTTATAAAGTAGACACGGTGATGTGAAATGTTATCCAACAACTAAAAAAAGAAAAACGTAAGTTTGTACTTTTCGTCTTTATGAATTACAAAAGTACTATTTTTAAAACGCATATTTTTCATATTGAGAGTTCGACTAAATTGCTGATTAAACTAAATTGTACGGGTTTTAATTCGATCGCCATTCAGTAAGCGGTAACGTTAAAGTCCCTGATGTCTTCCAATTTAGTTTGCTCGAAAGGTAGCTAAATTGAAAAGTAAACGCTGCATTACCGACAAAGTTTAGCTTAGTCAGCAATTTATTCGAACTCGCACACACCCTTAATAATTATTAAAATGTGTTAATTATTTGCCAATAAGCCATTGGACATGTAATTAAATTTGCCAATTTTGTATTCTTTTTGAAA
Source organism: Dryomyza anilis (assembly GCA_951804985.1). Classification (NCBI taxonomy): domain Eukaryota; kingdom Metazoa; phylum Arthropoda; class Insecta; order Diptera; family Dryomyzidae; genus Dryomyza; species Dryomyza anilis. The sequence goes on from OX638135.1 coordinate 50,442,284, forward strand.
CCACTATACGTACGCACAATTTTAGATTAATAAGTACAATAAATAAATTTATTTAAATTGTTTATTAAATGCCTTTATATACATAATTAGCGTTGTTAAGTACTTTCTTTTTAGTACTTCGCTACTAAACAAAAATGCGCAACATCAACACTGTTGACGCTGCGCTGCTTCAAAATACGAAATTTGAGTTTCACGGAATTTGCCGTATGTGTGTCGCTGACAAATAAGAGCTTCTAGTCCCACGATCCCATAATTCCCGAAAATGTTTGCCACAAAGTTATCCAATTCATTGTAATTGTTCACATATTTGTGAAAACGCAGATTTTAATAAAATATGCTTTCATAATTTTCCAATAGCAATGATATATTTTCATTAAAATGTCAATAACAACAAAAATTCTGGAAAATGCGGGATTTTACGACTTTAATATTGTAACCCTTATTTTTCTGACAAATTACAAAAACAAATGAATGCCAAAAAATGAATGCATTCATTGTTTTTTGAATTTTTGAATTCAGAATTCAGACTGAAATGAATGCATTCTTTGATGAATGCATTCATTTTGAAGGCCATCTGATTGGGAATTCAAGCGTTTGAATTCCCATTCATTTGACAAAAATGAATGCATTCATTTTGAATTCCCATTCATTTGAGTACAAAAGAATTAAAGAATGCATTCTTTAACAACTCTGGTATATAGTATGCTTCGAGCTCTTTGGTCTTCGCAGTATTTTACTCCTCAAAACATCAGAATGTTATTACCCAGCAGGGAAATGGGCAATGCATTACTTTTGTAATCTATGAATTCTTTGATGAAATGGTAACCGTATAATTTCAAATAAATAGATTATCTAGTAATGGAACCGAGTAAGGTATCAAGATTAATATTGCTAAAATACATTACCTAATAATGTATTTTGGCAATGTATAATGTTAAATAGATGTAATAAATATAAGAACAGTTATATTTATTTACCGTTGTATTTGTTTTGCCTTTTGCGTTCTTTTATTTGACTTCATTTGCTTTGTTTCGTTTGTCGCGAGTGGTTGTCTTTAAAGGTCACAATGTTAAACCAAATAAATATACGGTATGGCTCGGCATCTGTTTTAGTTTATATGTTATTTAACCATATACAATTATTTTAAGATAGATATTATTCAATAAATTTTAAAGGTCTGTCTTTAAATGGTCTGTCTTTAAATGGTCTGTCGGCGTATTCTCAAAACTGATTTCGAAAAAAGTGTTGCTGAACTATGCTGGCATCAAGCTGATTCAAGCATTTAAATTAAATATTTTATAGACAATAATTGAATTGATTAAATTTTAATCTAATAAGTAGTCAATACTATAATTGATAACATTTTAATCAAAGATTTCATTGATGACGATGGTATCAATTATTACTTGTATCCTTTGGTTACCAAAGAATTAAAAAAATAATCTATTCTGTAATGCATAGCCCATACAAGGTTTCGACTACTACATAGATTACTATTTATTACCTTTCCCTGCTGGTTAGCTAAGTCCTATCTCATTTCTACAAGTTTGTATGGATGTGAGCTATTCGCAAACTGCGATACAGCAGAAAAACATAAATTAAACATACTTTTCAATAAAATAACTAGATATGTGTATGGATTGAAACGATTTGATTATGCTTCTCGATTCGCTAAACAAATGTATTCTATCTCATTTAACAATTTATTAAATTTTAAAACAATTATAATGCTGCACAAAATAGTTTATACGAAGGAACCACAATACCTCTATAACAAACTAATATTTTGAAGATCAACTCGCAATAATATAATTATACAAATTAAGCATTCAAATAAAATTTCAGAACTTCAGTTTTTTATTTATTCCATTCGACTTTGGAACTCTCCACCAAATCAATTAAAACTTATGAGTAATGCATTTAAATTCAAAAATAAATATTTAAAGTATCTCCAATGTGTGTAATTTTATGTTAATATTTATATATTTATTAATTTATTTATCATAAGAAATCCTAACGCTACTAGATTGTAATCCTAACATTAAAAGCGCTATTCACAATAATTATCATATTACATCTATATATCTATATATATATATATCTATATATATATATATATATATATATATATATATATATATATATATATATATATATATATATATATATATATATATATATATATATATATATATTTATCAATTAAAATATGTTAATTATTGTGAATAGCGCTTTTAATGTTAAGATTACAATTTAGCAGGGGCGGATCCGATTGGTTTTTTGCGCCTTTTTTCCATTTTTTTCTAAAATGCGCCCCAAAAATTTATTTTGCGCCCTTTTTTATATTTTCTGTACTTTATATTTTATACAACTGTACTTCTTTAAAGCAACTTTTTTTCTTTAAATCAACCGTTTTATTTGCTTAAAAAACAAAAAAAATATAGGGTGCGGTCGGATCTGTGGTACCCTAGAAAAAACGATATCCGGTGCATCTACATATTTGATCATATAGGTACTCAAATGAAATGTAATAATGCCACATTTGTAATTATATGGTTATTTTTATGATCTAATAACCAAAGCTTTGGATTTGTAATTATGTAAAAAATAAAATTAAAATGAAATGCTGATTGTTGAGAAAAATATTTAATTATTTATCAAAATGACGAAGAAAATTTTGAAATGAATAGGTGGCCCAACAGTTAATTATAATATTTCGTTGGCAAGTAATATCGAAGAAGCGCCGCAGACGTAATTTTTTTATAAAATATTAATTTTTTTATTTTTTAAATCATAAATACAAAAGTATTATTCGTGTATAAAATGAACTTAGTTGTTAAAACTAAAAAGGGTCCTGAGGTTACTGGGGTTATCGGATCATGAACATAATAACATATTAATCGTTCGATCAATATCTTTCATTTCAGTACCTACATGTTCATATAGGTAGGTGTATAAAGTTTCGATTTATCTGGGGTACCACAAGTTCGACCGAGCCCCAATTTAGTCTGGGACCCAAACATGGGGGATAGTTTGAAGAAAAAATATTTCACTTCATCCGGTTATCTAAAGTTCAGCCAATTTGTTTGTTTGTTTGGAGATTTTTTGGTAGGAGTAAAGACTTTTTTTACATATATATATCAAAAATAATAATTAATTTTGGTTTTAATAAATATGTATCTAAAATAAAAATAATATTTGAATTTTGAAAGTATTTATCAAAAATAATTATTTTTGACTTTAATAATATTAATCAAACTTTTATTTATATTTCTCAAATATAATTATTAAAAAATACTTTAAAATTTAACAGTCCTATAATAAAAATAAGACAATAAATTAAAAATGTTCATCGAATGTTATCTAATGGTACCATTTGTTTTACAGTGCCATCATTTCTTACAATGACTTTTTACATATAAATTTGAAAAAATTAATTATTTTTGGTCTCTGATTTTAGGAAGGTGTACATATCTCAGTACCCTTTGGAAACAAAATTCAATTTGTGTATTATATTAAAGGTGATCAATACCGACATCTCGTTGGAAAACTACTTCAGATATACACAATGTATTTTAATGATTATTTTCACTTAACAGCATATTTCGAAAACCAAAAATATTTGAATTTGATTTTTTTTTAAGTATAACATTTGTACCAATTGTACGATTTGTACCAAACTTATGTTTTATATTTAACCTAGATTTTTGTACCATTTATTCAAAAGGTAATAGTTACTTCACCAATTATTAAATTAATTTACAACAGTTTTTTTTAATTTCAAAAATACTAAAAACGTAAAAATCGGATTATAAATCGTCGTTATAGAACTAAAAGTCATCAAATAAATTTTGTTTCAATATCGATTTTTTTTTTGTTAATAACTTCTTCAATTATAATTTGAAACAATCATAACCTTTTGGCGCAGTGCCGATTGGACATATTTAAAAACTATATTTTGTGAATATTTCATTTTTAATTATGAAAAATACACCAACACATCTAAAAATATGAATTGTCGAACTTTTATCAAACTATCAAAAATGGTATTTAGACTTATAGTTGTACAACGAAGATATACAAAAAATTTTTAAAAACTAAAAATTGTCTATGGATATGCGCCTATAATGTTTAAATTCGATTTAATGTTGATACCCCGAGACAAAATTTATGTCATTTTTCAGGAATATTTCCGGCCAACACACAGATAAATGGAATATTTTGGGAAGTGTATAGCAGGTTGTAAAATTGTGTGGAATTTTAATGACAGATTCACCGCATATTTTGGGATCGGGCAGACAGCTCGTGATACAAACTCCGCCTATCTATTTTGAAAATATGTCGAAAAAACGTTTCTAAACTGTCTAAACTGCCTAAAATTTTTGTCTTGGGACATTTTGATATAGATCTCAAAACACTTAAAATTTACAGAATATTAGTAATCTGGAAATAGTTAGTTATTTTTACACAAGGCGCAATGTAGAGAGAAAAGCTCAAAAAGGCGTAAACTATTCAAATAACAATCAAAATTAAAACAGCGCATAACTTACAGTATTTTATCGTTTTTACAAGCGCAAAATTATCAAAACAAACCAAAAATGAATATGGCGCATATTTACTCTGTAAATTAATTGTGTTTTTTTTTTTTTGAAAATTTGGCGCCTTTTCTATATTTTGCAATCTTTTTAAAAGCCGCAAATATTCTGCATTTTAAGCGCTTTTTCCATTTTGTGTTTATTTTATTGAAAATTTAGCACCTTTCTCTGTAGTTACCGGTCTTTTCAAAAGGCCTACAAATTCTGAAATTTTGCGCCTTTTACTACATTTAGCGCCCTTCTGTAGAGGTGCAAGAATTTTGTAAATTAAGCGCATTTGCAATTTAATGCTTTTTAGAAAATGTTGTGCCTTTCTGTATATTTTGCGCCCTTCTATAAAGGTGCAAACATTTTGTAAATAAGGTGCATTTGAAATTATATGCTTTTTAGAAAATTTTACGCCTTTCTGTACATTTTGCGCCCTTCTATAGAGGTGCAAACATTTCGTAAATAATGTGCATTTGAAATTATATGCTGTATATTTTGCGCCCTTCTATAGAGGCGCAAACATTTTGTAAATAAGGCGCATTTGAAATTTTATGCTTTTTAGAAAATTTTGCGCCTTTCTGTATATTTTGCGCCCTTCTACAGAGGCGCAAACATTTTGTAAATAAGGCGCATTTGAAATTTTATACTTTTTAGAAAATGTTGCGCCTTTCTCTATATTTTGCGCCCTTCTATAGAGGCGCAAAAATTTTGTAAATTAGGCGCATTTGCAATTTTATGCTTTTTTGAGAATTTTGCGCCTTTCTCTATATTTCGCGCCCTTCTATAGAGGCGCAAACATTTTGTAAATAAGACGCATTTGCAATTTTATGCTTTTTTGAAAATTTTGCGCCTTTCTCTATATTTTGCGCCCTTCTATAGAGCCGCAAACATTTTGTAAATTAGGCGCATTTGCAATTTTATGCTTTTTAGAAAATTTTGCGCCTTTCTGTATATTTTGCGCCCTTCTGTAGAGGTGCAAAATTTGCAATTTTATTATTTTTTGAAAATTTTTCGCCTTTCTCTATAGTTTCCGCTCATTTAAAAAGGCGCAAAATTCTGAATATTAGGCGCATTTTTTTTCATATTGTGTTTTTTTTGAAAATTTGTTAGAAAAATTCAAAAGTGCGCCTTTGGGATCCGCGCTTGCAATCTAGTAGCGTTAGGATTTCTTATGATAAATAAATTAATATCACATGTCCAGGCAAGGGATATAATAAGGGGATATATCTTAAATTTTTCAAAAGCATATTTTATTAGCTTTAAAATGACACCTCGGTGGGGTTTATATCATATATCGATCAATAGATATTTTAATATGAACAACCTACAAACGTTTTTTTTTGTCTATATTTTGTAACTTTGATCACTCCATCTCAGGATGAAATTGCCTGAAAAATTAAAAAATAATTGATCAAAACATTTCAATTGACCCTTGCATAACAAAATTTAACCAACATCCAAGAGCTTTAAGTCTTATAGTTGATTTGGTAAATACAGTGTGGGAATAACTCGTTTAAAACTTTTTATTATTTAAAGGACAATGATTTAATCGATCATAAATTTGTTGCTTCTTTGTTGTAATAAATCCTAAAGTTCTGATAAGGTAGTTGAATTTACTTTTAATAACTGTAAATATGTGTGGATTGCAATATGATTTGTATTAAAATTTGAATTATTTTGTCGTATAATGACCTATAACACAGGTCTTTTTAAACCTATTTTAAAATATTAATAAGTTTTGGTAAGCTAAATGTTTTAGTTTTTAAAAAAGTTATGCACTTTTAAAATAACTTAAATAGATGCTGAGTTTTAATATAAGTAACTCAAGGTAAAAAAATACGAATTTGCACACAGAAGTGCAAATTAAAAAAAAAAGTTGAAGTGATATAGAAATTCTGTAAATGAAGATATTCATTGTTTTTCCGTGCCTATCCAAAAAAATATGTGGTGAATTTTGAATACGACATTTTTTGGAATTTGTAGCACAGTGTAATTAAACAGTGGCGGATCTAGTGATTTCTCGTGTGAAAACAATGTCAAGTTAAATAGTGCTGCAGTTGTTAGAATTTGTTATTAGTAAAGTTGTTTATTAAAGTGAATTAATAAAATTATTTGTTATAATTTAAACCAAACAAAAGAGTGTTTTTATTTAGCACACAATCCAGAGATATGAACTTGTAAATCAGTTTTCCGTAGATTGAATTTTCGTAACAATATTTTGATTGATTTTATATACAATTTTATATATAAATAAAAATAAATACTTACAATATTAATAAAATGAATTCCCATTGTTATTTACTGATATAAAAAAAGTCAAAATCATATGTTGCTTTATCACTTTCGCTGGTTCGCAGTATTGCATACTGTAGAAGTTCCATAAGCAAAGGTATGCGCATTAAAGCGTCCGAATTGTCAAATCACCGTAATCGCCGCATACAAGTTGGAATTAGTTGAACTTTTGGACGGTGATTGCGTCAGTGTCCCAGCAAGAACACTGCCGGTCATGTTAGCAGTAATATTACTAGTAGCAAAACTGAAAGTTTCAGTAAAAGTTTCTATAACATTTTTAAGAGCGTCGGGATATAATTTACCGAAACTTTTCTGTGCGTGTGAATTTTTATCTCTTTCTCACTCATCTACAATGAGATACAATTGAATATATGTCTGTCACTGTTCTTTTGGTAATAAGTGACGATTAAATTACAGGTAAATTTACGAAATAATTTACGTAAAATAAACTGATTTTATTTTGAGGTTAGGGACGGTTAAATAATTAGTAAACTAACCAAACTAAACCAAATAAAACCAAAATTCTTTAGTTTTCATTTTTATTGAGTTGAATGTAATGCTTGCTTTGCAGATTTTCTATTAAAACGACTTTTGTTTGCCGTTGTTTTGCTTCCTTCCATGCATTTGTTTAATGCAGACGACCCTTCCATTTTGATGATATCTATAATATAAATAGATAAATAAAAATCTATAAAAATACTCTTTTTAATATACTTTCTTTTTATAATTTGTTTATAATTTAAGTAGAATCTATTTTCTACTCCTGCTGTAGCGGCTGCTGTGGCAAACGTAATGAATAACCTACAAATAAAAAATGGTGGCAAACCAACGCGCAAAAAATATAAGTTTTCATTACTAGTAAAATTACGGGTCATATATCTATCATTGATCCTGCAGGGATGTATTTCAAATTATTTATGTATGAGTGAGAAAATATAATATTGTCTTTGTGTTGGAGTTTCGGTAAGGCATGTCTTGCTGGGTGTATGTACTCGCTTTCATATATTTGCATGTATTTCTACTTTTGACATTTTGTCGGACTCATGAATGCACGCACATCTTCGATTATGGAACTCCACACTATCGAACTATTTATAGTATTTTGTTTTTTTTTAAGCTAAAAGTACGCAATACTTTACACTTCGTACTAAATACTTTTTCCATTTTTTTGTAAAAATTTACGTTTTCTTTGAATGCGAAAGTTTTTTAAAATAGTTATAGTACACACAAAAAAAAATAGTGTATATTTTTATGGTTAAAAAGCGACGCAACTTTTCTTCGCTTGTTTCCTCGCTTTACAGTTACATTTTACACGTATATTGAATTGAATCTCTAATGTGTAAATTTAAACATTGAGATGCAACAATACGTGTGTAAAATTAAACATTAAAATGTGGATATTTACTCTTTGTTTAGTCCAAGGGAGATCTTACGAATTAATAATGTTTTTGTATAATATGCGAATTTGTCTCTTGAAAAATTGTTGATAAAATGTCTGTTTCATGTTCCACATAACCAATGTTTGAAACAATTTCACATAAGTGGAGGAGAAAAATCCATATAACAACTAAAAACTAGGGAAACTCCATGCTAAATACATAGGTACTCTTTAACTTTCGACAAGCTCTTCATCATTTGAGCTGTTAGTGTCAAAGAATTCATTTGGATGTTTCCACTGTGGCTGCGGTATCACTAAATTGTGTTTTCAAAATGTATGTGATTGAAGCGCAGTGTTTGCGAACGCATGCGCCTCTCTACTCGCGCAACACAAGTTACCATCAAGAATATAGAAGGTGAAGATTTAGAGGACATCGTCTACTCCAACTCGTATTACGAATGGCCAGACCTTCACTGATCTTCCCATGTGTTGAAGAAGTGCGCGTCAACGCTGGCTTGTCCGTTGCGTAACCTTTTAAACTTCTCCTACACGACAGAAGTTTTCCCATCTTGTTGGAAGGTTGCCAATGTCCAGCCAGTTCCGAAAAAGGGCGAGGATACGAACCCTGCCAATTACCTATCCATTGCAATATGCTCTGCGCACTCCAAGGTAAAGGAGAGGGTAATTAACATCCACCTTGTGAACTATCTGGGGCAAAACGATTTACTCAGAGACCGGCAACACTGTGCTTTGCATTAATAAGGGGCATCCCCTGAGTGTTGGCTAATCTTTTAAAAAAAATGTGTATGGTTTATGCATGGTTTCTGCTAGAGATGGGCACGTGAGCAGATTATAACGTGATTCACGTGAATCACGCGCGATCACGCGTGATTGTGATTGAATCATAATTTTGATCACGTGATTGTGAGTGAATGTGAGTAGACCAAAAAAGACCGTGAGTGAGTACAATTTTTTCGTGAGTGAGAAGAATATTTCATAAAATAAAAAAAAATATTACTTTTAATTTTTTGAGATTTTTCTATATTTTTTATGAACTACACAGAAGAGAACAAGTGGGGCCAGTGAGATATATTTTATTTAAATCCCTATCATCATTATTGCGTTTTAAAGATGTTTGTAGGTTATATTGAAGGAGTCACGTTCAGTCGACCAATTTCACCAACATATACCCTATATTCTGACTAGGCTTACAAATGAAATATTTATTTTTATACATTCTGAAAACAATACAAAAAAAAACATGTGATTTAGAGTGATTCAAGTGAATCACGCGTGATTGTGATTGAAACTTATTTTACTCACGTGATTGTGAGTGAGTGTGCGTGATTAGAAAATTTATTTCGTGAGTGGAAGTGAGCGTGAGTTAAAACTCACTCTAGTTTCTGTCACATTTTTGACCAAAAATAAATTAAAATATTCAGCCATGGATTATGAAATTTCCTGCAAAGTTGTGTTGCAATTTTCCACGCACAGATCTAGTTTTGTGAACTGTATTCTCTTAAATTCTGTAAAATTTCAATTCCGCATTACTAATGTTTTCGGCACCGAAACCAACTCTGTGTATTATATGTATGGTTGAAATACATCTCATACCAAGACAAGTCATACCAATACAACTCATACCAAGACAACTCATACTTATGTACACCTCATACCAAGACATCTCATACAAAGGCAACTCATACCAAGGCAACTCATACAATAGGACACTTCATACCAAGACACCTGATACCAATGGACATCTCATACCAATGTACACCTCATACCAATGGACATTTCATCTCTAGACAACTCATGACACTTCATAACAAGACAACTCATACCAAGACACTTCATCCCAAGACACTTCATCCCAAGATATCTCATACCAAGACAACTCATACCAAGACACTTCATCCCAAGACACTTCATCCCAAGACTTCTCACCAAGACAATTCATACTATAACAGCGAAAAATTTTCAAAGAATAGTTGCATGATGCGGCATATTACCTATTATTTATTGCAAAAAAAAATAGTAATTTCTTAATCGAATTTATGAATTTGATTTTAATCTCAGTACTTAAAGAATGATTTATAAAAACGAAGTACGAGGAAACATAAAATATAGATGAAGTTTGATATAAAATATGTACTCTTACATAATCATTAACATTATAGATGTTATGCAACAAAACTACAAGAATCCCGCTCGTCCCCCCAATAAGAACTCAGTTTTGCCAACAACTATATGTTTTTTTCAATTGTTGTTTGTTTCAATCCCGAGTACAAAGCACTTTGTACTGGCAAGACCTTGAGCCCGCAAAAACAATATTTTTGCAATAACTCTATTTTAGGTAAACTTTTTGTTTTTGTCAATTGTTGTTTGTTTCAATCCCCAGTACATAGCACTTTGTACATGGCAAGACCTTGAGTCCACAATATTTAGTTAATATTTTTTGCGATTTTATTGAATTATGAAACAAATATATGTATACATATTTGTATTTTTTAATTAATTAAATTTTTGATTTTTATATACAATTTATATTTGTATATTTAACACTACATTAAATTTAAATTTGTATAAAATATAATACTGTATTTTATTTTATAGGGCATTTGTAGAACTTGCATAAGGAAAACATGTTTATGGTCTGGCTCTGGCAAGGCAATGGTGGGGTAAATAATGTAATATCGAATTACCCCGATCAGTACATGATCATGGCCTGAGGTCAGTACAAGATCAGAACACTGCGTTATAAGGACATCGTGCACCCAATTTGTTACCTCACTTGGACCTCGTCAAATCCCGATCATCTCAAATAATACCATGATCTGTTCAAGATCATGACCCTACCAAAATTTCTACTATGGTAGTCATCTAAGTCTAGACGGTATTTTTGTATTGTTTTAGAAGAAGTTACTTTTATAGTCGGTCGAGCCCGACTATTGAATACCCTACACCTTAATGTGAGATATTTAATTGTATACCTTAATTTTAAAGTTCTTAATTATGCTGAACCCCCACCCTCAGAATATTATTCACATATCAGAAATTTACGTCTTATATCCCCATAAATTAAAATTTTATATAAAAGTATAAAAAACTATTAAAAAAATGTTTGAATAATAAATGTGGGCGGACCACGCCTATATTACAAATTTTGTAAGGCTAATATTTCATAGATTTGATTTTAACAAATTACGACTAGAATTTCCACTATGAAAACCCGGGAAATAATGTAAAACCAGTTGGGAAGGTTAGATCACATGGGAAATTTTAAAGTAGGTGTAATTATGATAGTTAGGATTATCAAAATTATAGTCGGTCTAAGCCGACTATAAATACCCTACACATATGTGTGGTTACCATTAAAAGTGATATATAGGTCACCAGGGTATATGAATCCTGAAAATAACTACAAACATTCAATCGCTGAAGAATTTCCATTCATTTGATACCCATATTTACAAATGGGTAGGTGTACCGAATTTCGATTTTTTTTTTTGTGAACCACAAGTCTTTTTGCCGGAAAACATTATTATAATGTATTTGAGCATGATATCAATATATATTTGACCAAAAAAGTTTATCTAAGCACGTATACATAAAAATTGATCTATATATGTACATTTTATATGAGGTATTTGAACATAAGTGGTCGGATCATAGGTCACAATGGACCGATCTCGCCAATTTTTTCGCACATACAGCGCAGGTATATTAGTAATCTAAGTTATAAGTTTAATTTATCTAGCTCTTCAATTTTAAAAGTAGTAGGGATTTCAACAGACAGACGGACAGACAGACAGACGGACAGACAGACGGACAGACAGACGGACAGACAGACGGACAGACAGACGGACAAACGGACATCGCTAAATCGACTCAGGAGGTCATGCTGATCAAGAATATATATACTTTTCCATACCGGAGATGCTTCCTTCTGGGTGTTACAAACGGCGTACCAAACTGAATATACCCTTTCACTCTTAGTGTAGGGTATAAAAATGTAGGCGGATCACGCCGATTTTTGGACCACATATTTTTAGGTGAATTCTAGGAATAAGTTTTAAATTTTATAATTATATCTTGAATATTTTTGAGGTATTAGTGCCCAAAGAGATATATAAAAGTGACTTGTATGGGAGGTGGGCGTGTCCGTTGACCGATTTGGTTCATTTCTAACTCAGATCCTACTTTTGGCTCCAACATATTGAGAAGAAATTTCATAGCATTCTGATCAGTATTTCTCAAGATATTCTGTGTTCGGACAGCATGACAGCAAGACAGACGGACCGACAGACAGACAGACGGACATAGCTAAACGGACTCGGGTAGTGATGCTGATCAATAATATATACACTTTGCATACCGCTCACGAGTCCTAAGGGGCGTTACAATATATGCACAAAGTTAATATACCCTGTACCTCATAGGTGTAGGGTATAAAAACTTCTGCTTGGACGTAATTAGGCGTACACAAAATTTTTGGGAATAACTACTAATGTTTGTTGCAAACACTTGAAATTTTTAAAATATTTGTAGGAAACACTATAATTTGTCGGAAGCACTTAATATATTTGTGGGAAACACTTAAATATTTGTGGGAATTCTTCAAATATTTATGGGAAAATATTTTCATATATGTGGGAAATACTTAAATATTTGTGGGAGACACTTTTTACTTGTTGACATTACTACTGAACATTTGTGCTAAACACGTCGATTAAATCCTACAAACGAGTTTACAAACACTTTAGTGTTTGTTTGAGAAAAAAATTGAAGGAATTTATTTTTTTTTTCTTAGGCCCGTAACTTCAACGAGTAGATATCTATTGGTGTTCGTACCGAACAGATATCTCTTCCCTATCCGGTGTTTTTGCTCCTTAACTATGAGTTGAAGTTATGAAATTTTGGTTACACGATAGATAACTAAGCACCAGTAGATATCTATTCGTTGAAGTTACGGGCATTAGTGTGTAATTGTTACAAAAATATTTTTCACGTTAAATAATAAATATAAAAATGTTGTTGAAGTTCAAATTGAAAAATTCATCTATGTTTAACATGAACATTATCTTGCTGTGTATAGACAATATGGTATTAAACAATTTTAATATATTGACGCGTTCAATAGTCAGAAAAAAAATAAACAAACATTTTGTGCTGATCACCAAAATCGATTTGAAAACTTCTTAACATTTCTTGTTATATTTGTACTAGAAATTTTTTAATTTATTAAAGGGTAGTACTGCAAAATAAATCAACTATTTTAACAGAGAAAAAATACATGTCAAATATTTTTTAGTATAGAACATGACTCTAAAATTTCGAAAAATTGTCGAAAATGCCCGATTTAACGTGGAATGGCCGATATCCATATTGTACCCACCTTTCTTAATCGACACCTGTCGATGCCACAATCCAATCCAATTTCACGATCATAGCGCGCGTAACGTCGGCTGATGTCATCCACAAATACACTCGTTGTATGCTTGTACAACGCAACGCGACAGCTCTCGTTGCAGCGACAATGCAAATGTCGCTGTACATGTGGTAGTGAAATGGCGGCGCCATCTGTTGCAACACATCCCGGGTCCTCAAGATTGTGGGTGGGATTAGTGTTTAGGCTCTGTTGTCTCTTTTTATTTGACAATTTCATTTGTTGTTTATCAGCATCTGTTGCTGCTTCGGACGTTGTCAGATCCGCATTCTCATTGGTTGCGAAACTGCAACTAATCTTCTTTTCCAGCTTAAAGCTAGTGAAAATGGCCTGAGGTGTTTGCTGTGTCTATGGGGAGAAAGAGTTAGTCATAGGAAATAATCATGATTTTATTTTGTGTTTTTATTATTCAAGAATTATCCAAATAAACTAAATTTTTTTTATAACTTGGGATATGATTCCAATGTACTAAAAAATCCAAAACATACGCATATCTATGCACTTAAAATTTAAAAACATGCACTTTAAAAATCAATTTATTAAAATATTATATTTATTTCAACACAAATAAAAATGATGAAAAAAGACTCCATTGAAGGTCGTAAACGCATATTTAAATAAGAAACTATATATTTCCAGAAAAACGTCAACCACGACCGAAAAATTCAAAATGCTCAAATCTTTGAAATAACGACTGATTTGAAATCTTAAATATCTGAATCTAGATGTCTATAAAGAAATGTCTATTCCGTTTACGGTTACGTTACTTTACTATGCAATATGTAAATATACCAATTTTTCATGTATTTTGAGTAACCAAATTAATTAACTTTAAAAACATACTGATACAAAATATTATTTTGTGTTTTTTCAGTTAACATTAATAATTATTTCTAACGCTTAAAAATCCAAATTAAAATAACGGAAAATTTTCGATTTTTGTATGAGGGGTTTCGATGTGCCTTCAAGAACCAAATAGATACATTTATTACCATAGTAAACTGAAACAATTTTTTAAAGAGTTGAATCCACTGTTTCTAAATCAGAATTTCCTAGGCATTTCCAAAAATATAAACATCATTTTCCTAGTAAAACTTAAAAAAATTTTTGAAAATTTGAATTATAACGAAATGAAAAGTGCTGTACTACTTTTCATTTCGTTATAATGATTATTAATATTGTCATATACATAATTATTTTTAGCAAAAAAACGTAGTGTAAATTTTCATACGGAACGTCCGGAATTATTCTGCGATTTTTTACGAAATAACTAAATATGCAAAGAAAGCACATGATTTCAACTATTCAACTATTGAAATCATTCGTTGCATTTATATATTTTGGTTATATATTAGATTGTGAATCGCGTGCTTGTTGCTTTCCCAAAATATTCTTCAGCGTTCGAATCCACCAAAATAGTGATATATTCCACCCATGAATTTGTGTAATATCCAAATAAAAACAGGAAACAAAAAAATATAAAAAGCTTCAAAAATATTTACAAAGGTAGTAATCGGTATCGTGTCTAATTTTTCAAGAAAGTGTGAAAAAAATGTTCAAAATTTATTAACTTCATAAATTTGATATAAAATATATAAAAAATGATCTAATTGCGTGAAATTTGCATAATCTCATATACAATATGTATAATCTACTAGCAAATTAATGCTATAGAACGAACAACTAGTGAGCTTATTAAAATTTAAAGTTTGTATAATAACTATTTTTCTTCAAAAAAAGAAAAAGAAATAATTTATGATCTCTGTGCCAAATTAATGAGTAGCATAAAATAAAAATATTAAAAGTCTTTGAATTTTTAATCTTAATAAAAGTTAATGTGTAAAAAAGTGGGTTTCCAAATAAAAATTGCATTAACATTTTTAATTTCATATTTTTTCTTAAAATTTTGCACACATTTCATTTTACAAACTTTTTTCATTCGGTTAGTAAATAGTTATTCATACACTAAGTTTCGACCGATTGGGAAACCCCTCCCCCCTTTCTACGCATGATAAATCACCAATTTAATTATTTGCTAAAGTATTGAGAGCAGTGTTGCCAACTTTTCAAAAGCAAAACCCACCAAATCGAGGCAAGAAACCCGCTTTTCTAAGCAAAACCCACCGTTTTTATACATTTTTAAAATTTTGTGTATGAATATCACATTAATATAATTATATACTTTATTAAACATATGTATTTCTTAACCCTTCTGCACAAATTGGGTCAAAATGATCCATTTTCTCTGGAAAACAACGATTTTAGTTATTTAAAAATATTTTAACTGAGTGTATAAAATATGTATTTCTGTTATTTTATAAATTCATTTATCTAAACTAAAACTCACCACACTAAAACTAACCAAACTAAAACTCACCACACTAAAATTCACCCTTAAATTAACCACACTAAAACCCTCCACACTATAATTCACCACACTAAAATTCACCACACTAAAACTCACCACACTAAAACTCACCACACTAAAACTCACCACACAAAAACTCACCACACTAAAACTCACCACACAAAAACTCACCACTAAAACTCACCACACTAAAACTCACCACACTAAAACTGACCACACAAAAACTCACCACACTAAAACTCACCACACTAAAACTCACCACACTAAAACTCACCACACTAAAACTCACCACACTAAAACTCACCACACTTAAACTCACCACACAAAAATTCAACACACTAAAACTCACCACACCAAAACTCACCACACTAAAACTCACCACACTAAAACTCACCACACTTAAACTCACCACACAAAAATTCAACACACTAAAACTCACCACACCAAAACTCACCACACTAAAACTCACCACACTAAAACTCACCACACTAAAACTCACCACACAAAAACTCACCACACTAAAACTCACCACACAAAAACACACCACACTAAAACTCACCACTCTAAAACTCACCACACTAAAACTGACCACACAAAAACTCACCACACTAAAACTCACCACACCAAAACTAACCACAATTAAACTCACCACTACAAAATTCACCACACCTAAACTCACCACACCGAAACTTTCTGCATTAAAACCCACCACACTAAAACTTCTACTGGGAAAAACTCTACGGGTAAGAATTCTACGGGAAAGAATTCTACCGGGAACAATTCTACCGGGATGAATTCTACGTTGAGAATTCTACGGGAAAGCGTTCTATGTGGATTTTACGGCGAATATTTCTACTGGGAATAATTCTGCGGAGAAGCGCAGTCTGAGAAAAAATTGTCTTTGAGAAAAGTTGTTTTGGCGGAGAATTATTTGGTTACCACATTAAAAAACCAATAAAAAATTTCAACAGCTAAGCACGGGCCCCTCATATAAATAACAAAATGTTTTTTATATTAATAAAATCGCTCCATATCTTTGAATTCAGAAAATCTTGGCACGAGTCGTGCACGGGTCCAGCTAGTATAGAACATATTTTGAAACACAATTTTCCAATGAACAGTTTATATAAAAAAAAACAAAGTATATTTAAAGTGATATTTTTTGAAAGTATATAACATATATTGGACCACACAGAATATATTTAATAGCTTTACTGGCAGCGCTTCCACGACGTTGTCATATAATAAACAAATGGACACTGTCCATTTAACAAATTTTAGTTCAGTTAAAAAAGCCAAACGGCAAACAACTACAACGAGTGTTCATTTTCCATTTTAAAAAGACTTTATCTTTTTCGATTAAGTTTACTGGCTTAAGGCGGTCATAATCCCAAAAAAACAAATTTGGGAATACCAAATGGGAATACATTTGGGAATACCAAATATGTCATTTGGAATTATGTCCCTTGGGGTTATGTCACGTCACCATATAATAACAATCAAGGGCGAACCAAATATAATTCAAATCAAAAATATAGTCGAAATAATCAAAACAATGTTAAAAGATATAATAATGAACAAGACAATACAAATCAAAACTATAACAACCAAAGAAGTTATAATAATGACCAAAATAATTCAAATTTGAAGAATTTCATTCAAAGAATGAATATTCTAACACTCACCACGGCATGACTTACGCTCTCATTTGTTTGTTTCAACTGCTGCGCCTTGGTAGTATGTCTGTCTGTTTTGTAGTAGCCCAGTAGAAAAAATGTTGCATAGATTTTTGCAACATTCGTGGGCTGAGAACGAATTTCTTCTCTATATATGCGTATGTGTCCGTTAATAGGCCACAAATAATGGCACTGGGTGAGACCCAGGTTAGTGAGGATGCAGATCCACTGGATTTTCAAATACCTGGGTATCACTTAGTGCCATTATTTTCTGCTCTATTTATTCGAAGTGACGTTGTGTATCAACTGCAGCAACAACACAGTGTGTCGGATAGCGAATTTAATACAATTTGTGTTAAATTGAAAATCCAAACACACATCATGCACTTGTGCTTTCTTTATAGGAGTCCGAATCTAGATAGGGTTTCCACCTGTAATAAGCTGGATGCCTTATCTGATTCGATTTCAAATATATTGGAGCAATTTCCAGGCAGTGAAATTGTTGTTGCTGGCGATTTTAATGTTCAAAACGCCACTTGGTTGAGCCATTCGGGTCTTCCAACACAGGAGGGTTGTTATGTTGAGCTGTTTGCAGAGTGCAATCAACTCACGTAATTGGTGAAGGAACCGACTTACCTCCCACGCGTCGGTGGGCAAAGCCAAAAAGTTCTGACTTCTCATCATGAAAAATATGATGTAAAAGTCCTTGCACCTCTTGGTATCTCCGACCACTATACTGTTTCCGCTGAGTTTTTGTATTCTGGTTTACGCGCCTCTTCGATTAAAACCCCGAAAAGGACTGTATGGCTTTACGAAAAAGCAAATTGGGTTAAATGATTTTTTTCGCATCTTTAATTGGAAATTGTGTTTCGCAGACATATGTCTCTGTCCGCGTATTTAATGGTACAAAGTATTATTTTATTAGGTATGCGGTCCTTCATACCTTCTAAAAAGATTAGCATTAAACCCAAGGACCACTTTTGGTTTAATGAGACTTGCAGTCAGGTCGAAAGAGGAAGCCTTTCAGACTTGGCGTTCTAACAAGAATGCTGATACTGAAAGACTTCTTATACAGGCGCAAAAAGTTCCTACTCTATCACTGGGGTAGTAAAAATTTCTGGTCATTCGTAAAAAGGGTGAAGAATCAGACGACATCGTCTACTCCAACTCTTAGTATGAATGGCCAGACCTTCACTGACCCGGTTGATAAAGCTAATCTCTTTGCAGAATTATTTGCAAATAATTCAACGCTCCCAGATAGTAATCAACCACTACCTGTCGTCGATTTTGTTTCTTCTGCAATGCCGGATATACATTTCAAACTCGGGCAGTTAAAAAGGTTTTAGCAAACCTCAACATTAACAAAGCCTCTGGACCAGATAGCATATCTGCCCATGTGTTGAAGAAGTGCGCGTCAACGCTGGCTTGTCCGTTGCGTAACCTTTTCAACATCTCCTACACGACAGGAGTTTTCCATCTTGATGGAAGGTTGCCAATGTACAGCCAGTTCCGAAAAAGGGCGAGGCTACGAACCCTGCCAATTACCGACCCATTGCAATATGCTCTGCTCTCTCCAAGGTAATGAAGAGCCTAATTAACCTCCACCTTGTGAACTACCTTGAGCACAACGAATTGCTCAGTGACCGACAATAAGGTTTCCGTAGAACCACATTCACATGTGACTTGATGGCAGTACTCTCCGAAAAGTGGAATAATTGTGATCATCTTTTCGGGAAGAGCTGGGAGAGCGGGGAGTCTGTTGCTAATTGCATATGGTGTCGGTGAATCTTTTACTCGATGGATATCGAGTTTTCTCAAAGGTCGTTCAATACGAGTTGCGATGGATGGTGTGTTCTCAGAACAACATTCCATCAATTCTGGAGTTCCGCAGGGTTCCGTCCTATCCCCGTCCCTATTTCTGGTATTTATCAATAACCTTCTGTGATTGACCCAGAACCCAATTCATTCCATTGCAGATGACAGTAACATTTGTCATTCATATTCGTTCAACAAGCGGCCAAACTCTTTGGAGATTGAGAGTAAACGACGCACTATGATTGACACACTCAATAATGATCTTAAATCAATCTCCGAGTGGGGTGTTGCAAATAGAGTAGATTTTAATGCAAGCAAGACCCAATGTTGTCTGTTATCTCAAAAAAGAAAGGATTAACCCCTCGCTCCCCTCAATATGGGTACTGTAGACATTGCGCAGTCAGCTGCTCTTGACGTTCTGGGCATATCAATTCACTGTGATCTCCGTATGAACGACCACATATTTAATATGTCGAAAGAAGCGGCCAAGTGCCTCGGTTTTTTAAACGGTGTAAAACATACTTCACTCCTGATTACTTACGAACTGTCTACACTACCTATATACGACCTAAAATGGAAATGGGCAGGGGCCTCAAAATCCTCCTTGGAGTTCCTGGTCCGAATCTAACAACGTGCGATATATTTAATAGGGGATGCAAATATTTCATTGTCTATTGGTTCTCTTGAGCACCGAAGGACCGTTGGGTGTGTATGTCTGTTTTATAGGTATAACAAAGGTAAGTGTTCGAGGGAAATACAGGGCCTGAAACCAGGTCGTGTGTTCTCTCGTTCTACTCGGGCGTCAAACCAAGCCCACCCCTTTGTAGTCCACTCGGCTCTCAAGAGAACCACGCATTATAGAGAGAATTCGTTCTTCATTCGCACGATACGTTTGTGGAACAATCTCCCTGCGTCCGTTTTCCCGACATTTTTGGTATTGGCAAGTTCAAAACAAACATTCACCGACACTACTCTATCTTTCCCCCTCCTTTTAACCTATCATCCCTGCTTACGATCATGCTTTGCATGAATAGGGGGCATCCCCTGAGCGTTGGTTAATTTGTATAAAAAAAAAGAAAGCTATGGTCAAAATAAATAATTTAGATTCAATAAAATATATATGCGATATTTACAATCCATTTAAAACATATATATTTACAATATTTACATACCATTAAACAACAAAAATTAACTAATAAACTAAGAGATTAATGATTAAATTTAAAGAGTTTAAAGGATTAAAGGTATTTAACAAATTAAAAATAGCACGATTAAGAGTACAACTAGATAAATGTGAACTTTTAAGAAATGAAGTTGAATGCCTTGGGCATGTTGTGACCGAAAAAGGTGTCAGTCCTAATTTAAAGAAAACCGAAATTATTGAAAACTTTAAAATACCCAAAAATACTACAGAAATTAAGAGTTTTTTAGGCATTACAGGAGATTTATTAGAGGGTATGCCAATATAGCAAAACCAATGACAATATATTTAAAGAAGAATGCTATAATAAATCCAAATAACGAAAAACATATGGAAAGTTTTAATTGTTAAGAAAAATTGATAAATGCACAAATAAAAAACAAATAACACACCCATCACCGCGACATATATATTAAATATAAAAACCCGTCAACGCAACAATCGGTCCCCGCGACAATAAAACAAACAATTAACAAAAATACACTCAACAATCTACACAACTCACAAAAATAACAGGAAGGAAAATCCATAGAAGGAAGATTCCACAGCACAACAACAATAACTATACAAAACACTCGGCATAACCCACTGAAAAATAAGGTAAAATCTTGTATTTTATATATTGTATTTTTCCACATAAATCGCGACCCACTCGACCTATTATATTGAAATTTACACATTTCAATTCGTGTTTCCAAATTCGCCAATTGCCATTACTTCGTTCGCCAGCCGAACATTTGGTCACTTAGAGCCTTTTAATAAAGGACTGCGAATTAGTTTTGGCAAGGATTAACCTACTGAAACAATAAAAATATTTGGCGTTAAATTTAATTTAATTAAAATCGACCCGACCCGTAAAAAAAGTGAAAATAATAACAAAATAAAACTATTGAGGAACTACTGTGAAATTGTTTTTGCAAAAAATGTGTTTTTATCAAACCGACCCTACCCGAACAAAACGATACGTTTTAAAATAAATATACGTTCACCAATGTGTTTAACAAAACCAATTGATTTTATTTATTTCACATTTTTGAATTGTTACAATATATTTTATTTAACAAAATCGACAAACATTTTTGTTTAATTTGTTTCAGCTATCAACTCGCCGCTGAACTCGTTTGTTTATTTGCTTTATTGCTCATAAAACAAATAGACATAAACACTAAAACACTCACAGTAACGAGCGCTGCTGTCAACTGGGTTGCCACGTTGTTCACAAAAATAGTGTTTTCGTGGGATTTTATAAATTACCCGTCGGAACCAAAAAATTATCCTATATTTTTATAAATTTCCTATTGAGCAATATTTAACCCGTTTATACCCACATTTAAGCTTTTTAACCCTTTTAGACCAAAAAATCACTTTTATTGATATTTAACCATTTTTTTTAGAAAAACTATTATAAAAAATTACCCGACCCGTTTTTTATCAAAAATATTTTTTAAAGCTTAACCCATAGCGACCCAAAATCATTTAATTGATTTTTAATTGAAGTTTAACAATTTAAAAAAAAAAAAAATTCTTTCATCGAATTTTTATAAAAAATATTTTTTATTTTAACAATTTGCGACCCAAAAAGCTTAACTGCGCTATAAAATTTTATTTGCGACCTGGTTTACCACTAAATAAAATTTTAAAATTACCCCATTGTGATCCAAAGATAAAATTTTCAAAGTTTGTTGAAATTTTATCCAAAAAACTAAATTTTGCAATACGTTTCGTTGGTAATAATATTGCTGTTAACCCATACACACCCAAAAATAATTTTATTTATTTTTATAAAAAGTTTTTAAATTTGTTTAGATTTTTCTGAAAAAATAAATGAGCTTATAATTTTTTTGTGAATTTTTCAAGATTTATTTTCTGAAAAAGTATTGCGACTCGTTATTAATTTAAAACGAGTTGGGAAAGTTAGGTCACATGGGTAAGTTCGGTCACATGGGGCGGATTTTTATAGTCGGTCGGGCCCGACTATGGAATACCCTACACCTTTGGTGGGAATGCTTACCCTCAGAAAATTATTCATATATCAGAAATTTACGTCTTATATCCCCATAAATTAAAAATTTATATAAAGTATAAAAAACTTAAAAAAAAAATTGAAAAATATAATTGGGCGGACCACGCCTATATTTAAAATTTTGAAAGGCTAATATTTCATAGATTTGATTTTAATAATCAATTTTCGACTATGAAAACCCGGGAAATAATGAAAAAAAAATGTGGGCGGATCACGCCCATTTTTGGACCACATATTTTTAGGTGAATTCTAACAATAGGTTTTAAATTTTATAACTATACCTTGAATACTTTTCGAGTTATTAGTTCCGAAAGAGTTATATAAAAGTGACTTGTATGGGAGGTGGGCGTGTCCGTTGACCGATTTGGCTCATTTTCAAACTCAGTTCCTACTTTTGGCTAAAATATATTGAGACGAAATTTCATCGCATTCTGATCAGTATTTCTCAAGTTATTCTGTATTCGGACAGCAAGACAGCAAGACGGACAGACAGACAGACGGACATGGCTAAACGGACTCGGGTAGTGATGCTGATCAAGAATATATATACTTTTCCATACCGGACACGCCTCCTAAGGGGCGTTACAATATATGCACAAAGTTAATATACCCTTTACCTCATAGGTGTAGGGTATAAAAAACATTTTATTATTGAAATTTTTGAGAATTTCTGAAGTTATTTAAATTGAATATTATTTAAACACAACCCCAACAATAAAAAAGATGGCGGCTCTGACAGCATTTATTCAATTCGACGACATTATTGAATTTGAGCAAACTATTTGCGAGATTGCTACCCAAGATTTAGTACCTCATGCCTTAGAGTTTTATCGAAAGCAGCTTACTTTTCTGTGGGATAATGTGGACAGTCCAGATGTGGACCGAAAGAAGTTGAAAGATAAATATACTAAAGTATACAATGCATATATACGCTGTATTTCTTCCCTTTCAGAAATAATGGAGAGCCTAAAGCAACCGATTGAAAATCATAAGGCAAGAGAAGAAACGACCCCAATACAATTTGCACCCTCTATTCATTTACCAGCGTGTGACACGGATAATTTTGATGGTGACTACGTCACCTGTCCCACTTTTAGAGATATGTTTTCTGCTCTCTTCATCAACAACGCCAGATTAAGCAATGTGGAAAAACTTTTTAATCTTAATCAAAAGACCCGAGGCGAAGCAAGAGACATTGTTAAAAATGCTTAACTGAAAACCCTTTTGAATTTGCCACCAGTTACGTTTGAGTCCGGTAGCTCTATTAAAAATTTACAACGGACAATCAACAAATGTGTGACGACCCTGCAAATGTTGGATATAGACACAGATAACTGGAGTCCAATTCTAGTTTATTTGTGTTCGACTCGTCTCCCCAAAATACGCTAGAGATATTTGAAAGATATCTAGCAGATAGTTCAGAAATTCCTGAATGGAGAATTTTGGTCAAGTTTTTGAACCAAACATACAAGACCCTTGAATCTATTGGCGACATTAAGTCTTCGACTACGAAGACTAGTCAACAGACGGTTTCCAGTAATGCTGGACCCAAAACTTGGGGAGACAAACGTGTGAATTCTTTTCACACCAATGTTTTACAAAATCCATTTGTATCCAAAATGACAGGACCCAGATTTGTTGAGCCAAGACTCATCCATGCCAAATCATCAAAATGGGAAGTTGATGGTGCTATTTGCAGAATTTGCAATGGTAAGCACACTCTTCGTAAGTGCCCCAGATTCATATCAATGAAAGTAGAGGTAAATTGTTTAGCAGTATCTCACTGCATCAGGGACTGTAAGAGCGGATATATATGTCGCTTTTGTAGCAAAAAGCATCATTCGCTTTTACATTTAGCATCGCTAGATCCGAAAACAGACCCAAAAGACCGCCCAAGCCCAAGTGCAGCTGCATCTTAATCTGATCAGCCGTCAACTTTACAGCGGCAAGCTTTCACGATCCTTATACAGTCCACTGACTCAAGACCCACCCAAGACATCGAAGAGACACGTTTTGCGATGAAGAGCATTCTTCTGGGAACAACAATGCTCAACATTGAACACGAAGGCGAAATGTTCCTGGCGCGCGCTCTAATCGACTCTGGATCAGAAGCGACTTTTTTCACGGAGCAGTTGAGGAAGCGGAAAGGACTTCCAACTAATGCCGTAGGCGCTCAGGTAACAGCAACCTTGTCCAAATCGTGTCTATTGACATTGCGTTCACCGACTTACCCGAATTTCAGAGTCAAAACGCAAGCACTTGTACTTAAGACCATCACACGTGACTTGCCATCATATCAAATCGACCCGACCCTCTATGGAAATTTGAATGGTATACAGTTGGCTGATAGCCAGTTTTATAAAACCCGACCCGTGGATATGATCATAGGATGTGATCTGTATCCACAAATTATACGTAACGGTGTTCAGCACAACATTGTAGAATCTTTGTTGGTGCAAGAAACTGAATTCGGCTGGATACTTTCTGGACCAATTCCTGAGTCAAGACACAACAATATTGTTACCTATCTTAATAAAGTGACCCTCGATACTTTATTGACTCGTTTCTGGGAAATTAAAGAAGTACCAAAATCCACCACCCTCTCAAATGCAGATATAAATTGTGAAAACAACTCCATACAGATATTACGCCGAGATCCCTCAGGCCATTACGTAGTGTCCCTGCCATTTAAAGACCCAAATTGCATTGATCATGGACTATCAAGACATATTGCAATGTCGCAATATTTGAGAAATGAAAAGTCCCTACTCAAAAGACCCACTGTTAAAGCAGAATATGACCAAGCAATTTGGGAATATTTTCAACTTGGTCATATGAGAAAAGTGACTCATTTATCAGCTAAATCTTGCACACCCACCCACTATTATTTGCCACATCATGCAGTCATAAAACCCGATCGTGTCACAACAATACTACGTGTTGTATTTAATGCATCCAGCAATACTGCCAACGTCAAGAGCCTAAATGATGTGTTGCATACTGGACCCGTTCTACAACAAGATTTAGTTTTGCAAATTATTAAATTTGCTTGGAACCTGCACACTCACCCTATCAAAGAATTTTGTTTAGGAAATCCTAAGAAGAACCCATTCAGGATTATGAGTTGCAAACAGTTACATTTGGTGTTAACTGTGCCCCTTACTTTGCTTTCGGACCCTACAGCAATTAGCGCAAAACGTACATGAGACCCACCCACAGGTTTCGTATATTCTACGAAACTGCATATACGTAGATGATGTTCTGGTAGGCACTCATGAGATGGAAAGTGCTGTTAATACTCGAGATGAGCCAATCCCTGCTTTAAAATCAGCAGGATTTTCGTTGCGCAAGTGGATTGCGAACGCACCCGAAATATTGGAAAATCTGCCACAAGAACACTTGCTGCTAACAGATTTACTCAATTTATCTGAGCAATGTCCAGGTAATGCAAAGACCCTAGACATTCGATGGAATGTTAAAAAAAGATATTTTCTTTTTCAAGTCCCACTCATCGAACTAAAAGATGCATACACAAAACGCGAAGTGATGTCTTTTAGCCGCCAAAATATTTATGCGAAAGGTATTTCTCGACAATACTGAGTGGGACGATATTCTTAACCCGTTGAGCCAAAGTAGATGGCAATCGTTTATCGATGGTTATCCATCGATAAACAGAATTGAGATGCCCAGATGGACTCATTTCGCACCTGACGTTTTCGTTGAATTTCACGGATTTTGCGACGCTCAGAATAGAGCTATGGTGCTCGCATACAAGATGCCAACGGCGCTGTCGTCACGACCCTTCTGGCAGTGAATACGCGTGTAGCACCCGTCAAAACAGTATCACTGCAACGACCCGAACTATGCGGTGCTGTTTCGCTCGCAAATATAGTTGATGCCATGTCTACCTAAAATAGACATGACAAAGTACAATACGTACCTTTGGACAGACTCGACTATTGTCTTAGCCTGGCTCAATAAACCGCCCTGCACTTGGACCACTTTTGCAGCCAACCGCATTTCGACCATTACAGAAAGCGTTGGTGTTGAAAATTGGCAACATGCAATGTGTTTTTCTGATGAATATATCGCTTTGACGAATAAAACCCAAATTTCGGCCAAAAGTTCACTACTGACCCTAAACCCATTTATAGCCAGTAAAGGTCTATTAAGAGCTCATGGTAGATTATCAAAATCACCGACCATTACATATAATGAACGTCACCTAATAATGTTAGCGTATCATTGTAGACTTTCTAAACTATTGACCCATATGACCCTATACGGTGGTAACCAATTAGTTTTAAGGCAACTACGAGATGAATTTTGGATTATTAAGCTCAAAACCCTGATAAAAACTACGATCAATAATTGCAAATTTTGTGTGTTGCAACATACACAAATAATGGCTGCATTGCCTCCAGAACGCACCACCAGGACCAGTTGAAATCAAAAATTACACCGGGCGAGCCTGTTTGATTACAAAAGGCTATGTGTGCGTGTTTGTTTGCTTTGCCAGTGATCTTACGACCCAAGCCTTTTTAGCGGCTTTTTCCCGATTTTTTTCAAGGCGCGGATGTCCTGCCGCCATTTACCCCGACAACGGAACTAATTTAGTTGGAGCAGCATAAATGCTTAAGAAAGATCAGCAAGAATTTATAAAGACTCTGCAGACCCAAGTTTT
The DNA here is from genome assembly GCA_951804985.1 of Dryomyza anilis. NCBI lineage: Eukaryota > Metazoa > Arthropoda > Insecta > Diptera > Dryomyzidae > Dryomyza > Dryomyza anilis. The sequence continues at coordinate 50,469,753 of OX638135.1, forward strand.
TAGCGACTCACAGTCATCAAGAACTAACATTGCATTTTAATCCGCCCGGAGCTCCATACATGGGTGGACTCTGGGAAGCCGGTGTTAAAAGTTTCAAGACACATTTAAAAAAGATATCGGCAAGTCAAAGATTTACGTTCGAAGAGATTTCGACTTTGCTTGCACGAATTGAAGGTTGCCTTACTTCACGACCCTTAAGCCCTTCAAGTGAAAATGCTCTCGATTTTTCGCCTTTGACCCAGGACACTTTCTAATTGGTACTCCGTTATTGACCCCAGCTGAACCCGATTTAAGCAACTCGACCCTAAATGTTGTAAATTGTTGGCAGAAGCTGAAGATATTACATTACCATTTCTGTAACAGATGGAAAGATGAATATTTTAAAGAATTACATAAACGCTATAAATGGAAAAACCGTCAGAAATGCGTAGAAGTAAATAATATCGTTGTTTTTCGACACGCGAATTTACCCCCAAATGAGTGGACCCTAGGGCGAGTAGTAAAAACGTATCAAGGTTCATACTCAAGAACCAGAGTCGTCGATTTCGCACGGCCAAAGGGACTACTACTAAACCCATTACAAAAGTAGTAGTCCTACCGACCCAATAAATAACCACTTAGGTCGCTATGGCAATATACAATTTGACCCACCCATATTTTCAGTAGCCATGGCCCCAAACAACAAGCGCGCCAGCAGCGGTGCCAACAACAGCGGTGCACATTCCAAGCGCGCGAATAATAAGCGCCCCAACAACAGCGGTGCCAATAAAAAGCGCGCCAACAGCAAGCGCCCCAACAACAAGCGGTGCAACAACACCAACGACAACGATGCCAGCACGAGCAATGGCAGTCGCACCGAGGACAACCGCAACAACAACACCAGCTGGCGCAACAAAAAGTCTTCCTGACTTAACTCCGCCCACTCTAGCCGTCGTACCGAATCAACTGGACGACACACTCGACCCTCGATCCAACATGTGGCGTTTGGAATTATCCCTTCCACCTGCTCGCCTGTCCACCTGCTTCAGGTTCAGGGAGAAGAACCTGGTGGAAAAGTATGAGGTGGTGATGCAGTATCATTACTACATTAACTGTTTGGCCCGGTCGCATCTTATTGATCGCTGCACCAGCAAAGAGAAGTGTGCTATATGCCAAGAAAAGCACCACACAAGCTTGCATGGACATTTGCGACTCAATCAAAGCGACCGGAATCCAAGCAGTGCAGGACTTAAACGACCCGTTGCGAACGCAAGCAATGAGAGAAACAAGCGACCCGCTGAGAACCCAGGCAATTCCACAAACCACAGACCTTTTGCTAACGCAAGCATGTTTTTAAGGCAGACACTTATACCCACTGCCACTATCAAGGTGTACCATGGCAAAAATGGCATTCTGGGACGGACGTTCGTGAACCCGACAAGAAATGTCACCATCATCGCTCAGCAGCTCGTCGATCACCTGAAGCTGAGTACGAGTCGCCACGATAATTTAAAAAATGTGTAAGGTGGTAGTGCGTCCTCGGTTTGACGACCCATTTAGATGCGACATTAACGCACTAGTGTCAACCGAGTTGCCTAGGAAGCCGTACGCGCGTGACGTTGATGAAGCCATTTTGAGCCGATTCACTCAAAAAGTTACGGCTTATCCGCAAATAATGAATTTGGGAGTTTTAACTGCGAAAGTGGATACGCAGTGGCCCAGGTTGGGCCAGGAGTTGTCCTAAAAAAACTACCATAGTCCCTAATAAAATGAATTTAAAAAATCAAGTATTGCAGACACTGCAAGGCGGGCGGAATGTTTACGTACAAACGTAAACTCGATATTTTTGTACATCTCCGTCCGTCATATCCACACAATCGATTATTTATCGATTACTGCGGCGAACCGATCGACCGTCGGCTCTGTCAACGTTCGCCGCAAATAATACTTCACTCGTTAGGTTTGCTTAAAATCTTTTATTTTATATACCGTATTTTGCCACATATATCGCGACCCATTCGTCCCATTATATTGAAATTTACACATTTCAATTCGTGTTTCCAAATTCGCCAATTGCCATTACTTCGTTCGCCAGCCCAACAGTGTCATTGAGAAAGAATGTACGACCGCAATATTTTCAAATGACAATTTTCAAAAGTAATGCAATTTACTTCGAACATTTTAGGAATTATAAATTATTATCGACTTTTGATTGATATAACTAACTCATAAGAATTACAGAAAATAATTGAACAAAAACACTTAGAAAACAACCATAGAGGAATAAATGAAATTTCTGAAGAAATAAGATGAAATATTAATGAATTTAAATTACAAATTAATGAATTCGGGAATAATGGCGAATTGTTTATTTTAGAAAAATATGACAGAAATCCTATTGAAATACCTTATAAAATGACGGAAACTCCAAAGAAACCAAATCAGATCAATAAGGAAATCAATGTTTGTAACTATGATAGATAAATTTAGTAAAGTCGCTCTCTTGGTAAAAATACATAATCGAACAGAAAAAGAGTTTAGAAAAGCGTTAACAAGACTTATTAGTACTTATGGAAATATCTAGAAAATAGTAACAGATAACGAATTAGGAATGAAATCTAATTTAATGAAAGAGTTTTTAAGAGAGAAAAACATAACTATACATTTTACTTCAAGTTCTAATTATAATGGGAGTTCTGATATTGAACGCATTCATAATACCATTAATGAACATTTGCGTATTTTAAAACACTCAAAATGACATTTTAGCATTGAAGAACAAATAATATTTATTAATGGGTATTATAATAACCAGAGTTCGGATTTGCACGCACGCCCGCGCCCGCGCCCTTAAGTAAATGAGAAGCAAATTTGTTTACGCATACTCTGCACTCGGGCACCACATTTTTTTTACAACACATCCCGTCGCAACGAGTGATGCTTTGCACTATTCTCGGTACCTGCCTCGTGCGGGCTACGAAACTAAAAACTGCAGCCCGCGCAGACGTGGAATGAGAAAATAGAGAAACATATCGCGCAAGTGCTATGGTATTTATTTCGCGGGGCAACTCCGTGCAACAGCGAAAACCGAGTGCCCCGGGCAGCACGCGGGGCAGTTTTTCACAGCCAGTTAATTTTTTCTTGTATGACATTCTTATGTGGCGCAAGAGTACGGCACTGTTATAATATACTGCGCAATGTTTTAATAATTTTTAAATAAAACTATCGTTAAAACAGAAAAGTTTGGCAATACTTAAATACACTTTTAATCGAAGTTTTAATTTGGTTTATAAAAATTGTATAATTTAGTACTAGTTTTTCAGTGCAAGTTTAAACTTAGTGTACATTTTTACAAATGAGGATATACGTTATTTTTCGAAGCCTATCATGTAGCTTTTTTATTAAAATAGATTTTTGAACATAATAATTTTTGTATTTGAATAAAAATGTTGATTAAGATTTCATGTTAAATTTATTTTTCTGTTCAACGAACAATTAAAAGATACAATTTTTATAAACCAAAATAAAACTGCGATTAAAAGTGTATTTGAGTATTGCCAAACTTGTGTGTATTATCAATAGTTTTATATAAAAATTATTAAAACATTGCGCAGTCTAGTATAACAGTGCCAATAAAATTTACTGGCTGTGAAAAATGCGCGTGCTGCCAGGGGCAGTCTGTTTTCGCTGTTGCACGGAGTTGCCCCGCGAAATAAATACCATAGCACTTGCGCGATATGCTTCTCTATTTTCTCATTCCACGTCTGCGCTGGCTGCAGTTTTTAGTTTCGTAGCCCGCACGAGGGCAGGTACCGAGAATAATGCAAAGCATCACTCGTTGTGACGGGATGTGTTGTGAAAAAATGTGATGCCCGAGTGCAGTGTCTGCGTAAAACAAATTTGCTCGTCAGTGTATGAAGAAAGGGGCATGTGCGGGCGCACGCACACGGGCATTTCCGATCTCTGATAATAACACAATTCATTCTGCTACTAAACATAAGCCAATAGAGTATGTTCAGGGAAAAATTTATGAAAATCAGTATGATGAAATTTATAATACTATACTTGAAAAGAAAACTATAATTATAGAACGTTTAAACAAAGATATAATAGACAAAAACATTATAGAAGATGGTGTCAACTACATAAAGGAAGTTAGATGTGGCAAAAATCATTATAAATAATGAAAAATAATAGGTGAAAAAATTTCAAACTATTAAAGTGTAATATTTCCTGTAGAACAACTATCTAGAAGAGATAAATAAAAAAAATAATAAATATAAACTAAGATATAATTAGCTTAAGCAAAATTTTTCTTTATACTGTTATTATTAGAGGGAAAAATATCTTATAATAATCTGTATTCTATTGAGTGAAGACGAACATTCAACATCGGAAATAGAAATTCAAGATTTTAGTAATAATAATGGGTTCTTACCAATAAAAATGGGAGAAGTTAAATTAATTGATTATTATATAAAAATATTACACATTATTAATATAACTGATTTAAAAACCGCTAAAAATCACATCGAAAAAAACATTTTAAAACTAAAAACATTTTAACCAGAAAATAAAATACATGATAATTTTTTTTAAAATTTAAATTGGAGTTAATTAAAAAATATTAACTCCAATCAAAAGAAATAAAAGAGCTTTGCAAAAATAATAGGAATAACTTTAAAATTTATGACAGTCGTGTCTGTGCGTATCCGTGCCTCCAAAATACGGTACGCGCCCATTAAAGTTTTTATACCCTACACTAAGAGTGAAAGGGTATATTCAGTTTGGTACGCCGTTTGTAACACCCAGAAGGAAGCATCTCCGGTATGGAAAAGTATATATATTCTTGATCAGCATGACCTCCTGAGTCGATTTAGCGATGTCCGTCTGTCCGTCTGTCTGTTGAAATCCCTACTACTTTTAAAATTGAAGAGCTAGATAAATGAAACTTATAACTTTGATTACTAATATACCTACGCTGTATGTGCGAATATGTGCGAGATCGGTTCATTGTGACCTATGATCCGACCACTTATGTTAAAATACCTCATATAAAATGTACATAAAAAGATCAATTTTTATGTATACGTGCTTAGGTAAACTTTTTTGGTCAAATATATATTGACATCATGCTCAAGTACGTGATAATAATGTTTTCCGGCGAAAAGACTTGTGGTTCACAAAAAAAAAATCGAAATTCGGTACACCTACCCATTTGTAAATATGGGTATCAAATGAATGGAAATTCTTCAGCGATTGAATGTTTGTAGTTATTTTCAGGATTCGTATACCCTGGTGACCTATATATCACTTTGAATGGTAACCACACATATGTGTAGGGTATTTAAAGTCGGCTTAGACCGACTATAATTTTGATAATCCTAACTATCATAATTACACCTACTTTAAAATTTCCCATGTGATCTAACCTTCCCAACTGGTTTTATTATAGTTTCTACCCAATTAAAAAAAAAAACTTACAGATAATAAAAATTTCGTGGTATTTTAGTCTATTCTTAAAAATCCGTTGTTTTAGTTTTACTTATGGATTCAAACTTAATTTTTGAATTATTTATTACAGGAACTAAAACCATATGGATTATCAGTTCCGGTTCGGATTTCAAGATTTTTAAAATTGTGGTTCCAGTTCAAATCAAAAAATTAAATAGGTTCCGAATCCGGTTCTTTGCGTTCCCTGACAGGGACTATAATATCTGCTCCGGTTCTGGTTCCGAGATTTTTAAAATAGTGGTTCTGATTCCAACCATAAAAAATGTGGCTTCCGATTCCAGTTAAACACATTTTTAATAACGATTCCGGTTCCAAAAATCTAAATAGTTCCGGTATTTTTCACGTTTCGCCTACTTTTCCATGTTTTTCCGTGCTTTTTTTGTGTTTTGTCGTGTTTTTCCATGTTTTGTCGTGTTTTGTCGTGTTTTACCGTGTTTCTTCGTATCGTTATAAATCCCGTGCTTTATCGTGCTTTTCGTGCGTGCCTGTAAATTTAGTCGTCGGGCTAGTGCGTGTCACCTATCGGCGTGCCCGTGCGTGTCCGTGCCATCAAAAACAGCCACGCGCCCATCTTTAACAGGAACCATGGATGATGAGGACGAAAGAGAAATATTCGAAACATTAAATAATTTAAAAATTAATAATAAAAATTTAATACATGAAAATAATAAAAAAATACAAATAAATGATCAATTTTCAAATCAAATAAAAAAATGTAACTAAACATATCAGAAAAATGCAATTATATATATCAAATTTCATAAATAATTATATTAATGATGAAACAATAAATGAATATAATGAAATAAATTACCTAAAATCAATATATCAAATAGATCATGATATAAACTCTTTAACAAGTTGTGGAGACGACTTAGAACAAATAATTTTGACTAGTAGATTATTAACAAGGAACATTTTATTTGAAGAGGAATTAACTTTAGTAAAGGATATATTCAGTTTTGAACATATCAAAGTTTCAGTTGCAATTCAAAATGAAGAAATTATCATAATTCTCCTAATTCCAACATTTTCCAATTTCAAGTTCGAAAAGACATTATTAGAACCTATCCCAATTAAATCAAATAAAAGTGTCCATTTACAGTATTCACATATTCTGTTAGATAAAGAGAATAAAATATATGAGTCGAATGTTAGCTACAAGAAAATAAAAAAAATTATAACAAATTAATAATAATTGTATTGGAAATATTTTTAAGTCAATAGAAGCCAACTGTTTAATGCAGAAAGAATACTTGCCAAATTTTAAAGCAGTTGAAAAAGGTTTAATTTTAACAAAAAATATTGATCGAGTAACAATCAATCAAAATTGTTAAAAAAATGTAATTCATTTAGAAGGTTCTAAATTAATAAAATTTGAAAATTGTTACATTATCATACAAAACGTAGTATTTGAAAATTATGTTAAAAGGGTTCAAGACAAATATGTCAAACCAAATTTTATAAATTAAATTAAAGAAAAAGAGTTAATTAATAATTTCACTATCAAAGATATAAATTTTGATAACATTAAAAACAGACAAACAATTGTCGAATTAACTAACAATAATAAAAAACACCATTTTATACACTACTTAATAAGTTTAATTATTTTATTAATTATAATAATATATATTATATATAAGAAATATTGTAAAACTTCGTCGGAGCCTCAGACTAATGTGGGGCGGGGTGTTATATACAAGAAGACTACTGACCACACATACGTGGACAATCTTCAAGAAGAAGTCAATAAACAATTCTTTTGCAATTAATGATTTCCAATCATTTATTGCATTTGTGATTCTTAATAATGTTTATATTGAGACCACACAAAGTCTCAATATAAACAAATATATTTAATAGTTTTACTGGCAGCGCTCCCACGACGTTGTCCTATAATAAACAAATGGATACTGTCCATTTAGCAAATATATATTTTAAGTTAAGTTTATATTTTAGTTCAGTTAATAAAGCCAAACGGCAAACAACTACACCGCATGTTCGTTTTCCTTTTTAAACATATTTTATCTTTTTCGATAAAGTTTACTATTAGACAATGCTAATGAGAATTCATCATTAGTGAGTGGAGCATTTTTTTACAATATCCTATGCTTCGCTACGGGTCTTTTGATTAAGGTAGAATAATTTTTCTACATCACTTAATCGGGAATTGTTAATGTACATTGCGGAAAACAGATCTCTGAAAGTGGGTCATGTAACATAATCACCTTCAAAAATATCCATGTCACATGGGTGTAAATTAATAGAGGGTGCGAATTCAATTCGGGTCGTTTCTTCTCTTGCCTTCGAAGTTTCTACCGGTTGCTTTAGGGTCTCCATTATTTCTGAGAGGGAAGAAATACAGCGTATATACGCATTGTATCCTTTAGAATATTTATCTTTCAGCTTATTTTGGTCCAAATCAAGACTGTCTGGTTCACTTCGTACAGAATGAACGATGTTTGGAAATTATCCCACAGAAAAGTAAGCTGCTTCCGATGAAACTCTAAGGCATGAGGTACTAAATCTTGGGTAGAGGTTTCGAAAATAGTTTGCTCAAATTCAATAATATCGTTTTGAATTGAAAATGCTGTCAGAGCCGCAATCTCTTTTATTGTTTTGAATTACTAAAATAATTTAAAAACCTTGAGATAGTCCCAAAAAATTCCCTAATAAATGTTGGGTCTGGATGACTTAATTTAAAAAAAAATCCGAAAAATTCACAACAAATTTATAAATAAATGTTATACAATAATGGATATGTGATCGGGACTCCTATATATGCCCCTTTCTATGTCGTCGACTGCCACTGGTTTCCAATTACCTGTTCAGACAAGCCTATGGCGTGGCACCCCCATATAATCAAAATTAAAAAAATTACAAATATCGATGAAAAGGATCTATTTAACATGTTAATTTCCACGTAAAGTTTGGGCGATTGAGCTTGTCAAAGATTTACCAATCGAACCATTGCACACTTGGGCGAGACCAAAATGTATTAAACAATTGCGAGGATCTGTTATTTAAACGCCGTACAACTAATCTAATACATTAGTATACATCAAGGTGTACATCCTCGCTCAAATGTGTGTCGGATCTGAGTGTCCTTAATTGCCCTATATTAAAAAATATAATCAACCTAATCTTTGTTCAAACGTCATTTAAAATACTTAATAAAAGCAAACAATACATTTCAAATATAAACAAAAACAAAAAAAAAACCAGTTGGGAAGGTTAGATCACATGGGAAATTTTAAAGTAGGTGTAATTATGATAGTTAGGATTATCAAAATTATAGTCGGTCTAAGCCGACTATAAATACCCTACACATATGTGTGGTTACCATTCAAAGTGATATATAGGTCACCAGGGTATATGAATCCTGAAAATAACTACAAACATTCAATCGCTGAAGAATTTCCATTCATTTGATACCCATATTTACAAATGGGTAGGTGTACCGAATTTCGATTTTTTTTTTTGTGAACCACAAGTCTTTTTGCCGGAAAACATTATTATAATGTATTTGAGCATGATATCAATATATATTTGACCAAAAAAGTTTATCTAAGCACGTATACATAAAAATTGATCTTTATATGTACATTTTATATGAGGTATTTGAACATAAGTGGTCGGATCATAGGTCACAATGGACCGATCTCGCCAATTTTTTTGCACATACAGCGTAGGTATATTAGTAATCTAAGTTTCATTTATCTAGCTCTTCAATTTTAAAAGTAGTAGGGATTTCAACAGACAGACAGACAGCCGGACATACAGACGGACAGACAGACAGACAGACAGACAGACAGACAGACAGACAGACAGACGGACAGACAGACAGACGGACAGACGGACAGACAGACGGACATCGCTAAATCGACTCAGGAGGTCATGCTGATCAAGAATATATATACTTTTCCATACCGGAGATGCTTCCTTCTGGGTGTTACAAACGGCGTACCAAACTGAATATACCCTTTCACTCTTAGTGTAGGGTATAATTAATATACAGAAAACTTAAATAAAAACAAATATCGCACTGACTTTTGTATACAGAAAAATATTTCAAATTTGAAATATGTGTACAGAATTACGCTCAAATTCGTAGCCTCTCCAAATTTTCCTCATCTTCCTTAATACACCTTGGTTTTTTATATAAAATTTCAACAAAATTTGAAAATTTTATCTTTGGATCACAATGGGTTAACTTTAAAATTTTATTTAGTGGTAAACCGGGTCGCAAAAAAATGTATAGCGCAATTAAGCTTTTTGAGTTGCAATTTGTTAAAAATCAAAAATATTTTTTATAAAAATTCGATAAAAGAATTAATTTTATAAAAAAAATCTTAAACTTTATTTAAAAACCAATTAAAAAACATTTTTGATAAAAAACGGGTCGGATATTTTTTATAAAAATTTTTCAATATAAAGTTATTAAATAACAAAAAAATTGATTTTTTTTTAAATTTCTTTTTTAAAAAGCTTTAATGTGGGTTTAAAAGGGTTAAATATTGCTCAATAGGCAATTTCCAAAAATATGGTATACTGGTTCTCACGGGTAATTTATAAAATCCCACGAAAACATTTTTTAGTGCACAGTGTGGCTACACTTTATATACACTGGACAGCGCCCTTTGCTGTGAGTATTTAGTGTTTATTTTTTTATGAGCAAATAAAAACAAAAGAGTGTAGCAGCCCGTTGCTTGCTGAGAACAATTAAAACACGAAAAAAACAATTAAAACACTTGCCAAGCAAAATATTTTGTAATATGTTACAAATTTATAATAATTATATTTTGTAAAAACTGTGTTTTTAGTTTTGATTAAAAATTATTTGGCGCACGATTATTTTAATGAAACGACCGTTACGTAATACGTGTAACTCTTTAGTTTGAGTTCGGGTCGGGTTGCAAAAAAACAGCAATTTTTTCCCAAAAAAACTTCGCCAAATTAACTATTTTTTTTGTTTTTGTGTGTGAATCGGGTAATTACAATATATTACAAAATTTGGCAAATTTTAATTGTTTTATGGGTCGGGTTAATCCGCCGCCAAAACTTTTCGCAGTCCTTGTTATTAAAGGTTTAGACGAAATGTTCGGCTGGTGAACGGTTTAACAATTTGGCGGATTTAAATATAACAACATTTTTTACCTTCGTGTCCGAATGGTGGATCGAATGTTTGATGTAAATTGGGTGTTGAGTGTATTTGTTGTAGAAACCCTCTGTCGTCTTCTGTAGAAGTGATGTGTTGAATTTCTTGTTGTTGTGAGTTTGTGTTGATTGTTGATTTGTTAATTAATTTGTATTTATGTCGCCGAGACCGAATTTTCGCGTTTCACATACGGGTTTTCATGTTATTGTTAGTTGTCGCGGTGACGGGTGAATTTAGTATTTGTTGTTTAAAAGTCCGAAGACGAGTGGGTCGAGTGCGTACGTTTTAAGATAAACGAAACGAGTGAAGATCTTGCACTTTAGAACGTCAACGTACAACGAGTGGGTCTGGCGGGCGTGTTCTCACACATTGTGTTTACGTTCTACGTAAACAACGATTAATTGCACATAGTTAAAAACGTGCATTATTATTAATACCCAGCAGCAAATGACATCATTGACTACAAGGTGATAAATCGAGAATTTATTCATTTAGTCCATTTTTGCAAAACATATTTTTATGTGAATTCTAACATTACATTTTAAATTTTATAATAATATCTCAAATAATTTACGAATTATTGGTTCCTAAAAATTATATATTAGTGACTTGTATGGGAGGTGGGCGTGTGCGTTTACCGATTTGGCTCATTTTCGAAGTCAGAACAATTATAACCATAATGAAACAAAATTTCATCGCATTCTGACCAGTATTTTCAAGTTACCGTGATTTCTGGCAGGCAGCAACACTGACAGACATAGATACAGACATATCTAAGCGGACTTGTTGAGTGATGCCGATCAAGAATATATATACTTTATATATCGACCAATACATAAAAAAGCACGGTGATATATTGATTACTTTTGTTCAAATCGGTTTCCATGAGCATTTAAGGGTTAGGTATACGGTTAAAAATTACCTTTAGGTAAAGTTATGGACCGCTAAATTTTATATTTTTTTTATTAATACTGAAAAAATTCGTTTATTTACAATTAAATATCTTTTGAAAAGAACATGCTATTAACATTAATTATACGTTAGACAAGAGTCATATGTATTAGGCCGGGTCGAAAAATTATTTTTTTTAAAATCCGCCCCTAAAATGAAAGCTTACCTTGTAAAAGTGTCAAAAATATATTTTTTTTCGACCCCGCCAAAAACCGCCAAAATTTAGTACAGAACTTCAAATAAAAATAATATTTTATACATTATTTTTCAATAACTTCTTAATTTAAAAACGAGTTTTTTGTAACTTTTTTGTTTATAAAGCTAACTAAATACTTTCAACAGCAAAATTTTATAATTTTTTAAGATCTTTAATTATATGCGAAAAAATGGCATTTAGGGGGTTAGAAGTCTAAAAAAGTGATGTCACTCATCAAAGGTGACCTCGAATGTCAATTCAACTTATGGGACAAATGTGTTAACCGCTGAGAAATATCATGATCGGACATCAAATAACAAAGTTATAATGAAAAAACGGTTTTGGCGGTTTTGGGCGGGTTCCAAACAAAAAAATGTTTTTGTTTCTGACACTTTTACGAGATAATCTTTCATTTTAGGGGCGGACTTTAAAAAAAAAATTGTACGGAGACCGATTCGTATTTAATTTCAAATTAAAAAATGTAAAATTAAATTCATTATTTCAAAAAAATTATATTATAGAAATATTTTTAACATTATTAAAGTTTGGTTTTTGAAAGTAACCACGACAAAATTATGTAATACGTGGAAATGTGTCCAACCTATAGAACCACCGTGAGTGATAAAAAATTTCGAAAAAAGTAAAAAAAAAATAATAATTTTATCTTATCCTAACCTTCTTTACATGAAATAAATAGTTTCAAAATGCCAGTTGACAAGTTTATGATCTTGTGATTAAATTAAAACTTTATTATCTCAATAAAAAGTAGTAAAAAGTATTTACTTCAAATTTTATTACGTACGTAATAAATTTAAATAAAAAGTATTTAATTTAAATTCAAAGACAACGAGTGAAAAACGTGTCGAAAAGTATTTAAATTTATTACTTTTTTATTTAATTTTATTACTTTTTTCCCTCAGTGTAGTTATGTGATAAAAATTTGGTTGTCTTTCACTTATAAATGAAAATTATACACGCATTTGAGTACACCCATTATATCGTTGTACCATTTTTATAATTTTTTGAAAAAATAATCCTTAGTACAGATGGCTATAACTCGGAAGTGGTAAGAGATATTTACATAAAAAAATGGAAATTTTTATCTGCATTCATCTTTTATATAATAAGCTATTCAAATGAAACATTCCCGTAAGTTATTGTTTTTGCGTATGATATTTTTTCCCAATGTGCGACGCCTCGTGAATTTCAGTTATTCGAAACATAACAAACGGTTGAAACTGCCGTGCGCCTGTAGTTCAAGCCGTGGAATTGAGAGCGCCACATTTGATTTTTCTGCTAATAATTTCAGCGTTCACATTGTACACGAAAGTATGCTACTGCTGCATAAGCGTCTTCGCTTGCATCTACGAAGATGTGTAGCTGCACACAGCAGTCCACGCTGTATATTAAAGAAGAATAACATCGAGCCGCGGTAGCTCAGTGGTTAGTGCGTTGGACTGCGAGCCGAAAGGTCCCCGGTTCAAGTCTGGACTGGGGCTAACAACATCTTTTCATAGAAAACATTTTTCTATACCGCGCTTCTTTTCAGCAGTAAATGGCACACCTACGAGAGTACAAATATTGCCTATGAAAAGCTCTCACCCGTCGTTCGGAATCGGAAATAAACTGTAGATCCCACCACTTTGAGTACAAATATAACACGCACAGCTCAAAATGGTGAGAAAGCTCGGCCTAAGTTCTTATAGGACTGTAGTGCTAAACTATTATTATTATTAACATCGAGGTATAGCAATAGATGTAATCATTGGCAGATAAGAGAGCCAGTCCTGCCACTTTTCGTGAAGATCCCTGTTAAGCTGCTGATCCCAATCGATGCCACATCGCCAAACCTCTTGAAGTATGACATGATATACCTGAAGCGCTTCGTTGGAACAATTTCTTCATTAAATAGATTGCGGCGAAGTAGAACAAATTTTAATACATATTTGAAGACATCCAGCGAAGGGTCCCAGTACATCCCCAAAATTATTTTATACTGCTGAGTATTTCTTTCATCGAGGGATCCGATAACTTCAATGGCATTCGAGGACGAGTTCCGCATTCACGCCACGAGCATTTACTCCACGAACATTCACGCCACGTGCATTCACGCCACGAGCGTGAATATCGCGAACAGTCTTAGCAAGTGTTATTACGTCTTCTACCGTCTTCGCCGAGTCAATAAAGTCATATTAATAATGGTGTTGTGTAATGGCATCGACTGTTCTGGGATCCTCAACTTTATAACGTTCTGTATTTTTATCTCGAACGAAATGTGCAATGCACGGCGAACAGGATACACCAAAAATCAAAACGTTAAGTTGATATATGACAACTACTTTATTTACATCGTCCCACCAGAGAAAACGCTGAGCGACCGCGTCTTGCTCGCCCACTGCTATGCAGTGAAACATTTTATGTCTCCACATACAACTACGGATCCCATTCGAAAGATGGACAATATGCGAACCAGTGGTTTGAGTAGGTATGGGCCTTTTAACAAAAAATCATTAAGTGCATATCCTGATGTTTTTGCGGTAGCATCCCACACGAGTCGTATTTTGTTTGGTTGTGAGGATTGTGAACGATGAATATTGGAAGGTACCAAACTTGCATCAGCATGTAGCTGAACCGCATAACCTTTCAGTACTAAATTATTGATTTTTTGTTTAATATTTTCGGCTAATTTTTGATCTTTTTTACGCTAAAGACAGTCGGGAGACTATTTGGTAATTTCGGTGAGTCGTTCTTCCAGAGTAAGCACACAGAGTAACTACTATTCTTCAACTCACAGGTGTTGTTCAAAATACTAATGGCTCTCTGATCTTCTTTGCACATAGGTGTTATTTTTGGATCAAAATTTCTCAATCCATCCTCTGTTAAACAGTGTGGACAGATTCTTTTCAAAAAAAAAAGCGCCAAAACCTCAAATTTTTATAGCCCAAAATCATCCAATAGCTATTTCGACAAATAAATAAATGGATACACAGATTTATAAATCCCCTTTCATACATAATATATACTTATTTGAATTATGAAAACTATGTTTGTTTTTTTTTTTGCAGTTTTTTTTTCCAAATACATATTTGTATACGTGAAGAATCACGATACACATTAATTTACGATACTAAATCTACTCCAATTAGGTAATATTAATTTTTATCTATAATGAATTTTCTAACTTAGTTTCCGTAAGAACAAAATCTTTCTATTCGCTATTAGCATTAGGTTTGTTTCTCCTAATTCCTAAATTTTATATATATAATAATGAAATGTCCTGTGTGTGCCAGAGCATCACGAGAGAACGAACAGACGGATTTGCCTAATTCCTTTTGTATTTTGTTCGTGTCAATGCAAGAGTGGTTTAGGAAAAAAGAAAAGTCGGAAAACCCCAATTTGGGCAGGGTGTTCATCTCTCGACGTATGGGTACACTACGAAGGTATTTTTAAAATTCGCCTCCTAAGGTACACAAATGGGCTGGGCAAACTTGAAATTTTAATTAAAAATATCGGTGTAATTAAGATAAGTAGAGTCATGAAATTTGGCTCAGTAACGTATATTGTAGTTGTTTATTTTTTTTACAAATGTGGGCGGAATTGGATATAAGGGCGTGTCCCTTTCCATATGACTTAAACTATAAAAATGCTGTAACTCCTGACTTACTAAGAGTAGAGTTATATATATCGAAACTAAGGTCTATATTACAAACTCCAATAGTCACGTAGAATGTGAGCGGGATTG
The DNA here is from genome assembly GCA_951804985.1 of Dryomyza anilis. Lineage (NCBI taxonomy): Eukaryota > Metazoa > Arthropoda > Insecta > Diptera > Dryomyzidae > Dryomyza > Dryomyza anilis. The sequence continues at coordinate 50,485,296 of OX638135.1, forward strand.
GATTAAAGGGTGTGGCACCTCCCATATAGCCAAACCTTTAAAATTGCTAAAACTCCAGACATACTTAGAGTTGAGTAATAAAAATGAAAACAAATGTTCATATTTAAAACTCCAATCGTCGCGTAGAATATGGGCGGGATTGCACAACGGGGCGTGGCATCTCTCATATAACCAAAACTTTAAAATTTATATAACTCTTTACTTACTAAGAGCAGAGTTATAAAAATTGAAACAAAAGATTATAATAAACATTGTAATCGTCACGTAGAATGTGAACAGAATTGGACAATGGGGCTTGGCACTTCCATATAACTAAAATTTAAAAAAAAGCTAACTCCTGACTTACTAAGAGCAGAGTTTTACAAATCGAAACGAAGGATCATTTTAAAATTTTTAATAGTAACGTAGAATGTAAGCGGGACAATGTTCAATGTGGGCGGGAAAAATAGCGAGTAGGTTTGCAAAAAAAGGGGAAAAATCCACACTTTATAAACGATATAGTTCAGCAATTTCAAAAACTTAGCACGGGCGAAGCAGTGCACGGGCCCAGCTAGTAAAACATAAGAATTTGAATTCCGAAAATATTCTATTTTTTTTGTTGTTTTTCCTGGTTTGCCTATTCTAACGAGTATTTTCTTACAATAATTTAATTTATCATTTTGTATATAAAGCGTCATTTTAAAGACATATATCCGCTTATATACCTTCACCTGAGACGTGAGTTATTTGCAATTTATTTTTTTTGTTCATATAAGGACTGCGTTAAATAAAATTGTCCGTTACATATCTTCCCATAATGTTCTATTGCAAGATTCAAATTAAAAAAATTTGATCATAGTAGAATTAAATGGCAGAAAGTAATTTGTGCCAAATACAAAATTTATTTAACGCGAAAATGGAAAACGAAGTGGAAGTGCGAGAAAATATAATTACAATTTTTCAAAAACAACCTAGTTGGTCTTCTAAAAAATTGCCAGGGAGGTAGGGGGTAACCCTAAGACCATTTCTCGCGTTATCAACCGCTTTAAGGAAGACCTGAGTATTGATCGGAAGAAAGGTTCTGGTAAAAAAAGGCCACATGATCGTGAAAAGTCGAAGAAGATTGTGAATATTTTAAAGAAAGATCCAAGCATATCCGGAAGGAAATTGGCGAGAAAGGCGGATTGCTCAGAATCTTTCGTGCGCAGGACTAAGAAAGAAGCTGTGCTGAAGACGTACAAGGTCCAAAAAGTTCCGGATAGAAATACCGTCAAGAATGAAACCGCAAAACAACGAGCTAAAAAGCTGAAAGCATAATGGACGACGAAACTTTGGTTTTAGCGGACTTTTCTCAGCTACCTGGGCAGGTAGGAACATTCCCAAAGAAATTCCTTGTTTGGCAAGCAATTTGCAGTTGTGAAAAAAGGAGCAGCTCATTCGTGACATCGGCTACAATTAATAGCGAAATATATGTGAAGGAATGCTTGCAAAAGAGATTGCTTCCACGAACAAAATACAAAAGGAATTAGGCAAATCCGTCTGTTCGTTCTCTCGTGATGCTCTGGCACACACAGGACATTTCATTATTATATATATAGATTTAGGAATTAGGAGAAACAAACATTATGCATTCAATGCTAATAGCGAATAGAAAGATTTTGTTCTTACGGAAACTAAGTTAGAAAATTCATTATAGATAAAAATTAAGATATATTCAAATTGCCGGTAGGTGGCGTTTTATGATTACCTAATTGGAGTATATTTAGTATATATACAAATATGTATTTAGAAAAAAAAAACTGCAAAAAAAAACATATTTTTCATAATTCAAATAAGTATATATTATGTATGAAAGGGGATTTATAAATCTGTGTATCCATTTATTTATTTGTCGAAATAGCTATTGGATGATTTTGGGCTATAAAAATTTGAGGTTTTGGCGCTTTTTTTTTTGAAAAGATTCTATCCACACTGTTTAACAGAGGATGGATTGAGAAATTTTGATCCAAAAATAACACCTATGTGCAAAGAAGATCAGAGAGCCATTAGTATTTTGAACCACACCTGTGAGTTGAAGAATAGTACACTGAGGGAAAAAAGTAATAAAATTAAATAAAAAGTAATAAATTTAAATACTTTTCGACACGTTTTTCACCCGTTGTCTTTTTTATTTAAATTAAATACTTTTTATTTAAAATTGAAGTAAATACTTTTTATTTAAATTTATTACGTAGGTAATAAAATTTGATGTAAATATATTTTATAACTTAGAATAATAAAATTTTAATTTAATCACAAGATCATAAACATGTCAATTGGTATTTTAAAACTATTTATTTCATGCAAAGAAGGTTAGGAAAAGATAAAATTATATTTTTTTTTAACTTTTCTCAAAATTTTTTATCACTCACATGACCACGTATTACATAATTTTGTAGTGGTTACTTTCAAAAAAACAATCTTTAATAATATTAAAAATATTTCTTTAATATAATTTTTTTGAAATAATGAACTTTTTGTATAGAGTATTACTTTTTTTATTACGAAAGTATTTAAATCAAATTTAAATAGATTTTATTTCATTTTATTACATCACTTTTTTCTTAGTGTAGTTACTCTGTGTGTTTACTCTGGAAGAACGACTCACCGAAATTACCAAATAGTCTCCCGACTGTCTTTAGCATAAAAAAGATCAAAAATTAGCCGAAAATATAAAACAAAAAATCATTAATTTAGTACTGAATGGTTATGCGGTTCAGCTACATGCTGATGCAAGTTTGGTACCTTCCAATATTCATCGTTCACAACCCTCACAAACCAAACAAAATACGACTCGTGTGGGATGCTACCGCAAAAACATCAGGATATGCACTTAATGATTTTTTGTTAAAAGGCCCATACCTACTCAAACCACTGGTTCGCATATTGTCCATCTTTCGAATGGGATCCGTAGTTGTATGTGGAGATATAAAATGTTTCACTGCATAGCAGTGGGCGAGCAAGACGCGGTCGCTCAGCGTTTTCTCTGGTGGGACGATGTAAATAAAGTAGTTGTCATATATCAACTTAACGTTTTGACTTTTGGTGTATCCTGTTCGCCGTGCATTGCACATTTCGTTCGAGATAAAAATACAGAACGTTATAAAGTTGAGGATCCCAGAACAGTCGATGCCATTACACAACACCATTATTAATATGACTTTATTGACTCGGCGAAGACGGTAGAAGACGTAATAACACTTGCTAAGACTGTTCGCGATATTCACGCTCGTGGCGTGAATGCACCTGGCGTGAATGTTCGTGGAGTAAATGCTCGTGGCGTGAATGCGGAACTCGTCCTCGAATGCCATTGAAGTTATCGGATCCCTCGATGAAAGAAATACTCAGCAGTATAAAATAATTTTGGGGATGTACTGGGACCCTTCGCTGGATGTCTTCAAATATGTATTAAAATTTGTTCTACTTCGCCGCAATGTATTTAATGAAGAAATTGTTCCAACGAAGCGCTTCAGGTATATCATGTCATACTTAAAAAATTATACTTCAAGAGGTTTGGCGATGTGGCATCGATTGGGATCAGCAGCTTAGCAGGGATCTTCACGAAAAGTGGCAGGACTGGCTCTCTTATCTGCCAATGATTACATCTATTACTATACCTCGATGTTAATAATAATAATAGTTTAGCACTACAGTCCTATACGAACTTAGGCCGAGCTTTCTCACCATTTTGAGCTGTGCGTGTTATATTTGTACTCAAAGTGGTGGAATCTACAGTTTATTGCCGATTCCGAACGGCGGGTGAGAGCTTTTCATAGGCAATGTTTGTACTCTCGTAGGTTTGCTATTTACTGCTGAGAAGTAGCGCGGTATAGACTGGCTCTCTTATCTTCCAATGATTACATCTATTACTATACCTCGATGTTAATAATAATAATAATAGTTTAGCACTACAGTCCAATAAGAACTTAGGCCGAACTGGCATTTTAAAACTATTTATTTCATGTAAAGAAGGTTAGGAAAAGATAAAATTATTATTTTTTTTTTACTTTTTTCGAAATTTTTTATCACTCACGCTGGTTCTATAGGTTGGACACATTTCCACGTATTACATAATATTGTCGTGGTTACTTTCAAAAACCAAACTTTAATAATGTTAAAAATATTTTTATAATATAATTTTTTTGAAATAATGAATTTAATTTTGCACGAAATACTTTATATTTTATTTGAAATTAAATACAAATCGGTCTCCATACAATTTTTTTTTTAAGTCCGCCCCTAAAATGAAAGATTATCACGTAAAAGAAACAAAAACTATTTTTTTTTTTTGGAACCCGCCCAAAACCGCCAATACCGTTTTTTCATTATAGCTTTGTTATTTGATGTCCGATCATGAAGATTTATATACCGTTGAAAATTTCTCAACGGTTAACACATTTGTCCCATAAGTTGAATTGACCTTTTTTTTATAGGTATTACAACGGTAAGTGTTCGAGTGAAATACATGGCCTGATTCCACCAGGTCGTGTGTTTTCTCGTTCTACTCGGGCATCAAATCAAGCTCATCCCTGTGCATTGCATGAATAGGGATTCATGCAATGCACAGTGTTGATCGTAAGAAGGGATGATAGGTTAAATGGAGGGGGGAAAGATGGAGTAGTGTCGGTGAATGTTGTTTTGAACTTGCCAATATCAAAAATGTCGGGAAAAACGGACGCAGGGAGATTGTTCCACAAACGAGTCGTGCGACTGAAGAACGAATTATATCTATAATGCGTGGTTCTGTTGAGAGTCGAGTGGACTACGAAGGGATGGGCTTGATTTGATGCCCGAGTAGAACGAGAAAACATACGACCTGGTGGAATCAGGCCATGTATTTCACTCGAACACTTACCGTTGTAATACCTATAAAACAGGCTTACACACCCAACGGTCCTTCGGTGCTCAAGAGAACCAATAGACGATGAGATATTTTCATCCCCTATCAAATATATCGCACGTTGTTGAATTCGGTCCATGAACTCCAAGTAGGATTTTGAAGCTCCTGCCCAAATGTGCGAATTAAATTCCATTTTAGGCCGAATATAGATGGAATGTTGTTCTGAAAAAACACAATCCATCGCAACTCGTATAGAACGACCCTGAAGAAAACTCGATATCCATCGAGTAAAAGATTCAACGACACCAAATGCAATTAGTTTTGAAACGAGGGCTTTATGCCACACTCGATCAAAAGCCTTGGAAATATCGAGAGCAACAGCCTTACTCCCCCCGAAAAGGTGAATACATTTATTCCACTTTTCGGAGAGGACCGCCATCAAGTCACCTGTGGATCTGGCCCTACGGAAACCATATTGGCGGTCACTGAGCAATTCGTTGTGCTCAAGATAGTTCACAAGGTGGAAGTTAATTACGCTCTCCATTACTTTGGAGAGTGCTGAGCATATTGCAATGGGTCGGTAATTGGCAGGGTTCGTAGCCTCGCCCTTTTTCGGTACTGGCTGAACATTGGCAACCTTCCAACAAAATGGAAAAACTCCTGTCGTGTAGGAGATGTTGAAAAGGTTACGCAACGGACAAGCCAGCATTGACGCGCACTTCTTCAACACATGGGCAGATATGCCATCTGGCCCAGAGGCTTTGTTAATGTTGAGGTTTGCTAAAACCTTTTTAACTGCCCGAGTTCGAAAATGAATTTCCGGCATTGCAGAAGAAACAAAATCGACGACAGGCAGTGGTTGATTACTATCTGGGAGCGTTGAATTATTTGCAAATAATTCTGCCAAGAGATTAGCTTTATCAACCGGGTCAGTGTAGGTATGGCCATTCATACTAAGAGTTGGAGTAGACGATGTCGTCTGATTCTTCACTCTTTTAACGAATGACCAGAAATTTTTACTACCTCTATGGTAGAGTAGGACCTTTTTGCGCGCGTTTTGTTCGTGAAGATACTTTTCGCGCGAGATCACGGCATTACAGCGATTCCTAGCCTGTATGCGAAGTCTTTCTTCGTCAGCATTCTTGTTAGAACGCCAATTTTGAAAGGCTTCCTCTTTCGACCTGACTGCAATCCTGCAAGTCTCATTAAACCATGAGTGGTCCTTGGGTTTAATGCTAATTTTTTTAGAAGGTATGAAGGACCGCATACCTAATAAAATAATATTTTGTACCATTGTAGCCGCGGCATTTATGTCTCTGTCAGCGAAACACAATTTCCAATTAAAGTTACGAAAAAAATCATTTAACGCAACCCAATTTGCTTTTTCGTAAAGCCATACAGTCCTCTTCGGGGCTTTAATCGAAGAGGCGCGTAAACTAGAATACGAAAACTCAGCGGAAAAAGTACAGTGGTCGGAGTTACCAAGAGGTACAAGGACTTTTACATCATATTTTTCATGATGTGAAGTCAGAAAAAGGTCAAGGACTTTTGGGCTTTGCCCACCGACGCGTGGAAGGTACGTCGGTTCCTTCACCAATTGAGTGAGTTGATTGCACTCTGCAAACAGCTCAACATAACAACCCTCCTGTGTTGGAAGACCCGAGTGGCTCAACCAAGTGGGGTTGTGCACATTAAAATCGCCCGCAACAACAATTTCACTGCCTGGAAATTGCTCCAATATATTTGAGATCGAATCAGATAAGGCATCCAGCTTATTACAGGTGGAAACCCTATCTAGATTCGGACTCCTATAAAGAAAGCACAAGTGCATGATGTGTGTTTGGATTTTGAATTTAACCCAAATTGTATTAAATTCGCTATCCGACACACTATGCTGTTGCTGCAGTTGATACGCAACGTCACTCCGAATAAATAGAGTAAGGCCCCTATGGGCAGAGAATAATGGCAACAGGTGATAACCAGGCACACAGATTATCACGTAAAAGAAACAAAAACTATTTTTTTTTTTTTTGGAACCCGCCCAAAACCGCCAAAACCGTTTTTTTATTATAGCTTTGTTATTTGATGTCCGATCATGAAGTTTTATATACCGTTGAAAATTTCTCACTCAACGGTTAACACATTTGTCCCATAAGTTGAATTGACCTTCGAGGTCAACTTCGATGAGTGACATCACTTTTTTTAGACTTCTAACCTCCTAAATGCAATTTTTTCTCATATAATTAAAGATCTTATAAAATTATTAAATTTTGCCGTTGAAAGTATTTAGTTAGCTTCATAAACAAAAAAGTTACAAAAAACTCGTTTTTAAGAATAAGAATTTGAATTCCGAAAATATTCTATTTTTTTTTTGTTTTTCCTGGTTTTCCTATTCTAACGAGTATTTTCTTACAATAATTTATCATTTAATTTATATATAAAGTGCCTATATATATATATATATATATATATATATATATATATATATATATATATATATATATATATATATATATATATATATATATATATATATAAAGTTTTGTATATAAAGTGTGCCTATATAAAAAAAAGTGTACGATGAAGGCAGAGGTCATTTTAAAGGCAAATATCCGCTTATATACCCCTTCAGAAGCAAAGCCAGGAGTAAAAACGTTTCTTTATCTTCTCGACCGTTTTATTAATGCCCAAATGACCACCACTAGATCCATTATGGTATTCCGCTAATATTGGGAACAACAATCAAACTTCGAGCGGATGTGCCATATTCATTTTCCTATACGGGCCATTCCACACCAAATCGACAAAAAAAAAGTAAATTTTGAGATTTTACCGTTTCGATTTCAATGAAATTTGTGCAGCTTATTGAGATATGCATTGACCTTTTTTTATTTATTTCGACAACTACTTCCAGAGATACAGTGCTTCAAAGTTACAAAAAATGGGCCAAAAATCACTTTTGTATGGTGGTTCAAAATCTCTTAAAGTATAACTGCTAGCAGGGCCGTGCGCAGGATTTGCTCGTGGGGGGGATTTAACTAACTTCATAATAAAGAGGGTAGGGAAGATAGATTTCTGTTTGGCCATACTCATGATCATATGTCATTATTTCAGAATATCGGTATCTAACGATGCCTAAACTAGGTAAGATATCGGGTCTAAGATCTTCTTATAACGGAGTTTCCTTCAAGAACTTTTGAAGGGTCATTAGGTCCTGGTTGGGCCATTTTCCATAGCCTTGTTAGGGTCCGAACATATTGGTTTAATCGTAATAAAAACAGTATTCCATTAATAAAAATACGTGTAACTTTTTTGACAATTAAACATATAAAAACTAGCAATAAATTGAAATATTCGAAATTTATATAATTTGAGAAAACATTAAATACAAATAATCGATTTCATTTGAAATTTGTACTTACATTTCATAAAAATATTTTTATAATATTGGTAAGTAATTCGAATAGAAAAGCGCCGCAGTCGCAAATTTTTCCATTGTTTTGTGAAAATTTATTTATTCAACTTCAAAATACAAATTTTATATACAAATTTATTTGTCAATGTATATTTCTATTTTTTTTTTTTTTTGGTAAAAAAAACATTTTTATACTTACACCTATGAGGTACAGGGTATATTAACTTTGTGCATATATTGTAACGCCCCTCAGGAGGCGTGTCCGGTATGGAAAAGTATATATATTCTTGATCAGCATCACTACCCGAGTCCGTTTAGCCATGTCCGTCTGTCTGTACGTCTTGCTGTCTTGCTGTCTTGTTGTCTTGCTGTCCGAATACAGAATAAGTTGGGAAATACTGATCAGAACGCGATGAAATTTCGTCTCAATATATTTAAGCCAAAAGTAGGAATTGAGTTTGAAAATGAGCCAAATCGGTCAACGGACACGCCCACCTCCCATACAAGTAACTTTTATATAACTCTTTCGGAACTAATAACTCGAAAAGTATTCAAGGAATAGTTATAAAATTTAAAACGTATTATTATAAATTACCTAAAAATATGTGGTCCAAAAATGGGCGTGATACGCCCAATTTTTTTTTCATTATTTCCCGGGTTTTCATAGTGGAAATTTGATCCGTAAATTATTAAAATCAAATCTATGAAATATTAGCCTTTCAAAATTTTAAATATAGGCGTGGTCCGCCCAATTATATTTTTCAAATTTTTTTTTAGTTTTTTTATACTTTTATATACATTTTTTATTTTATGGGGATGTAAGATGTAAATTTCTGATATATGAATAATATTCTGAGGGTGGGGAGGTTCAGCATAATTAAAAACTTTAAAATTAAGGTATGCAATTAAATATCCCACATTAATATCCCCACCAAAGGTGTAGGGTATTCCATAGTCGGGCCCGACCGACTTATAAAAATAACTTTACCAACTCGTTTTTAATAACTAAGGGTGTTTTTGAAATATGAAACAAACAAATTAAAATTTTAGCAGTACTATTTAAGAATTTGAAGAAATTTGGAAGTATGGGGAAACAACATATAATTAAGATATTGGTAAAATTTTAGCTTCCGAGATGATGTGGTTAAAAGATTTGCTGATTTAATTTTGAAAAATTATGAATAAATAATCAATAAATTAATCTATTGAACAAAACTTAAGCAAAAGTGAAGCAATATAAAACACTGAACTCTCATTTAAAAGGTAATAAAATTGCCAACATTTTTAAAAAAAGTTTATCTTAAAAGGATATATCTCAAAGCAATGTCGAAAGACGACTTTAAAAATTAGCTTTTTTACGTTATATTATTTATGAAAATTGTCATAAAAGTAGACTTTAATTTTAAACTTGACTTTAAATTATCTTTGAATTTGAAATGAAAAAGCATATCATATTTTCATAATAAAAAAACAATTGCGGCACATAAAGGGTGTAAAAGAAATTATTTTTACAAATTGAATGCGGATATTGTGGTCAAAGCAAATAACGGAAAAATCCCGTAAAATCATAAAATCTCTGATTTATGACAAACAAAAATATTAACAAGTTTTCAGTTATAAGCAGTCGACATTTTGATAAGTTAGCTGTTCTACAATGCATGCAATTATTGCAGGGATACTGCTGGAAATATTACAATTCGGTTTCAAGAGACCATCTTCTTAAATAGTAAATGTAAATCAGGTCGAAAATCAGGATTTGTGAATTGTGAATTTGCGGCGAAAGTAAAGTGTTGGATCTAAGCCCAACAATCAATAAGAGATATGTAAAAAAATATAATATATTTCATATTTTCAAAAAGTAAAGATGAGATTTAAACTAAATTAATTCAAAGTTCCAAATAAAATCGAAGAAATGGATTAAAGCTCCAAATAAACGAACGAGGGACTGCTGAAACCGGTATAGAACAATATTATATAATTTGTTCAAAAGGATGTAACCCTGAGCTAGGTCCAGATTTAAAATTTTTGGCTCATATAAAATCTATTCTTCGAAAAATATTGAAATATTGTTAAACTGAAATAAAATAAGCCATAGTTGGATTATTGTTATCAAAAATGTTAGAAGAAATGGTGTCCAACGGCTGATGGTGGGCTGGAAGACTAAAATACGGATTTTCGTCCTATCTCATTCATAAATATAATTCTTTAACTATTTTAAAACTATTGAGTATTGTTCTTCGTTTGTGATATATTTTTTGACCGCGTTAACTTTTGAAGTTTAAAAGAAAATGTATAAATAATTTCGTTAACACCCTTAATTTTGTAGCTGAAATTTCTTTGAGTATGGATTTAAAAGCGTTTTTACAAAATCAAATCATTTAAAGGATTTATACCCTTTTGAAATGTAACTATTAGATATTTTAAAAATCAATTCAAATTTATTTAATGCGAATAAAAGCTGTAAACGAATTAGTACAACCATTTTCATATTTATTCTCATGAACTACTTCCTACTTTTTCAAATGTTCGTCCAAAAATTTGATATGCATTTCAAAAGCAAATAAACCCCTTTAACGAATTGATCCAGAAAAATTGGGAAACACGATTATATTACTTTTTTAGCGAACTTTAAGGGTCTTATTTCATTTTAAATTGTTATTAAAAAAACGTAAAAGTAAACAAAAAATTCGTTGTAATTTCTTACGCTTTCTTCTGGAATTTGTATTGTTTCGTTTTACGTTATAAGAGGAGATATATGTATATTTTTTTAAATGTATTTTTAGTTAAAAAATATAATAATAAATTTTCAAACAAAAATATTTTTGAACTATGTAAAAAAATGTCTGAAATAAAAAGTTGAAAAATAATTGTTTAAAAAAAAAAAATTGTTTGTATTGTATTGTTTTAAAAAAATAAGATTGTAAGAAAATTCTAATAATTTTTGGTTCGGAAAAAATGTTTCTTCGACAATAATAACGTAAATATTGTTCCAAACAAAAGTTTTTCAACACAAGAAAAAAAAATGTTCGACCAAAATAATTTTAAGCAATGAACATTTTTGTAAAGAAAGTTTACATTTTTTTGAAGTATATATTTTTGAATATATATATAACCTTTTATTAGTATAGCATTTTTTAATTTCCTCAATACGTTTTAACATCAATAAAATTTTATTAGAATAAGAATGAGTAACGATAAATTCAGCTCACAAATGAGATTGAACTTTATCACTTTTTGCTCTGATCTTCTTTTATTGTTTTTCGCTTTTAGAAAATATTGTTTGATCAATTTTTTATTCTAACATATTGTTTAAACCACTTTTGATCTGAGCGTGTGATATTATAAAATTATAATTTACATTCATATACATTTTTAGTCTTTAATTTAATTAAATATATTTTTTTAATGCTCCTGGGGGGTTTGAACCCCCAAAATCCCCCCCGTGCGCACGGCCCTGACTGCTAGAAACTCTGTTGGTGTCGTTTTAAAGCTAATATATTTTAGCCAAAAGTAGGAATTGAGTTTGAAAATGAGCCAAATCGGTCAACGGACACGCCCACCTCCCATACAAGTAACTTTTATATAACTCTTTCGGAACTAATAACTCGAAAAGTATTCAAGGAATAGTTATAAAATTTAAAATGTATTATTATAAATTACCTAAAAATATGTGGTCCAAAAATGGGCGTGATACGCCCAATTTTTTTTTCATTATTTCCCGGGTTTTCATAGTGGAAATTTGATCCGTAAATTATTAAAATCAAATCTATGAAATATTAGCCTTTAAAAATTTTAAATATAGGCGTGGTCCGCCCAATTATATTTTTCAAATTTTTTTTTAGTTTTTTTATACTTTTATATACATTTTTTAATTTATGGGGATGTAAGATGTAAATTTCTGATATATGAATAATATTCTGAGGGTGGGGAGGTTCAGCATAATTAAAAACTTTAAAATTAAGGTATGCAATTAAATATCCCACATTAATATCCCCACCAAAGGTGTAGGGTATTCCATAGTCGGGCCCGACCGACTTATAAAAATAACTTTCCCAACTCGTTTTTAATAACTAAGGGTGTTTTTGAAATATGAAACAAACAAATTAAAATTTTAGCAGTACTATTTCAGAATTTGAAGAAATTTGGAAGTATGGTGAAATAACATATAATTAAGATATTGGTAAAATTTTAGCTTCCGAGATGATGTGGTTAAAAGATTTGGTGATTTAATTTTGAAAAATTATGAATAAATAATCAATAAATTAATCTATTGAACAAAACTTAAGCAAAAGTGAAGCAATATAAAACACTGAACTCTCATTTAAAAGGTAATAAAATTGCCAACATTTTTAAAAAAAGTTTATCTTAAAAGGATATATCTCAAAGCAATGTCGAAAGACGACTTTAAAAATTAGCTTTTTTACGTTATATTATTTATGAAAATTGTCAAAAAAGTAGACTTTAATTTTAAACTTGACTTTAAATTATCTTTGAATTTGAAATGAAAAAGCATATCATATTTTCATAATAAAATAAAAAATTGCGGCACATAAAGGGTGTAAAAGAAATTATTTTTACAAATTGAATGCGGATATTGTGGTCAAAGCAAATAACGGAAAAATCCCGTAAAATCATAAATTCTCTGATTTATGACAAACAAAAATATTAACAAGTTTTCAGTTATAAGCAGTCGACATTTTGATAAGTTAGCTGTTCTACAATGCATGCAATTATTGCAGGGATACTGCTGGAAATATTACAATTCGGTTTCAAGAGACCATCTTCTTAAATAGTAAATGTAAATCAGGTCGAAAATCAGGTCGAAAATCAGGATTTGTGAATTGTGAATTTGCGGCGAAAGTAATGTGTTGGATCTAAGCCCAACAATCAATAAGAGATATGCAAAAAAATATAATATATTTCATATTTTCAAAAAGTAAAGATGAGATTTAAACTAAATTAATTCAAAGTTCCAAATAAAATCGAAGAAATGGATTAAAGCTCCAAATAAACGAACGAGGGACTGCTGAAACCGGTATAGAACAATATTATATAATTTGTTCAAAAGGGTGTAACCCTGAGCTAGGTCCAGATTTAAAATTTTTGGCTCTTATAAAATCTATTCTTCGAAAAATATTGAAATATTGTTAAACAGAAATAAAATAAGCCATAGTTGGATTATTATTATCAAAAATGTTAGAAGAAATGGTGTCCAACGGCTGATGGTGGGCTGGAAGACTAAAATACGGAAAGTCGTCCTATCTCATTCATAAATATAATTCTTTAACTATTTTAAAACTATTGAGTATTGTTCTTCGTTTGTGATATATTTTTTGACCGCGTTAACTTTTGAAGTTTAAAAGAAAATGTATAAATAATTTCGTTTACACCCTTAATTTTGTAGCTGAAATTTCTTTGAGTATGGATTTAAAAGCGTTTTTACAAAATCAAATCATTTAAAGGATTTATACCCTTTTGAAATGTAACTATTAGATATTTTAAAAATCAATTCAAATTTATTTAATGCGAATAAAAGCTGTAAACGAATTAGTACAACCATTTTCATATTTATTCTCATGAACTACTTCCTACTTTTTCAAATGTTCGTCCAAAAATTTGATATGCATTTCAAAAGCAAATAAACCCCTTTAACGAATTGATCCAAAAAAATAATTGTTTAAAAAAAAAAAATTGTTTGTATTGTATTGTTTTAAAAAAATAAGATTGTAAGAAAATTCTAATAATTTTTGGTTCGGAAAAAATGTTTCTTCGACAATAATAACGTAAATATTGTTCCAAACAAAAGTTTTTCAACACAAGAAAAAAAAATGTTCGACCAAAATAATTTTAAGCAATGAACATTTTTGTAAAGAAAGTTTACATTTTTTTGAAGTATATATTTTTGAATATATATATAACCTTTTATTAGTATAGCATTTTTTAATTTCCTCAATACGTTTTAACATCAATAAAATTTTATTAGAATAAGAATGAGTAACGATAAATTCAGCTCACAAATGAGATTGAACTTTATCACTTTTTGCTCTGATCTTCTTTTATTGTTTTTCGATTTTAGAAAATATTGTTTGATCAATTTTTTATTCTACAATATTGTTTAAACCACTTTTGATCTGAGCGTGTGATATTATAAAATTATAATTTACATTCATATACATTTTTAGTCTTTAATTTAATTAAATATATTTTTTTAATGCTCCTGGGGGGTTTGAACCCCCAAAATCCCCCCCCGTGCGCACGGCCCTGACTGCTAGAAACTCCGTTGGTGTCGTTTTAAAGCTAATATAACAGGCTTTTAGAAAAATTAAGTTGCAACTTCTAAACTTTAACATGAGGCCCGTGGTCAGTATCCTTGCACTGCAAAATTTATGTCATTAAAAAGGACCATTTTTAAATTTCTGAAAAAATCGTGTAATTTGGTTGATTTAATACAAATGTTCATGCTAGGTTTAAAGATGGTATTTTGATTGCATCATATTTTGCCAATGTTGCAGACTGCTAGCAACATTGGCAAAACCAGGAACAAATCGCCTGTAGTATGTACAGAGCCCCTAGAAACTTCGTAGGTCATGTAGGTTTTGCGGTCTGGGTCACTCCTTTACTGCAACTATTTTATCTTCATCGGTATGCACTCCTTTCGTGGTAACTCGATGACCTCGATACTTGACTTCTTTCTTGAAAAGTGAGCATTTCTTTGGCCTAAGTTGTAGACCCGCATTATCCAATCGAAGAAATACTTCCTCTAAATTTCTAAGATGCTCGTCAAAGTCCTTTTCGCAAGTGGTGCTTGACGAATTGGCTTAGAATCACCAGTATTTATTCTATGTTTTACAATGGAAGTTCTGCCATCCTTTTGGCCCTTTGTAGCAAATATACACCGATATTTATCAATTGAACTTGACTCTTATCTTTGGCAGCCAAATCCTTCGTCCACTCATTTATAAACTTGTGAGTAGATTGTTTATTTATTTGCGATGTGACATAGTCCTTTGATGGATTTGACTCGCAATTTATAATCGCTGATACCTCTTGACACTGGCCTATCACTGTTCCGTTTTTGATTAATTTTGACGAGTTTTCCAAATTGAGAACTCTTATAGGTACAATTCTGTCTTTCTCCGCCTCAACAAGTGTTCTTTCTACCACTATGTTACTTTTATACAGCTCTTCGTTTGTTTCAATAACCCACAACTTGCTTATCCCACAATATCCATTTAATTTCGCCCAAACAATTGCTTCTGAATTAGGTGGTATTTTTCTATTTTTATGAGCGATTACTTTTTTTAATTTTCGGGCTCTGGTCACAATCAATATTTAATTGGATCTCAGTGTTGTCATAACTAAAAATTTGTATACCCTACATTAAGAGTGAAAGGTTATATTCAGTTTGGTACGCCGTTTGTAACACCCAGAAGGAAGCATCTCCGGTATGGAAAAGTATATATATTCTTGATCAGCATGACCTCCTGAGTCGATTTAGCGATGTCCGTCTGTCTGTCTGTCCGTATGTCTGTCCGTCTGTCTGTCCGTCCGTCTGTTGAAATCCCTACTACTTTTAAAATTGAAGAGCTAGATAAATGAAACTTATAACTTAGATTACTAATATACCTACGCTGTATGTGCGAAAAAATTGGCGAGATCGGTCTATTGTGACCTATGATCCGCCACTTATGTTCAAATACCTCTATAAAATGTACATATAAAGATCAATTTTTATACCCTACACTAAGAGTGAAAGGGTATATTCAGTTTGGTACGCCGTTTGTAACACCCAGAAGAAAGCATCTCCGGTATGGAAAAGTATATATATTCTTGATCAGCATGACCTCCTGAGTCGATTTAGCGATGTCCGTCTGTCCGTCTGTCTGTCCGTCTGTCTGTCTGTCTGTCCGTCTGTCTGTCTGTCTGTCTGTTGAAATCCCTAAGACTTTTAAAATTGAAGAGCTAGATAAATGAAACTTATAACTTAGATTACTAATATACCTACGCTGTATGTGCGAAAAAATTGGCGAGATCGGTCCATGGTGACCTATGATCCGACCACTTATGTTCAAATACCACATATAAAATGTACATATAAAGATCAATTTTTATGTATACGTGCTTAGGTAAACTTTTTTGGTCAAATATATATTGATATCATGCTCAAATACATGATAATAATGTTTTCCGGCGAAAAGACTTGTGGTTCACAAAAAAAAAATCGAAATTCGGTACACCTACCCATTTGTAAATATGGGTATCAAATGAATGGAAATTCTTCAGCGATTGAATGTTTGTAGTTATTTTCAGGATTCATATACCCTGGTGACCTATATATCACTTTGAATGGTAACCACACATATGTGTAGGGTATTTATAGTCGGCTTAGACCGACTATAATTTTGATAATCCTAACTATCATAATTACACCTACTTTAAAATTTCCCATGTGATCTAACCTTCCCAACTGGTTATGTATACGTGTTTAGGTAAAATGTTTTGGTCAAATATATATTGACATCATGCTCAAATACATGATAATAATGTTTTCCGGCGAAGGTTCACAAAAAAAAATCGAAATTCGGTACACCTACCCATTTGTATATATGGGTATCAAATGAATGGAAACTCTTCAGCGATTGAATGTTTGTAGTTATTTTCAGGATTCGTATACCCTGGTGACCTATATATCACTTTGAATGGTAACCACACATATGTGTAGGGTATTTATAGTCGGCTTAGACCGACTATAATTTTGATAATCCTAACTATCATAATTACACCTACTTTAAAATTTCCCATGTGATCTAACGTTCCCAATTGGTTCTAGTTAAATCTAGTGTGAAACCGTTTCTTATTATGAAGTCCATGCCAAGTATTATTTCGTCTACTATTTCCGCAACAATAAAATCATGCTTAACTATCGTAGTACCAATCGTGATTTTCTTGGTAATCTTTCCTCTGACAGGGGTCTCTTCACCTTTAGCTGTTTGTAATCTTATTCCTATAAGCGGCTTTACTTCGTCCTTACACAAGTTACTTCTTATTATTGAGTGTCGACAGTTAAGCTATTTGGCTTTCGAGCAATTTGTAAAATGGAGATTCTGGGGTAATCGGCTATGGGAGTCAGATCGTGCCCCCCAGAACTAACTCGTTTTAGTTTAAAGATTGATTAAAATTTACGTTATTTTGGACATGATCCTGGCTTTCTTCATGTCGGGCTTCATCTCCAGATTGATTTATTGAGCGCTTGCGTTTTTTACGACAATATCGTGCCATATGCCCATATGTATCACAATTGTAGCATTTACCTTTGCCAGCATAATGTCCTGATTTAACATTGGTTTTGGACGCTCTACTTACTCCTTGACATAAATTTCCTCCCTCCTCATCTAGTACACGTGTCTCTGTCGCTGGTCGGCACAATGTAGTCGCTATCTCCTGCGTAAGCGCTGTGGTGACCGTTTCAATAAATGTCACCTTTGGCATAGTCATTACTGCACGTTTTGTCTCAGGATCCAGAATGCCATCAACGAACGCATTTATCTTGCACATTTCCCAGAAATCACACGCTCAATCAGAATATGCCAAATGTGCAAGTATCTCATTATCCGCAGCATATTCCTGCAACGATTCGCCATTATTTTGCCTTCGGAACTTCAGCTGTATTCTGTAAATCGGTGTCATGTGGTCACTGCCATATTTTCGTTGCAGAGCACCCATGACTGCTGAATAACTGTTAATGTCACTTTTCGGAACTGTTAGCAAAACTTCGGCTGCACTTTCTTTCAGGAACACAATAAGCGCTGCTACCATGTCTTCATTGTTCCATCGGTTACTTACAGCCGTGGTCTCAAATTGCAGCTTGAAAATGTTGAACGCTGTAGTTCCATCATAAATTGGAGATTTTAGCTTCGTACCACTAAAAAAATGCTGTGTGGGTCCATTTAACTGCAATACATCGAAGTCCTTTTGAATTTTCTGCAGCTTTTTGTCGATTCCATGATATTTCTCATCAACGTTATTTTTCAATCTTTGAATCTTATCGTCAACGCTCACTTCCATGTCATTAACATGTGACTCAAGCTCCTTTACTTTGACATGGAGCGTATCCGATACTTCCAGAAGTTGCTTCAAATGTTCCTGCATCTTTTCCTCCATTTTTATTTGATGTTTGATGGCATTCTCTAGAAGCTCTACTTTAAGCTAAATTCAATTTTCTTGAGCTTTCTGCTTCATTTTGTTGGAATTTTCTTGAAGTTTCTGTACAATTTGGTTGGAATTTTCTTGAAGTTTCTGTTCCATTTTGCTGGAATTTTCTTAAAATTGTTGTTGTAGCTTTCACTTTAAATTCGTGCTCTGTGAGATTAATGACTTGGAAATGAAATTCCTCCAATAAGAGCTTTTGCAGCTCTACTTTCGTACCAGCAGTTGGAAGATCACGATTCGCCAACTCCTTCTTTAGCTGGTCGACTTTAAGTTGTTCAAATTTAAACATTTTGTATCACACTTCTGACACCAATGTTACGAAAATTCAGTCTACGGAAAACTGTTCTACAAGTTCGTATCTCTGGATTGTGTACAAAATAAAAACATGTTTGGTTTAAATTAGAACAAATAACTTTATTAATATTTTAATAAACAACTTTACTAATAACAAATTCTAACCACTGCTGCATGTCCACAATTTAACATGACATTTATCTCAAGAGATGCACTCGACCACTTTACAATCACTACTGATAAGTTTTGTTTAGTGGTGATGTTTAGTGTGGTGAGTTTTAATGCTGAGTTTTAGTGTGATGAATTTAGCGTGGTGAGTTTTAGTGTGGTAAGTTTCGGTGTAGTAAGTTTGGGTGTGGTGATTTTAAGTGTGGTGAGTTTTTGTGTGGTGAGATTAAGTAAGATGAGTAACATCCAATTTTTTAGTTTAGTTGAAATCGATATCATTAGGGCTAGATATATCGTACTGAATTTTTGGGTACTATGGGAGGTGCCAATCTAGTTTATATATGGTTTGGGAGTATCCTGGACTATATGGACATTATAGCATAGTAATGCAAATTGTCAGAAAAATACATTCAGTGGTTTCGCTATGAATCTTTATTATACACCAACAATAAAAATGGGCGTGGTCAACGAAAACTATAAAAACGAAAACTTATAAAAATACAAATTCTCACAAAAAACCAATGCAACTACAGCAGGTTGAATCAAACAAAACATTTTAAAAAATGCATTGAATTGACATCGGAAAACGGCACATAAATAACTTTTAACAAAAAATTGTTCTTTGTTGCATCAAACAACGTATCTGAATCTGCAGCAGGGTTCACACTTTCCCGCAGTGTAAAAGTAGCAAATCATGATTAAAAAGGTACTAGAAATGAGCAAAATGTAGCAGATTTTTTTTTGTCCAACAAGATTGTATACAGGTGGTTTCGCTGCCTCTTTTATCAAATAAATTCAAACATTAGCTATGTTGAATTTAAATCGAAAATTTTGTCAACAAAGACTTTTTAAAAGCCAAATTATGATGTTTTCGGTCATATTTTTGGCCAACAAAATAATTAAAATTTATAAGGCGTTGGATTGCGATATTTCTAAGTAAGTTTTGTTGCAAATTATCTGCGAACAAATCCAGTTTTGTAAACTGTTTTGCACTGTTAAATTCAAACTGTAAAATTCTACTTCTACACAGCCAATATTTTCGACAGCGACGCCAGCAAACTTGGTAGAAAACTCTATTTAATATATACTAAATTCTTAATGGAGAAAAATACAAATTCGGAATCTAATTGGAGTATGTTACAGTTACAAAAAATATATTTGAAATAAAATATGTATTTTTCCTTCATTATTTTATATTGTAACTTTAGCCCTCTGTAACTCACTGTCATTTTTAGATACCCCTACGTACCTAAATTTAACAAAAATCCGAATAATTTAAATCTCAAAAATGACTTTATTTGATTGAATTTATGATTTATCCTGTAAAACATTTTTTATTCATAGGGGTCTGCTTGAATTGATCATAACATGGTTGCTTATAAATAAATTTTGAAAAATCCAAAAGTTTTGAAAGGGTAATTAAATTTACTTTTAACAACAGTAAAAATGTGTAAATATCATACAAGTTTTTTACGATAAAAAAAAATTAAAAATTGAAATAAATTTCAATTTTTCTTCTCATAATGACTTTTAACTCGGACTGTTTTGAAGCCATTCCAATAATTTAAAAAGTTTTTATAGCTAAATGTGTTGGTATATATTTTTACTAATATTTACAGCTGATAAAAATAAAAACCTGAAAAGTAAAAGATTTCACGAGAAATGTACTAACATTTCTCGGAAATGTAGCAGAAAAAACTGCTACTGTAGTAGGTAGTAGAATCTATCAATTTAAAACAAGGATTGAAACCTAAACGAATAACGGTTTCGATTTCGGTTTCGGTTTTTTCAGCGTTTCGGTTTCGGTTTTAAGTTTTTGTAACGAAACGGTTTCGGTATACCGGTTCCAAGTTACGGTTTCGGTTTTGATTTCGGTTTTTGTATAAATTTTCTTTATTTCCATATTTATCAAATAATTTTACATTTTTTATATGGTGCTAAATTATGTTCAAATTATGATATTGGGGTAAAGTGGAAAACGTAATTTAAACAATGTTTGTTGTTATTTTAGTAAAAATATTGTGTTATATGAATTATTTAATTGATTACGCCAAGAAAAAAAAATTAATTTAAAATTTCGTGACCACAAACCAATGAAAAGCAACATTTTGACTTCACCAGAGATATGATCTGAATTGCAAAGAAGAATTTTGTACAATTTTCATCCATAAAAGCCAAAGAAATTAAATTTCAACAATTCTGTGAACTGCAATATATGTAAACTAGTGATGATCATTTGCAAGAGCAAGGCAAGAAATGGTAATCTTAATCTTTTAAATTTTAAATAAAAGATCGAAGACAAATATCTTAAACTGCATATTAATTATGAAAACGAATAGAATTTGAACACTAATTGTATTTAAGTTACTTATTTTCCATATTTTTTCAATTTCTTCAACATTTTACTAACAAATAAAAAAATCCAATAACCTAAAAATTTGAATTATATTTTAACAAGAATTAACTAATAAAAAATAATTGTATAAATCAAGAGATGTTGACGAGACAATTTAAAATCTTAAGGCCATAATAAAATGAACGAAAAGTCACCAAATACATTTTCAAAATGCTAAATATTTTTTTACAAACTTCTTTATGTATCTGTCAATTGATAAGAAAATGTAAATCTTTAAAAATGCATTAATTACTTTTTATAATATTAATCAACAAACTCGAAAATTTAGTTTTTCATAAAAATGTGTTTGGTGACTTTTCGTTCTACAATACAATAAATATAAGGAATATTTCGTATAGGCATATATCTGTTTTCGTTACAGATTAAAAAATCCGTATGCTACACATACCGTATGTCAAGAGAACTCAAATAATATCTTGCATAGTAACATTTTTCTTTGCGAACACCATGCGAACACAAACTCAAACGCTACAAAGCGAATACTAACAGAAAGAAGAGAATATAACAATAAAGATTACGATTCTTATACACACACTTTCACAACGACAACTCTTCGTTGCTATCCCGTATCATCGCATGGCAACAAACAGACGCATGACAACGAACAGTCGCATGGCACCACACTATCTATCTATATCTAGTACAGCTCTCTAGTTGGCAACAACAACGAGTTCTCTTGTGGTACAAAAAATTTCCCGCCAAAAATTCTATCAAAAGCTTGGATGCTGCTTTATTCGCATTTTTGTTGTTGTTGCACTTTCAAACGAATCAGCGGATTTGAAAAAAAGAAAAACACAAAAAGCAATATATCAGCTAAATATATCACACTGTAAAATGTTCATATATTATTTTTTATTACTTCATGATTTTACAATTAACAAAAAAACTATATATAAAAGTAAAACAAAAATAATAATGTGCATAGCACAGTGCATATGCACAATCGATGTACGAACAAGCGTAGCGAAGAAAAGAGAAAAACATTGTTTTGTCTGTTTAATCTTTTTGAAGCGACTTTTGAAGCACTTTTAAAGCTATTTACCGCTTCAAAAGTGCTTCACAAGCCTTATTTTTAAGATGCTTATATTCTTTAGAATTGACAAAAACATCTTCATTAATGTTCCGTTCATAAATATTTTGCACGCTTTCCATTGTTACTTGTTGTTCAATATTTAGTAATATCATGAATTATTACCTTAAAAACATAATAAATACATTAAAATCACTTGCTCTTGTTCTTTTTTTTTTGCAAAATCTCGATCTTGTTCTCGTTTTTGTTCTTGCAAAAAAAAATGCAAGAACAAGATGCAAGAACAAGAAATTTTGAATCATCACTAATGTAAACAAATATCTGCCTTATACTTGAAATGTTTAAACTGGTCGAACTTGCACTTAATTTTTCGTATTTCCTTAAATAGTTACTGAGATGTTAATAATTTGAAACTTTTTTTTTACATTTTTCTGCATTACCATTGTTTTGTTTATGTCCGAAATTGAGCTGTTTTAAAACATCAGTCAAAAATCCATTAGAAGACTTATAAATGGTATTCTATTGAATAGATCCTTTAAAAGAATTTAAAAAATATTCAAATGAACTTTTCAAAACTTGCTCCACTTTACCCCAAGCTCCCCTATATATTTTACTAATAAAATAAAGAAAAAACCAATATTATTAAAATTTGAATCATTTTTTAACGTAAAAATTTTGCTTGGAGTTGCTGGTGTTTTGTTGTTAATTCGATTAATGAAACAAAAAACAAATTTTAGACCAAATACCGTTGTTTTGGAAATATCGTTTCTCAAAAAACAACATGTGAATTTTTGTACAACCAAAAATGTTTATTTTGGGAACTCCAAATTTTAATTAATGACATTTTACTGAAGATCGTCTATATAAAATAAAATATGTTTTTCTGTTTCTTTTTGTACTTTTTTAAAAACCGTTTTAAACCGGTATAAAACCAAAACCGTTTATATCGGTTTTGGATATCGGTTTATTTCAGATTTTCGTATAACGGTTTCGGTTACGGTTTCGGTTTTAAAAATGAAACGGTTTTAAATGGATATCGGTTTCGGTTTCGGTTTCAATCCTTGATTTAAAATGAAAAGTAGCAGATCTGCTCCATTCCATGATGGAAAGATATTCGAGCCAACAACGATTCGAAATTATTAAAATTTACTACCGAAAGTCGAATTCGTATATCTTTCCATCATAAAATGGCAAACCTTACTGAAGAGAAATGTCCAAAGAGTGGCAAGAAATATGGCGTCGTTTGCTGTCCCTGTCGCCCTACTTTTCTAGCGTCCCTGTTGAAAAACCCTTTTATATGCGCTCTTTAATCTCTCTATGCACAATCTTCCCCGATCGTTACACTGTGGTGTTGTTGCACAAAAAATGACAAAGCTATCACTGAGAGAGTGCGCGAAAAAGCATAAAAAGTTCACAAAATGTAAAATGTAGTTGAAAAGTACTCAAAAGAGCGACTTAACAGATAGTTCACAGTTGAATGGAAACCATAAAGTGATAGAATTTGAAGTGAGACATAAAAGAGAGTTAAGAGGTTCGAACGAACGTGTTGCACTGATCATAGTTTGATCGCTCGTAGAACCGCAACAAAATTATGTTGTGTTTGATGCACTAACTTGAATATGTCATAAGACCTCACTAAGTGCAACATAGTATTTTTAAAACAAAATAAATTTTGTTAATAAATTAAAACTCACTTTTGAAAAAATCAAAAATATGAAACTTTGCAAATAAAAATGAATTACAATGTATACATTTGTATTAAACCAACTTAATTGGTTAACTTTTCAAAGTGAATTTCATTAAGTAGCAACTAATTAGAATTTTTCACAAAACCATTTAATTGTGATAACTTGTCAAATGACAATATATTACACTTTTTTTTTATCAACAAATTGCAAGCTCCTTTTTTTGAACATTCGCAAATAATATTGATATAAAATTTAGAAATTTGTTTTATAAAAATTATGTTTAAAAAAAAGAAGAATTATATTTTAACGAAAATAAATTTTCAATTGTATATATATATATATATATATATATATAATTTATATATATAATTTTTTGTGAATATATAACTTTTTGGGAAAATTTTCAGACGTTTTCTTTGTACGATATATAAAATTTAAGACATCCTTCTCCAAACGTGCTTTTTATACGAATTTCTGGATGTAAATGACTACCTCTACATTTTATCTATGGCCGCGATAAAATTATATTTAATAGATACATTGGATATCTAAGAAACAATTATTGGGTGTAGCGGATACAAACTGATTAGCGGATTTTTTTTATTAACTGAAATTAATTCATGAATTTATAATTAGTTCCTGTATTAATAAGTCGATGTTAAAAATTTTTAGCAACAGTTTTGGAAACTGCATCACAGCCCTAAATATCAAGTTATTTACAAATTATTTAAATCGTATTTGAGACAACCATCTCTCAAACATCCATCAAATACGATAAATATTGCTAGCAACCATCTTTCAAATTTACGATTATGTATAGCAACCATCAATTAAACATCTGACAAATAGGAAGATAGTTGATGAATATTTGGAAAAGGTACTCCATTAGAATTCACGGAGTAAATTTATTGAATTGAAAGAAAATGAATCAAATGTAGTTTTATTTATTCTTGAATTTAAACAGTATCCTGGTACATGGTACATCCTGGTATACATCGCCATCGTCGTTTTAAATCCTTCGAAGGCAAAATTGTACAACGACTTGAGATTCCTTCGCAGAAGAACCAAGTCCGACCGGCGACGCTATAATCAAAGTAAACTCTGAAAAGAAATATTTTCCATCACATGTTGTAATATAAATCACAGGATATTTTATTTTCACTTTTACCGTTAAAATGTATATTTGAGTGGGCACTTTTTTACACGATTAAATTTACTTGATTGTTTTGAATAAATCGAATGTAAGGAAAAAGAACGCCATTTACCTTTTTTCTGGTAGTTAAATATCAAATTACTTCAAAAGTTTGCTGCAAATGTCCAAGAATTCAGGGTGTTTGCTATCAGTCTACTGTAAATATCTCAATTTTCAATGTTGTTGTGGCAAACATCTCGTAACTATCTGCATATATGTCATATTTAAAAAATATTAATAGTTTTGCTGCAACTTTAGTGATTTAGGAAAAAAAAAATATATATATATATATATATATATATATATATATATATATATATATATATATAAAAGAAAAAGTTCCGAGCGCAAACGGTTCAGTCGGAACTTTTGCTCAAAAGTAGCGGCTAAAAGTTCCGATCGGAACTTTTGCATCCAAAAAACGTTTGAATCGTTCCTATCGCCAGAGGAACTCATTGGAACTTTTTCTGGTGAATCGCTTCCTGCGGGTCTAGATACGGATCCTGGTGCGTCATTGGAACTTTTTCGGGTGAACAGCTTCCTGTGGGCCTAGATACACGATCTGGTGCGTCATTGGGACTTTTTCGGGTGAATCGCTTCCTGTGGGCCTAGATTTGGATCCTGGTGCGTCATTGGAACTTTTTCGGATGAATCGCTTCCTGTGGGCCTAGATACACAACCTGGTGAGTCATTGGAACTTTTTCGAGTGAATCGTTTCCTGTGGGCCTAGATAAACATCCTGGTGCGTCATTGGAACTTTTCCGGTGAATCGCTTCCTGTGGGCCTAGATACGGATCCTGGTGCGTCATTGGAACTTTTTCGGGTAAAACGCTTCCTGTGGGCCTAGATACAGGTCCTGGTGCGTCATTGGAACTTTTTCGGGTAAATCTCTTACTGTGGGCCTAGTGCGTCATTGGAACTTTTTAGGGTGAATCGCCGAAAAAGTTCCAATGTCGCACATGGTTACGTAACTAGGCCCACAGGAAGAGATTCACCCGAAAAAGTTCCAATGACGGATCTGGATGCGTATCTAGGCCCACAGGAAGAGATTCACCCAAAAAAGTTCCAATGATCCGTATCTAGGCCCACAGGAAGCGATTCACCCGAAAAAGTTCCAATGACGCACTTGGATGCGTATCTAGGCCCATAGGAAGCGATTTACCCAAAAAAGTTCCAACGACGCACCTAGATGTGAATCCATACCCATTGGAACTTTTAAACGGAACGAATCAATCGTTCTTCATCGGAACGTTCTTTGTAGGAACGATTCAAACGGGCCAAAAACCACTTTTGTAAGGTTGTTCATATTTCAATATTTCTTAAAAATTACGTTGTTATTTCTAAACTTGGAAATGTGGCCCGTTGTCATTATCCTAGCACTTCAAAATTGATTTTCTTTAAAAAGACCCTTTTTAAAATTCTGAAAAAAATCACAAATTTTGGTTGATTTAATACAAATGTTCATGTTCATAATTTTCTAAATTTTTATTTAATTTTTGTATTGAACATAAAAACAATTTTTTTCCACAGTAAAAGTTGCAATAATTCTTGAATGTATTTCTTCTCTGATTTCTAAAATGGCGTCAGTTTTATCATATTGACTCCAGTTTTTGAGATATTGATTTTGGGATATAGTTTTTACATTTTTCGATAAATGCTATATATCTCAAAAACTAGGGACAATTTAATGAAACTAACGCAATTTTCGAAATCAGAGTTACAAATACATATAAAAACTAGAGAAAATATAACTTTTGAAAAAAATATATTTATTTTCAATACAAAAAAATAGTAAAAATTTAGAAAATTAATTTTTAAAATAGGATGCTATCAAAATACCATCTTGAATGTTGGTGTGAACATTAATATTAAATCAACCAAATTGCACTAATTTTTTCAGAATTTTAAAAAGGGTCCTTTTCAAGGACATCAATATTGAAGTGCAAGGATAATGATCACGGGCCACATGTTAAAGTTTAATATTTACAACTTCATTTTTCTAAAATCCTGTTCTATTACCTTTAAAACGAGCCATCAACGAAGTATATAGCATTTCTACTTTAAGAGATATTGAAATTTGAAACACCATACAAAAGCGATTTTTAGCCCATTTTTTGTAACTTTGAGGCACTGTATCTCTGGAAGTTGAGGTCGTAAAAAATAAAAAAAAAATGGTCAATGCATATCTCGACACCCTTTATCAGTTGCCTAATTTTTATTGTGTGTTCTAGAGATGGGCACGTGAGTGAGTTTTAACTCACACTCACTCACGCTCACGAAAGAATTTTTTTAATCACGCACACTCACTCACGGTCTTTTTTGCTTTACTCACACTCACTCACAATCACGTGAGTAAAATTAAGATTCAATCACAATGACGCGTGATCACGCGTGATTCACGTGAATCACACTGAATCACGTGTTTTTTTTTTCAGAATGCAAAAAAATACATATTTCATTTGTATATGTTGGTGAGATTGGTTGACTGAACGTGGCACCTCTAATACAACCTACATTTTTAAAACGCAATAATGATTTTAGGGAGTTTGATAAATTATATCTTAATTTTTAACGGAGATGGAAATGTGAAAGACCTATCATTTATAGTTGAAATTGAAAATTCAACTTTTTTCAAAAATGGGTATATCGACAAATAAAAATGCGTTCTATGTCTATTTCCATGAACGGTCGTATGAATTCAAGCAAAAACTACAACACAAAAATTGACTAGCCCATACTAAGTACGGATTGTTTGCAGGGGTTAGATCAATTGTTGACTGAAATCTTGCAACTTATTCTGAATTGAAGAAGGGGTGGGTATATGACGGTCGGTTTGATTTATTATAGTTCTGAATAGTGGGTAGCCGCTTTCCCAAAGCCATCTGAGTTCAAGGGGTGGCCCTACTTGTTCTGTAGTTCAGCAAAAATATAGAAAAATCAAAAAAAAAAATTATTTTATGAAACATTCGACTCACTCACGCACACTCACTCACGAAAAAAATGTACTCACGCACACTCACTCACGTTATTTTTTGGTCTACTCACACTCACTCACAATCACGTGAGCAAAGTTAGGATTCAATCACAATCACGCGTGATCACGCGTGATTCACGTGAATCACGCTGAATCACGCTCACATGCCCATCTCTAATGTGTTCCAACCGCTGGTCGATTTGGTGTGGAATGGCCCATGCAAAAGTTCCGAGCGGAAATTTTGATCCGGAACTTTAGAGCAAAAGTTCCGATTGAAACGTTTGCGCTCGGAACTTTTGCTTTTCGTTCGTTCCGTTACCAACCACTGTTTTTTTTTAATCGTAAAAAACTTGTATGATATTTACACATTTTTACAATTGTTAAAAGTAATTTTAAATACCTTTTCAAAACTTTTGGATTTTTCAAAATTTAATTATAAGCAACAATGTTATGATCGATACAAGCAGACCCTATAAATAATAAAATGTTTTAAAGGAATCAATCCATCATAAATTCAATCAAAGGAAGTCATTTTTGAGATTTAAATTATTCGGATTTTTGTTAAATTTAGTTATGTAGGGGTATCTAGAAATTACAGTGAGTTACAGTGGGCTAAAGTTACAATATAAAATAATGAAGGAAAAATACAATGAAGGAACAATTTCAAATACTTTTTTTGTAACTGTAACATACTCCAATTAGATTCCGAATTTGTATTTTTTCTCCATTTAGAATTTAGTATATATTAAATAGAGTTGTCTACCAAGTTTGCTGGCGTCGCTGTCGAAAATATTGGCTCTCTAGAAGTAGGATTTTACAGATTGAATTTAACAGTGCAAAACAGTTTACAAAACTGGATTTGTTCGCTGATAATTTGCAACAAAACTTACTTAGAAATGTCGCAATCCAACGCCTTATGAATTTTAATTATTTTGTTGGCCAAAAATATAAACGTAAACATCATAATTTGGCTTTTAAAAAGTCTTTGTTGACAAAATTTTCGATTTAAATTCAACATAACTAATGTTTGAATTTATTTGATAAAAGTGGCAGCGAAACCACCTGTATGCAATCTCCTTGGGCAAAAAAAAACTGTTTTTGTTGTGACAATTTTTATTTTTATATGTTTTCATTGACCACGCCCACTTTTACGCCCATTTTTATTTTTGGTGTATAATAAAGATTCATAGCAAAACCACTGAATGTATTTTTCTGACAATTTGCATTACTATGCTGTAAAGTCCATATCTTTTGTACTGAGCTTTCAAAAAGGTGATCACATATATGTGTAAATATCTCGCGTTTCATAAAACCCATAAACTCAATTACTATATCGAATGAAAGATAATTAAATATTCAATAAACATTTTTTACAATAGTTTGGAATTGGTTTACTGGTTTAAGAAAACTCTATAGAAGATCTCGACCAAACTTTTATTAAAAAATGCATTTAAAAAATGGCGAAAAATTAAAAACGCAAGATGATGCACAGTTTGTAATATTGCAAAATTAGCATGTACATTTTTAAAGAAAATGATGTAAAAATAAAAGAAATCTATGGATACGTTTCGAGAACAGAAAAAATCATGTGAAAGCATTACAATTGGGTATTAACTAAAAAAAATCGCATATGTTTATACCATATACCCATGGGTTATAAAATACATGTGAGAATATTTTAGCGCCACTTAGTAGGCGTGACTGGTATGAAAAAGTATATATTTTCTGGGTCAATATCACTTTCCGAGTCGATTTAGATATGACTGTCTGTCTGTCCGCCTATACTCGATAACTTTAAAACTGCTGTTCCGAATAATGTAAAATTTATTTTCAATATATTTTAGTAGAATAGTAATTCGAAGTTCTAAAATGAGTCGATTTAGTCAACGAAATCTACTGCGTCCACTACCTATCCAAAGATACATTATTAAATCATATTTTCGGAATAACGTCGTCATTTTACATAATTCAAAAATAACCTTGACTGCTGCACAGAATGGCTGTTGTGTAGTGTAATAGATAAAAAGTCAACCTTCAACATATATTCATTTAAAAATTTTAAAAAGGTTGCTTTTTGAGATATGTTCTTTTGAAATATACTTTTTTTAAAACTGACCACTATTAAATCTACGTGGTATAGAAATTGTAACACACCTTTTTGGCAATTTTATTATCTTTAAAATGAGACCTTTGTATTTTATTTTGGTTGACTACAGCTTAAGTTACTTTTAATTGATTAGCACCACCTTTGAGATTTTTATACAGTTTTTTCTTATTTTAAACCACCAAATCTCTGAAACCACGCAATCTGGGAACCACGCAATCTGGGATAATTTATTAATTTTATCTTGTTTTACCACACTTCCAAATATCATAAAATTCTGAGATGGTGCTGCCACAATCTGAATTTTTTCGGTTGATTTGATATGGAATGACCCATATATATAAATTTTCTAATTTAAATTAATGAATTTTGATTTAAAGCATTTTGAATAATTTTTTGTTTTATTATTTTTAAAATTTTTAGAATTTGTAAATTTTTTTTGTCATTTTTTTCATTGCTATAATTTTTAATTCAATTTTTACAGTTTTCGTAAATGATTTACAATTTTTACAGGAAATATCGTAATATTTTAATTACAATTTTAAAGTTTCATAAATTCGCTAA
This sequence comes from Dryomyza anilis, assembly GCA_951804985.1. Lineage (NCBI taxonomy): Eukaryota > Metazoa > Arthropoda > Insecta > Diptera > Dryomyzidae > Dryomyza > Dryomyza anilis. The sequence continues at coordinate 50,516,208 of OX638135.1, forward strand.
ACATTTTCTAAAAATCTAAAATAATTACAATTTCTAACATTGCTTTTATTTGAAAAGTGTTTTAATTTGTTTTATTGGAGGGGTGTATAATTGCTGAGAGCTGTATTCTTATTAAAAAAATCTTGCTTTTGAGCAAGAACCAAATTTTTAAACTCGTCGAGCATTACAAATCGTACTATTCGTTTGTCTTTTGGGACATATTTGTTTAATTTTTTATCATTACTGTGTGTTATTTTAAATAAACGCATATTTCGCGTCGTACATATTTTGTTTCGTTTGTTTATTCCGCATCACAATGTCATCTTTACCTGCATTTATTCGATTGTCCGACAGCTTAGTAGAATTCGAGGCTGAATTCGACAACTGGCAGTTCACTCATTGAAGAGAGAGGAGATGAAAGCAATATGGAGCAACTTTAAATTAGCCTATGAAGGATGCTTTGCGATTTAGCTGAGGACAAAACCGATGATGGAGAAAATGATCAACATGTGGATTTGGAGACACTCAAGACTCGCTACCGTTCATCATACCACACTTATGTTAGATGAGTATCTAAAATAAGTGAACAAATCGAGCTCATGGTTTTAGCTGGGACAACAGCTACATATCCGTAAATTAATTCATTTGAACTAGAAGACTCGAGGTGAGGCTCGTGATATTGTTAAGCTTGGAACAACTTAAAGAATCGTTTTGAAAATAAACGACATCTGGTTAAAGACCAAATCATAATGTTGCGTTAGGTCGTGCTTGCGTTGACAGAAAAAGTAGAATCAATAGAAACCAATGATTCAAACCGAAAGTAGACCTCATGCGTTTTATCGTAAATTCTTACAAATATCGTAAACGCATCAGCAACGCAAAAGTAGAGCTACTCTCTACTAGGTCGTCCGTTTGACATTTTCCTAATAACCGTTATTTCATAGAATTTAGTTTCTTAAAAAAATGTTTTTGAAAACAATAACAAAAATTTGGTTTGACCAAAAAATTGTTTTCTAGTGCGCGAAAATTGTTTATTTATACCACGAATAAGAAAAAACGGTTCCAAACGCAACCGTAACGCAATGCTTAATTGCGACTTAAAAAAGTGTGCTGATGCGTTGTGTGGAGAGAGATCGGTACGCCTGAGCAACGCATAGCCAAAGTCGGTAAACGGACGACCGACCTAACGTAACGTTGTGATTTGGCTTTAATAGTCAACTTCGAATACTTTTCAGTTTTTCATTCGTCTCATCGGAATGGAATCTGGAGATGCTATTAAAAAACTTCAGAGAGACATTAATAATTGTATATCTACTTTACAACTGTACACAATTAATATTCAAAGCTGGGATTCTATTTTTTATTTTCTATGTTCAACGATATTGCCAGAGGTGACTTTGGCACTTTGGGAACAATCGCTGATGTCTAAAACTGAAATTGCTAGTGGAGTGAATTAGTCTCTTTTCTTCCGGGCTAGGAATCGAAATTCAATATTATATTTGTTTTTGAATTCATTGTCCAAATTGATTTAATTATTTTTTTTTATATATTAATTTCTGATATAATTAATTTAGTAATGGTTCCAGTTCCGGTTCGGGTTTTCTGTTCCAGTTTCGGTTCCGGTTCTATAAAAAAAATAAAATAACGATTCCAGTTCCTGTTCCATAAAAAATTTCAAAAACGGTTCCAGTTCCGGTTCTATAAAAATGAAATGATTCCGGTGCGGTTCCAGTTCTGGTTTCACCCAAACCCCGCTTTTCTTACTAGTCGGTTTCAAACTTTGGAGACCGTTTCCGAGCTTAAGGGTGTTCCAGATTCCAGACTTCCAATCTGGAACACCCTTCTAACTAACTTATCTAACTAATATTACAGTTTATCCATGCAAACTTTGCTCTAGAGAACAACATATTATTAGGCAATGCTCACAGTTTCTATGTATGAATCCTGAGAACGGATGTCGGTAGTGAAACAGTATTGTTTAAGAGTAAGAGTACCCACAATTGTTATACATGTCATAGACGAATCAATACGTTATTGCATAATCCTAATTTCGCTCCTATTTCCAATTTTCCTTCACCAGTTCCATCTACTTCAAGAGCACATCCGGATTTTCCATCAAATGCACAAGTTTCTGTGCTGTGCTATTAGGTACGGCTAACGTTAATATATGTCTCCTGGGTATCAATTATGGAGCGCGTGCACTTATTGATTCAGGTTCGGAAGGAACTTTTATTTTTCAACGCCTTTTCCGACTCTTACGACTTCCATTTAAAGAAACAACTGCTCAGATTTCCGGCTTAAATAACGCAATTTCTGCGCAAGTTCAGAAATGCTGTTCATTCATATTGAGTTCCCCTGTAGATCAAAATTTTCACATCGAAGCATCGGCTCTTGTAGTTCTGCATCTAACTGGGGATCTACATACAAGTCCTATAGATCAATAACTATTAAAAAATATTCCTAACATCCAATTTGCAGATTCTAACTTTTTCCATAGGTCACACATTGATATTTTAATTGATAATGATTTATTCCCTGATATCCTGTTAGAAGGAATAAGATGCATATGTGGTTCCTTGATAGAGCAAGAAACCATTTTTGGATGGATCTTGACAGGTCCAATTCCTAAAGACAACATTTTATCTTTTTTCTACTCGTGTGAGTTACACTGATGAGGTTACCCTAAATAAAAATATATCACGTTTCTGGGAGATAGAAGATCTCCCTAAAACCAATTTATGACGCAGGAGGATCGTTTTTGTGAAGACAACTGCATGCGTACCACAAGACGTTGCGCCGATGGTCGATAAATGGTATATATATCTATTCCAAAATGTTCTGCTTTTCTAACGCATTATTACATGCCTCACCACACTGTCATAAAGGCTGAATGTACTACTACAAAACTGCGAGTAGTATTAAATGCGTCCAGTCCCTCATCAAATGGGTCAAGCCTTAATTATATCTTACATGCTGGCCCAATTTTACAAGCCGACTTAATGGCTTTGATCCTTAAGTGGCGATTTTATCAATATGTTTTCAACGCGGACATACAGAAGATGTATAGACAGATTTTGGCGAACCTAATGCATACTCCTTTTCGGCAAATTCTCTTTCGTGAAGAGTTTCAGAAGAATATTCAAGATTTTGAATTAAAAACAGTCACTTTTGTCGTCAACTGCGCTCCTTATTTGGCAATCCGCACTTTACATCAACTAGCTAATAAAACTTATCCACTTGCTAGTAACATTCTCCTTAACGAAATGTATGTCGATGATGCTCTTGCTGGAGCTAACGATGTTAATACTGCGATGCGAGCTCGCAATCAGTTTATTGCTGCACTTAACTCACCTGGATTTTCATTAAGAAAATGGACATCAAATTCACCTGGTCTTTTAGCTGGAATTCCTCGCGAACATCTTTTAAACGAAGATTTTCTGAAGTTAGAAGACAGTAGTACAGCAAAACTAGGTATCCGCTGGAATACACGATCCGATTGTTTTTATTTTTCAACTGCTCCACTTTCCTTTCTGACCACTTTTACAAAACGTGAAGTTTTATCTCAGATATCGAAGCTGTTTGACCCCGCTGGCTGGCTTTTACCATGCATTGTGTTGACTAAAATTGTAATGTAAAAAAATTTGGCTCGAACAAGTTGGCTGGGATGAAAATTTAGTTTCGGATTGCCTACAAACTTGGCTCTCCTTCCTTGACAATTATCCGCACATCAACAAAATTAGAATTCCACGATGGATGGACGATGGATACATTTTGCGACGCATTCGAAAGAGCGTTCCAGTAGATAACTCGTCCTCCATTTCCACCCACTTACTGGCTGGTAAATCGAAAGTAGCAAAACAATTTCGTTGACAAGATTAGAGCTATGCGGAGCTGTGCAGTTAGCCGATATGATGGAATCAGTTCTTTCTACGATTTGTTTTTCCCACACTATCCTTTCCATAACATTTATATTTACAGTTCAACATGGCAAATGAATCCCGAAAAAATAACAGACAGCACAACTCCTGAACAAGTTGAGCTTCATACAAGTACCAGGCCTTCCAGTGTCGAATTTGTTCCCACGCGTTGTGCTGGAAATTTATTAATATGAACGTAGAATCACGATTACGAGCTGTCCTTTAACCACAGATATTGTTCCAACTATCTAGCTCATGAACATTCGCAAGGATCTTGTGTTAGCAAATCAGGATGTTATATTTGTCAAGAAGACCACCATACACTGCTTCACATGCATGAACAAAATAGGAAGGATGACGACGTCAGCAAAAAGAGTACCCCGATGGAGGCAGATACGAATTCAACGCAAATGCCAACTTTATCCTCGATGTTGTCTCAAAATGTCGTTACGCTGTTACCTATAATAATAGTTTGGCACTACAGTCCTATAAGAACTTAGGCCGAGCTCTCTCACCATTTTGAGCTGTGCGTTTTTATATTTGTACTCAAAGTGGTAAGACATACAATTTCTTGCCGAATCCGAACGGCGGGTGAGAGCTTTTCATAGGCAATGTTTGACTCTCGTAGGTTTGCCATTTACTGCCGAGAGGTAGCGCGGTATAGACAAATATTTCTATGAAAAGATGTTGTTAGCCCCAGTCCAGGCTTGAATCGGGGACCTTTCGGCTCGCAGTCCAACGCACTAACCACTGTTACCTACTGCATTGATTAAGATTGAGGTCAACGAAAAACTATATTACGCTCAAGCGCTCCTGGATCCGTGTACACTTACAAGTCGTATTACCTATCCACTCGTCCAGCTACTCGAAATTTCAACCACTGCCCTTGGTAATGACACCATATGCACGGTGGTAGTTCGTGCTCGGTTTGATCTGTCAGTACGAATTGAAACGATAATGCGAGTCGACTCACGTATTTCCAAACATACTCCTATTCGATCTATTCCCGAGTCTGTTACCAACAATTATAAGAATATGATACTCGCTGATCCAGATATTTATCGGTGCAGATATTTATCCAAGAATCATTCAATCAGGAGTGATTCCGAGTAGCGGCGGACTCCCGGTTACCCAAAGCACCGTTTTTGGATGGACTTTGGTTGGGACCTATGTCAAGTAATTTTTTTTTTTAATTAATATTTTTTAAACAGTACTTTTTTCATATTTTATTTAATTTCTTGAATTTTTATTTGAATTAAACTATTATAGTATATTCTCGATCACGGTGAAAAAAAATGCACTATCTATATATATATAAAACTCTTGGTCCGTCTGTCGGTCTGTCTGCCTGTCTTTTATTTCCAGCATCACGTTTAAACCGCTGAACCGATTTAACTGACATTTTGTAACAGGGTACTATGGAGTCCGGAGGGTGTCATAGGCTATATATGGGAGGGGCGTGGTACCTCCCATACAAACTAAACATTCCAAACGACATAACTCAGCACATACACAAGCTAAAAAGATGAAACAAAAAACTCAAATACAAAAAAAAATATACAAAAGCAACCACACCACATTAAAACTCACCACAATGAAACTCACCACACTAAAACTCACCACACTAAAACTTACCACACTAAAACTCACCACAATAAAATTCACCACACTAAAAATTCTACTGGGAAAAAATCTACGGGAAAGAATTCTACGGGAAAGAAGTCTACCGGGAAAAAATTCTACCGGGAAGAATTCTACGGGAAAGCGTTTTACGGAGAAGATATAAATAATAAAAATATTCTTTATGTTAATAAAATCACTCCATATCCTTGCATTTACAAAATCTTGTGCACCAGTCGTGTACGGGTCCAGCTAGTTTAATTATTATAGTTTGGCACTACAGTCCTGTACAGAACTTCGGCCGAGCTCTCTCACCATTTTGAGCTGTGCGTGTTATATTTGTACTCAAAGTGGTGGGACCTACAGTTTATTGCCGAATCCGAACGGCGGGTGAGAGCTTTTCATAGGCAATGTTTTACTCTCGTAGGTTTGCCATTTACTGACGAGAGGTAGCGCGGTATAGAAAAATGTTTCTATGAAAAGATGTTGTTAGCCCCAGTCCAGGCTTGAACCGGGGACCTTTCGACTCGCAGTCCAACGCACTAACCACTGAGCTACCGCGGCTACAGCTAGTTTAATTAATATACTATTATACATGATACATTACTGTCTTACATATATTTCATATCAAAACTTTTTAAATTATTATAAGAACATATTGGTATTATTTTTTTTATTTATTTAATTTTACTCATGCCTTTGCAGCCGTACTGCATGGTGGTCGGCGATGTATATGTGAAGACTTACGATACACATTAATTTACGATGAATTATACTAAATCTACTACAATTAGCAAAACATAAAACGCCACCTACCGGCAATTTGAAAATATCTTAATTTTTATCTATAATGAATTTTCTAACTTAGTTTCCGTAAGAACAAAAATCTTTCTATTCGCTATTAGCATTGAATGCATAAGGTTTGTTTCTCCTAATTCCTAAATAAAACATTTTGCATTCCTAAATAAAACATTTTGCATTTCCTGGTTTTCCTATTCTAACGAGTATTTTCTTACAATAAGAAAATATTTCAAGACGATTCCTTTTCCAAAAAGCATATAAGACGATTTTACTTCCGACGAGCTTAAGTTTCTATGGAATTTTCATGATTAATTTCTTGTTTATTATTAGATTCTAAATGCTAAAATAATTGTGCAAAAAAAAGTCTACACAAATCAAAAAATTTCAAATAACTAAAATTCACATATTTAATATTCTCAAAAATGTCAAAAAGATCAAAAAATATGGGTATTCATTATCTTAAAAAACGTTACGGAATAGTCATGAGTAGTCAAAATCAAAACGCAATTTGTATTGAAAATTAATATATGGAATGTTAAGAAGATTTTTTTGTCTTTTTTTATAGTACGTAGTTTTTTTTTTAAACTCATAATTTTGCTCGTTCATATTTTAAATAATACTTGCGTTTTATTCAGAGGCGGATTGAGAAGTACTGCTTGGGGGGCGATTGATTTTTTGCGCTTTTTTTCCATATTTTTTCTAAAATGCGCCCCAAAAATTAATTTTGCACCCTTTTTATAGTTTCTCATGAAATACAATGAATTATGGTAAACTTTACTTCTTTAAACCACCAGTTTTATTTGGTTCAAAAAGAAGGGTGGTACCCTAGAAAAATCGAAAACCGGTGCACCTACATATTTGGTCATATAGGTAATAAATTTGGTGAAAGGTAATAAAGCCACATAATTATATGGTTAAAATGAAATGCTGATTTAAAAAAAAAAATGTATAATTATTTATCTAAATGACGAAGAAATTTATAAATGAATAGGTTAAGCCGAAAAAATCAGAACCCTTTTTAAATTTTGTAGAAGTGACTTTTGGCTTATTTTGACATTTGACTATTATAGACGAGTTGGGAAAGTTTGGTCACATGGGTAAGTTCGGTCACATAGGACGGACTTTTATAGTCGGTCGGGCCCGACTATGGAATACCCTACACCTTTGGCTGGGATATTTAATTGTATACCTTAATTTTAAAGTTCTTAATTATGCTAAACCTCATCACCCTCAGAATACTATTCACATATCAGAAATGTGTCTTATATCCCCCATAATTTAAAAAATTGATATAAAAGTATAAAATAACTAATAAAAAAAATTTAGAAAAATAAAAGTGGGCAGGCGTGGTATATTTAAAATTTTGTAAGGCAAATATTTCATAGATAATAATTTACGGCTAAAATTTTCACTGTGACAACCCGGGAAATAATGAAAAAAAAATGTGGGCGGATCACGTCCATTTTTGGACCACACATTTTTTGGTGAATTCTAACAATACGTTTTAAATTTGATAAGTATATCTTGAATAGTTTTCGAGTTATTGATTTCTAACGAGTTATATAAAAGAGACTTGTATGGGAGGTGGTCGTGTCCCTTGACCAATTTGGCTCATTTCCAAACTCAGTTAAAACTTTTGGCCAAAAAATATTGTGACCAAATTTCATCGCATTCTGACCAGTATTTCTCAAGTTTTCTCGTATACGGACAGAAAACCAGCAAAACAGACAGACGGACAGACAGACGGACATAGCTAAACGGACTCGGTTAGTGATGCTGATCAAGAATATATATACTTTTCCATACCGACCACGCCTACTAAAGGGCGTTATAATATCTGCACAAACTTAATATACCCTGTACCACATAGGGCAGGCATGTCAAACACGCGGCCCGCCAACATTTCTGTGCGGCCCGCGAAGACTTTTTAAATAATATAAAAAAAATATATTTTTAATAATTGAAATTTTTTTTAAATATTTTATTTCCAGGCGTTAAAATGATTATTATATTAAATAACGGAGGCATAATCAAGATTACCATTTATTCTTGGTTAAAAATTTATTAATTTATTTACAAAAAAAATCAATATTTTTATATTTTCCAAAATTTAGTAATGAGAAATTGAAACTCAAAGACTCGAGTCTTAATTTATTTTCATAATTTTCATTTTAAATATTATACATGGCGTTGAACAAATGGCATAACAATAATGTTTATCTTTTTTTCATCAAGTAATATTATTTTTTATTCATAAAATTTTAAATTTAATGTAAAGTTTTGAATTTCCCTTTTCTATATTTCCCCGGCATACATAAAAAATATATAGTATCGCATAGTTTTGTACGTCTAACAAGGAATGATAAATACATTATTGTTTTTTGTTCGACTATTAAAAATAAAAGGAGAGAAAAATAATTAAAACTTAAAAATCTTAAAAACTAGACCCTAATTAACAAAACCATTTTCGGAATTAGCTCCAGTATCAAATAAAGTCGCAATCAAAATAAAACAAGATTCAAAAATTTGTAGACAAGAGTCTTGCATTGTAAAAATTGGAATTGTATTCATTTTAACATTTTTTTTAGTTAGTAAAACTTTTTGTTTAGGGACATTCCACGCCAAATCTACCAGAGTTCCAGACTCACCTTCTCCAGATATACAGTGGTCCAAAGTTTCAAAAAATTAATCAATAATCAATTTTTGTGGTTGTAGGAAAAAAACTCTTGACCATAGAATGCTGCAAAGCTCATTTTAAGGATAATAAAATAAACTTTGTTATAACTCCTAAATCTGTACATCTCTAATCAATGGATTGTCCTTCTGCATAAAAATGAACCCTTTTCAAATTTATATAAATTTCAAATTTATATAATTATCAAATTTATATACTATATTTAAAAAAAAATTTCAATATGTTTGGTAGGAAGTCTGCCATGTGATTTATGCCTCGAAGTTTTCTCGAACTAACTTGGATAACAAAAATTTGATCTCGTTGCTAATTTTTAAAATTTCGTAATTTTAGTAGATTAAAATTTTATGTTAGGATATTTAAACATTTCCCACATCGCAATGTTTTTGAAATATATTTGAAATATATTTGATGCTATTTGATGCAATATTAATCCAGAATCGTTTTTATTATCGTTTCGAAAAAAAAACGGCATATGTCGCTTTGAACTATTTTTGTAATCTTAGTACGATTTGGCCTTCGACATTGTTACAAGAGATATCGTACGATTTTGCGGACATAAAACGTTGCAAAAATTTTGGATGATTGTTAGATCTGTTTTACAAAATTGTCTCTGGTGTTTAAAATATACTCCATTGTATATACCCCTGACAAAATTATTGGCAGGATCAAAGAAATCCGAACATTTTTTCGATATATTTCAAACAGAAAAAATCGCTCCATTTTTTACAAAATTTTTGCCTGCGGCGCTTTTAACGGGGATCAATGGAAAATGTTATCATCTTAACATTATATTTTATTTTACAACAGAAGAACCAAATGTTTTACTGTTTTAATTCTAGAATAAATAAAAATACATTTGATTTATTTTATTTCAATTCAAAAAAAATTACTCCGCGAATTCCAATGTATTTTGATAAATCCGAAATATTTTGTTTTGATTTTTTTTTTAATTACAATAATTTATTCAACAAGTAAAGTATAATAGTTACTTGACCAATTAATTTCAAAAAGACTGAAAACGTAAAAGTCGTATTTATGCCTAAAAACTTTCGATTAGATTTATTATTATAAATCGTCGTTATAGAAGTCAAAGTTTAACCCCTTTTGGAGGGACCTGGACCACACCAAAGGGTACCACCAGACGTCAAATGATGTCCGCTATCGATATCCGAAATAAAATCATAAATGGGTTTTTGAACCCCTTTTGGGGATCACGGACCACTCCAAAGACTACCATTAGCCTTCTAATGAGGTAAAAAAATGTTGGACAAAAATGCTTTTTGACCCCCTTTTGGTGGGCATGGAGTGGTACCATTCGATTTCCCACGATGTCTGCTACCGGTTTCTGCAATAAAAATGTTGTCGGTCTTTTTATCACTTTCCGCCCACTTTTGCCCACCCACTTTTGTTCATCCACATTTTTCCAACCACTTCCGACCAACTACCACATCAAGCAAACGAACGGACAGACAAATTAACCAGCAATCAAATGAACAATCGTCAATCGAACAAACGAACGAACGAGCTACCCGGATAGTGTAGTAGTCAACTTTAAAATAAAAGAATACCCGCTATTTTGTACAATTTTAACATTTAATTTAAAGTTTATTTTAAAAGTCGCAAAAACGAACAATTAAAAAGGCGCGTAATTTACAGAATATTATTAATCTGAAGATAGTAAGTAGTTTTTACAAAAAGGCGCAATGTATAGAGAAAAGCTCCAAAACTATTCAAATAACAATCAAAATTAAGACAGCGTACAGAATACTTAAAAAATTTTTGCGTCTTTACAAAAGTACGTAAAATACACCCAGCAGGAAATGGCATCATTGACGACAAGGTCATCAATGATAATTCGATGACATTAGAAAATTTGTCGTTGATGAATGTGTCTACAACAAATTCATAAATGACATTACATTAAAGACGTCATACAACATATGTCATATATACATATATCAATGACATTGTGAAAATTTGTCATTGATGAAATGTTATTGATGACGTCATTAATGAAAATTAACATTCACGTCACATGACCCAAAGGTATGCAGCATTTACGTTGTGAAATACAATGTAAAATGCATACAACATACGTCTAGGGGCAGAATTTACACGTAAAACTGAAAGTTTGTGTTGTATATGTCACCCTGCCATATAATTCATAGGCCTAATTTGTGGGATCAATTTTTATAAAAGCGGGATAATAAGCAGTAGTAATGTTGTAGATGATGGCCGTTAGTAAAGTACGTTATTGACATTGGTGGTTACCTTGACGTGGTGTGGGGGCTTAAGTTACAATGACTCAATAAGGCTAAGCTGACGGAAACTTTTTTTTTTTTTTTTTAAGTTTCTGGTAGGGTCACCCTTGTCAGACAGGCTTGTGATGAGTAATGAACTAAATACTACCATAGTCTTTTTTTTTTGGTGGGGTGGCAGACTCTAAAGAAACCCCTATACCACCGCGATGGGTCAACATAAAGATTTAACTACTCCAGGTGGTACCCACAAAAGTGGCAATCCACCCGCTTCGGCGGCTGAGGCAAGGATTCTGGAGGCCTCAACCCACGCAACCAACCCTGGTACGATGAACCTCTCTGCTCCTGTAGCAGGGGGTTCATCGTACCCCTCCATCTCCCAAATTTATGAGACAGCTAGGAATCTAGAGGAGGATAACGACAACGCAGCGGTTCCCATACAAGTAGAGGAAAGTGTCGGTTCGGCTATGCCTACGACTAATCCTCCACTGTATGGCTGCTCGACAGTGTTGTTTCCTCTCAGGGCTCCTTTCTGTCACGTATTTGGAAACATGGGTCGATCAAAGGAAAGTGGTGTCTTACCAGCATCTAATCCTAGAGAGACCGACACCCAACTGGAAGCTAAACTTCCATTGGAGACCGGACCCGGATCTCTGAATACGGAGGTCAGGTTGTCCGATGCCCAGGTGAGTAGGAGAAGGAAGAATAAAGCGAAAGATCGCAAAGAGGCTGAAAAGGCTAAAGGCGACGCTGGAGCTTTCTCTTCCCCAGCTACCACAGCAAAACGCGATAGATCGGTGGAGGTTACTCCGACTGAAGCCGGACCATCCGCTGCTGCTGTTGTGGCTGCCAATGCACCTGAGAAGCGCAATGGCAAGAAGTTTAAAACCTTCACTGCTACTGCGAAACCCCGTAACTCCCAGAACTCGACAGTTTCCAGTGATATTGCTTCAACAAGCAAGAGCACTGGTGCTTCATGTTCCGGATCGGCTGCGGATGAACTGCCTTCAACATCCACTGGCAGAGGTAGGCTAGCAGTATCATATCGTGATGCTGCTCGCAAAGCTCTTCCGGTTGCGATTATTGGCAAATTGGGGAAGGAGCAAAAGATGAATGATGCAGAAGTAAAACACTGCACCGATCATCTTTGGCGGCTAGTCAGCACCGGCGGTGTCAGTGCAAACGCAAAAGGCTATGAGACGAGTGATGGCATCATGAAGGTGCTATGCTCGTCTCAAGCCAATTTCGATTGGATTGCCACAGCCGTTGCTAAAATCCCCTCATTGGGCAAATCGCGCTTCGCTGTTTTCAGCGGAGACGAACCCGGAGGCGAGCAATATGCTGGATACCTGGTCCTATCAGGAAAACAGCGGAAGTGTTTGCCTGCCTACGTGCTCAGAACCAGGGCATCGAAACGAACGGATGGAAAATCTATAGCCATAAACCAGAGCGAGGTCCGGAGGACAAGGAGGGCTCAACCCTGGTTGTTGGCTTAGACCAGAAGTCGTTAGATGTCATGCTATCTAAGTACGACAACCATCTAAACTTATTCTTTGGACGGATCAAATTCCGAATCAATTCCAAATGAATAGGCATATGATGAGAAACGAGTTAATTATCCTGTCATGATATTTACTCAGATAAATCTGCAACATTCTAAAGCTGCTACCGCTTTACTAGGTAAGCGGCTCTCCATGTTGCATACATTACCTCACATCACAGCTATTCAAGAACCATGGGTGTATAACAAACGCATCTGTGGTCTTAGTGAACTACGTGGTGAAACCATACTATACGATGAGCAAGCCGCAAGGCCTAGAAGCTGTCTTATAGTATCGAAACACTTTGCTGTCACTAAGTTAACCCAATTCTGTGGGCAAGACCTGGTGGCAGCAAAAGTGAGCTATGAAAGCGATAGTGGATGGAAACATCTGATTGTCGCCTCAGGCTACTTCCCCTATGACTCACTACTGCCTCCTCCGCCAAAGGCAATTGTTGAGCTCATAGAGTACTGTGATCTTAAGGAGACCGGCCTTATTCTTTGCTGTGACGCTAATGCTCAACACACTGTGTGGGGCAGCAGTAAATGCAACGCGCGAGGTACCAGACTCCTTGACTTCATCATGACCTCCAATCTGAACATTCACAACACTGGTAATAAACCCACTTTTGTGACTGCTAGAAGACAGGAAGTGATTGACCTTACTTTGTCTAACTGTAGACTGAGAGAGTCAATCTTTAACTGGAAGATTCTTAAAGAAGATTCTTTATCGGACCACAGGTATATCGAGTTTCATACTGACCGAGAGGTGCTGCCCTCTATGACGGTAAGAAACCCCAGAAAAACGAACTGGGCACGCTTCAGACATGAACTTGAGAATTCCCTCAATATTCCTGTCAGAATTCGTACCAAAGAAAGTATTGAGACGTCCGTTCAAGTTATGAACGATGTCATAAATTCTAGTTTTGTACGAACATGTCCGGTACGAAAAACGCTATCTAGACCTCCCGTTCCTTGGTGGAACGCTTGTCTTGAAACCTTGCGCAAGGATTCCAGAAAGCTTCTAAATAGGGCCCTAAGGAGCAACTTAGACTCTGACTGGTTTCTTTATCGAGCTAAGCAGAAAGAGTATAAGAAACGAATTCGTAAATCGAAAAGTGTTTCATATAAAGACTTCTGCAGTAGCATCGAATCCTGCAGTGAGACTAGCAGATTGGTCAAGTTTCTTAAAAGAGACCGAACTGCTCGACTGGACTCACTGCGGAGACCTGATGGCTCGTATACTGAGTCTAAGACAGAGGCACTCAGTGTCCTAGTTGAGACTCACTTTCCGGGAAATCAAATCCACATAGGGCCACTTTGTAATCCAAGCACTGGGGACTGCAATAACAACTTTAATGTGACAAAACATGACTGGCAGGTTGCCAGATTGGTTGTATACGATGAAGCTATCCAATACGCAGTGGCCTCTTTTGATGGCTTCAAGTCACCTGGACCGGATGGCATCTACCCAGTCATGCTACAGGAAGGTATAACCCAATTGCTACCATGCCTAAAGAAGATCTTTAGAGCAAGTCTCGCATGGGCATACATTCCGACATCCTGGCGTTTAGTTAAAGTAGCCTTCATTCCTAAAGTTGGAAGAGTAGACTATTCCATAGCCAAGAGCTTCAGACCCATTAGTATGATGTCCTTCATACTAAAGTGTCTAGAAAGACTAGTTGAGCTGCACATCAGAAAAACATCGCTGTCAAGGTACCTACTATCATCAAGACAACATGCCTACCAACGTGGAAAATCCTGTGAAACAGCATTGCAACATCTGGTTGGCCGGATCGAGAATGCTTTTCAGAGGAAGATGTACGTGATGGGCATATTTGTTGACATCGAGGGTGCTTTTGATAATGCGACTTTTGATGGAATGTGTGACGCAGCTAGAAGGCATGGAATAGATGAAACATTGGTCAAATGGCTAAGGTCAATGCTAATGTTTAGGACCATCACTTCGGAGGCGGAGTGCGGTCAGTATATTATGGCAGGGGTGAATAGAGGTTGTCCTCAAGGAGGCGTTCTCTCCCCCCTGCTCTGGTGTATGCTGGTTGACTCTCTAGTCAACGATCTCGATGGACCAGGTGTCTATTCCCAGGCCTATGCAGATGATGTTGCCATTTTTGCCACAGGCTTTTCCCTCAATGAGGTCTGTGTTAAAACACAAAACTCGTTGAACCGAATTGACAGCTGGTGTACTGCAAACGGACTTTCCGTCAACCCTCACAAAACAGGGATTGTTCTCTTCACTAGGAAAAGAATAATGACAGGATTATCTCTACCAGTACTTAAGGGTGTCACTATTCCTCTGTCTAACGAAGTAAAATATCTGGGCTTAACTCTAGATAGTTAACTACTTTGGACAAAACATGTTGAAAATAAAATTTCGCGAGCATTGAATGCCTTCTGGCAATGCAGAGGAATTTTTGGGAAGACATGGGGACTATCGCGGAGCAAAACCTTATGGATTTACACGGCAATGATAAGACCGATGATATCATATGCATCGGTAGTCTGGTGGAACAAGCTGTCGCGAAAATGCGTGACAACTAGTCTTGCCAAGATTCAGAGAACTGTGTGTCTGGGTGTTACGGGTGCCTTTCCCACTACACCTGGTCCAGCACTGAATGCAATCTTAAACCTACCACCACTTGACATCTTCATCAGAGGCGAAGCCATGAAAGGCTGCTGGAGACTAAAACGAGGTGGTTTCTGGTTTAATGTTCCCTGGAATATCTCTGATATTGCACTTGACACTCCATTAGACACCTGTCTACTGGAGATGCCCTCTGATGCAATGATAACAGAAATATTACCAAGACGAAATTTTGAGGTCTGCCAACCTGACATTCAAGACTGGCTAACGCCTGACTGTGAGCCAGGTAGAGGGTCACACCGCATTTTCACAGACGGCTCCAGAACCGATCAGGGATCTGGTGCTGGAGTGTTTGTGGAACCGGATGACCGCAGACTTCACTTCGCCTTAGGCGACAATGCCTCGGTATTTCAAGCCGAAGTCTATGCTATACTTATGGCTATGGACTACATTGCGGATAATAGATGGCAGAACAGGGCTATATCAGTTTGCAGCGATAGTCAGGCTGCTCTTATGGCTTTGAACAACCAGGTCATCACATCCAAAATTGTACGTCAATGCAGATCACGTCTCAATTGTGTTGGTAAATACAATACACTGAAACTGATTTGGGTGCCGGGCCATAAAGGAGTTTCGGGCAATGAAACATCTGACGAACTAGCACGTGCTGGATCTGAGGATAATCCATTTGGACCAGAACCTGTGCTTGGACTACCTGCATCTACGGGGAAATTCGTCATCAGCTCTTGGGTCGCCTCTGCACACAAGAGCAGATGGCTGAATGAGACGAAATGCAGATTCTCCAAGCTCATGACACCGACGATAACCAAAAGATCGGCCTCGTTTCTACTTTCCTTAAGTAGAAAGGAGTGCAGAAAACTGACGGGACTTCTAACGGGACACAACGCATGTGAAAAACACATGAACGCAATCGGCCTGGCCGAAAGCGCCTTATGTTCTGCCTGCTACGAAGAAACTGGCACCACAGAGCACTATCTCTGTGACTGTCCAGCATTTTCTAGAATAAGAAGGCAGATCTTTGGCACAGACTTGATGAGAGAGGATCAGCTTCACTCTCTATCACACAATAGCCTTCTTAGATTCAATAATGAATCTAAGAAGTATCATTAAAAACCAGGGAACTGGGTCACAGCATAATGGATATAACCCTGTCTGAGTGCTTTTTTATCCCACATTAAAATAAAAAAAAAAAAAAGTACGCATACCATTCCAACCAAGAACAGAATAAAAGATCATAATTGAAATAAGAAATAAAATAAGATAAATAAATAAAAAATATAAATTTTAAAAAATAAATAAAATAAGAAAAATATATAAAAATATTTGACAATCATTTGTGACTTCATTCATTCATCGTTAATGCTACATCATGCCTGAATCAGTGGACATTTGTATGAAAATGTCATCAATGCTTTGCAGAGCGAAAATGCTATCGGTCATCGATGTTTCTGACCTGACATAGGGGAATCATTGGTGACATTTCATGCTGGGCAGGCGCAACATTTTCAAAACAAACACAATATTGAAAAGACGCCTATTTACAAAAGGTGCAAAAACTATTTAAACTAAACTAAATTTTCAATTTTGAGTTTTTTTTGAAAATTTTGAGACTTTTTCTATATTTTGCGCCATTCTGCAGAGGCGCATTTGCAATTTTATGCTTTTGTGAAATTTTTGCGCCTTTCTCTATATTTTGTGCGCCCTTCTGTAGGCGCATTTGCATTTTTATGCTTTTTTCAAAATGTTGTACCTTTCTCCCATTGTACCCATTGCAATATGCTCTGTGCTCTCTATGGCAATGGAGAGCGTAATAAATTTCCACCTTGTGAACTATCTGGAGCGAAACGAATTGCTCAGTGACCGTCAATATGGTTCCGTAGGACCAGATCCACAGGCGACCTAATGGTGGCCCTCTCAGAAAAGTGGAACAATTGTATTCACCTTTTTGGAGAGAGCAAGCTTGTGGCTCTAGATATTTCCAAGACGTTTGATCGAGTGTGGCATGAGGCCCTCACATCAAAACTAATTGCATTTGGTGTTGGTAATTCTTTCACTCGATGAATATCGAGTTTTCTCCAGGGTCGTTCAATACGAGTTGCGATGGATGGTGTTTTTTCAGAACAACATTTCATTAATTCTGGAGTTCCGCAGGGATCCGTCCTATCCCCGTCCCTATTTGTGATATTCATCAATGATCTTTTGTCATTGACCCAGAACACAATCCATTATTTTGCAGATGACAGTAATATTTGTCATTCATATTCATTCAACAAGCGCCCAAACTATTTGGAGATTGAGAGTAAAAGACACACTCAATAATGACCTTAAAACAATAGTCGAGTGGGGTCTTGTGAATATAGTTGATTTTGATACAATCAAGACCCAATGATATATCGTCGTTTAAGAACGGAAAGTCACCAAATACATTTTCAAAATGCAAATATTCATTTACAAAAAACTTTATATATCTGTCAATTTTTAATCGATGATCTCAATTTTATTAACCACATGATAAGAAATTGTTAATCTTTCAACTGATAATTTTAAAAATGCAACAATTACTTTTTATAATATTAGTCAACAAACTCGAAATTTAAGTTTTTCATAAACATGAATTTTGTGATTTTTCGTTCTAAAACGACGATATTCAGTTTGGTACGCCGTTTGTAACACCCAAACGGCGGTCATCAATGATGAATTAGAAAATTTCTCATTGATGAATATGTCAACAACAATTTCATAAATGACACTCATTAAAGACGTCATATATCATATAAACATATATCAATGACATTGTATAATTCTGTAATTGATGAAATGTTATTGATGACGTCATTGATAAAAATTAACATTCAAAAATTCAAAAGTGCGCTTTTTTTTGTGGGAGGAGCGATCTCCCCCCTCTTTACAAATCCCCTGAATTTATTTTCCTAAAAATAGATTTTTCCGAAAATATACGGATTTTTTTAAATAAATATGCCGACTAAAATTTATTTGACACCAATTTAATTGAATTTATTTCAAACTATTAGCTGAAATGTTTTACATATATGGAATAAAAAAAAAATCAGACATATTGTTCAAATTGGTAAGAAGTCAAACTCCAAAATACGTAATAACTCATTAGAATTTTGTAGTCTTTCGGAATATCATACTAAGATCACGGATATTTTTATACCCTACACTAAGAGTGAAAGGGTATATTCAGATTGGTACGCCGTTTGTAACACCCAGAAGGAAGCATCTCCTGTATGGAAAAGTATATATATTCTTGATCAGTATGACCTCCTGAGTCGATTTAGCGATGTCCGTCTGTCCGTCCGTCTGTCTGTCTGTCTGTCTGTCTGTCTGTCTGTCTCTCTGTCTGTCTGTCTGTCTGTCCGTCTGCCTGTCTGTTGAAATCCCTACTACTTTTAAAATTGAAGAGCTAGATAAATGAAACTTATAACTTAGATTACTAATATACCTACGCTGTATGTGCGAAAAAATTGGATCGGTCCATTGTGCCCTATGATCCGACCACTTATGTTCAAATACCTCATATAAAATGTACATATAAAGATCAATTTTTATGTATACGTGCTTAGGTAAACTTTTTTGGTCAAATATATATTGACATCATGCTCAAATACATGATAATAATGTTTTCCGGCGAAAAGACTTGTGGTTCACAAAAAAAAATCGAAATTCGGTACACCTACCCATTTGTAAATATGGGAATCAAATGAATGGAAATTCTTCAGCGATTGAATGTTTGTAGTTATTTTCAGGATTCGTATACCCTGGTGACCTATATATCACTTTGAATGGTAACCACACATGTGTAGGGTATTTATAGTCGGCTTAGACCGACTATAATTTTGATAATCCTAACTATCATAATTACACCTACTTTAAAATTTCCCATGTGATCTAACCTTCCCAACTGGTTAAAGGTTAGTGTAGTATTATTGACGTTAGAGTTTCCAAAATCAATCTATTTCAGATTTTTGTTTGGTGACTCATATTCTGTTGCCTATCTGACCATGTTTAAGAAAGTTCATAAAATGGTCTTCTAAAACGTCTTAATCATTTTAAATAAGTCTTTAAACGAAACGCCAAAATTTTTTAAAAGCGCAGCCCAAAAACTCGCGGGGCGCTTTTTCCAAACTAAAAATCATAAAAATATCGCCCAATCTGCTCACACTGCTGTTAAGTAGCTCTGTGTCGCGCAGGTCACTGTTGCAGCAGAATTTATGAACATGAAGACCTTGTGAACCGTTAAAATACCGAATAAAGTCCAACCAAGCCTTGTTTTACTTGCTATTGGCTGGTTCCAACCTTCTTCGCAAACCTTTAATGGGACTGTTAAATTTGGGTTATTAATTCCAATTATAATTGTAGGTACTGCGTCTCTGTACGACTGAAGTGACACATCTTTAAGATATGGATACTTCTCTTTGATTTTAGAAACTTCCATTGATTCAGCAGACATATTTAAGCTTTTTGCAGTATGAACATTTAGCAGTGGGTACGTTTGCGAAAATTTTTATACCCTACACTAAGAGTGAAAGGGAGCATCTCCGGTATGGAAAAGTATATATATTCTTGATCAGCATGACCTCCTGAATCGATTTAGCGATGTCCGTCTGTCTGTCTGTCCGTCTGTCTGTCTGTCCGTCTGTCTGTCTGTCTGTCTGTCTGTCTGTCTGTCCGTCTGTCCGTCTGTCTGTTGAAATCCCTACTACTTTTTAAATTGAAGAGCTAGATAAATGAAACTTATAACTTTGATTACTAATATACCTACGCTGTTACCTTCCCAACTGGTTTCGATCTTGCTTTGTCGCTATTATGTTTTGTTTTGTCCGTCTGTCAGCACCATCTGATTGTTCGTGTGTCTGTCTGTCGATATGTTGAAAGTAACTAATAGCAATTATATCGAATCTAACATAAACCAGTTGGGAAGGTTAGATCACATGGGAAATTTTAAAGTAGGTGTAATTATGATAGTTAGGATTATCAAAATTATAGTCGGTCTAAGCCGACTATAAATACCCTACACATATGTGTGGTTACCATTCAAAGTTTATAGGTCACCAGGGTATACGAATCCTAAAAATAACTACAAACATTCAATCGCTGAAGAATTTCCATTCATTTGATACCCATATTTACAAATGGGTAGGTGTACCGAATTTCGATTTTTTTTTTTTGTGAACCACAAGTGTTTTCGCCGGAAAACATTATTATCACGTACTTGAGCATGATGTCAATATATATTTGACCAAAAAAGTCTACCTAAGCACGTATACATAAAAATTGATCTTTATATACATTTTATATGAGGTATTTGAACATAACTGTTCGGATCATAGCACATACAGCGTAGGTATATTAGTAATCAAAGTTATAAATTTCATTTATCTAGCTCTTCAATTTTAAAAGTAGTAGGGATTTCAACAGACAGACAGACGGACATCGCTAAATCGACTCAGGAGGTCATGCTGATCAAGAATATATATACTTTTCCATACAGGAGATGCTTCCTTCTGGGTGTTACAAACGGCGTACCAAACTGAATATACCCTTTCACTCTTAGTGTAGGGTATAAAAAAAATATACTTTAGTTCATTTATTGTTTATTTAGAATTTTATTACTTATATATGTATTTTTGTATATTAAATGACTTCTTTGCATACTTAATGTAATTGAACAGTTTATTTTATTGTATTTGTATTATTATTATTAAATAATCTATGTATATTATTTTGAAACCGTTTGCTTACCATATACACTTTCTCCTCTTCTGCTGCCACTACTGTTGATTATGTATAAACCTTCCGCACGTTATCCATAAGCATTGTATAGTGTATTTACATAACTTTTTTGACAACTAAATAATTTGCTTTCTTGATATCCAAATGACAAATTCTTGAATTTTAGTAGTATTTTATTGACATTAGTCAAATTATACTATTTTTCTTTCTTACCGAATTCTTCTCGAATTTTAGAATTTTAGAATTTTATTTCCCTTCGTGTACTTATTTTAATTAAAAGTGTTCAAATTAAATAGTATATTATAATTACTTAATTTAATGAAACATGCAGAAGGTGTGTAGTAAATTAATCTATGCATGAATATGTTTTTGTTTTATGTTTAGCTATATTTATACCCTACACCTATGAGGTACAGGGTAAATTAACTTTGTGCAAATATTGTAAAGCCCCTTCAGAGGCGTGTGCGATATGGTCAAGTATATATATTATTAATCAGCATCACTACCCGAGTCCGTTTACCTAAGTCCGTCTGTCTAGAGAAATACTGATCAGAATGCTATGAAATTTCGTCTCAATATGTTGGAGTAGGAACTGAGTTTGGAAATGAGCCAAATCGGTCAACGG
Organism: Dryomyza anilis; assembly: GCA_951804985.1. Lineage (NCBI taxonomy): Eukaryota > Metazoa > Arthropoda > Insecta > Diptera > Dryomyzidae > Dryomyza > Dryomyza anilis. The sequence goes on from OX638135.1 coordinate 50,538,026, forward strand.
ACACGCCCACCTCCCATACAAGTCACTTTTATATAACTCTTGGGCACTAATTCCTCGAAAAGTATTCAAGATATAATTATAAAATTTAAAACTTATTCTTAGAATTCACCTAAAATTATGTGGTCCAAAAATGGGCGTGATCCGCTCACATTTTTTTTACATTATTTCCGGGTTTTCATAGTGGTAATTTTAGCCGTAAATTATTAAAATCAAATCTATAAAATATTAGCCTTACAAAATTTTTAGTATAGGCGTGGTCCATCCACTTTTATTATTCAAACATTTTTTTAATAGTTTTTTATACTTTTATATAAAATTTTTAATTTATGGGGATATAAGACTTAAATGATAGGTGTAGGGTACTCAAAAGTCGGGCTCGACCGACTATAAAAGTCCGTCCCATGTGACCGAACTTACCCATGTGACCTAACTTTCCCAACTCGTTTTATGTTGAAATCGCATAAAATATGCGCTATAATGTAGGTGCAGAAATGGCTAGAATAGCTTTTTTGCCGTGTTTTGTTGCGATAATGCTTTATTCACTTTAAGATTGAAATCCTAAATTCTCATTGCAGCAATATTTTACTATTATTATAATCTATTGCCATCTGTTATAGTAATAAATTCTCATTATTTTTTGTTAGAGTGCAGCTGGAAATATTAGCTATAACTACTCATGACAGTCTCGATTATTTCTCTACAGGAAATACTAAACTCTGTAAAAGAAAAGTCGACAAACGTTGTACACAATATATATATGCAATGTATGTGTCGATTAATATGCCTGTCAGTAACGTATTTGAAACCATATCTACGATCATTGGAAACACATGAATGTGGCTACGGACCAATATAGGTAGGTGCATATAATCGCCATAATCGCCATAATACTATAAAAGCTTAATAAAAAATATAAATTTATATAAATTGGGAAAAATATTAAAAACGAACATGTTCTTCATACAAATTATTCTTAATTGAAATTTTAAAGGTATTTTTTCGTTATTGTTTGTTACCGCAAATACCGTGGTCGTAGCTAAGTGAAAGGGTACATTCTCGGCAAAGGTACATGCAGGCGCAGTTTAATTTAAACATTTTCATTTATACACCCAATAAAATCAAGTAGTAAAATTAATTTAGTAAACAAATCATTTTGTAGTTATTTTAATTTTTTGCAATACTTTTTTGTATAGCAATTCGGTAGATTTTATAAAAGGAAGTATATGAATTGAGTTAAAACAAGATAAAACAAAATAAAAAACAACTACAAATGTAATTATTTGTTTTTAATACACAAAGAAAATCAAAAATGTTTGAAAAGTATTGAAACCTTAAACATCATTGCAAATTATTCAGATTAAATATTTGACACTTCGTTTTTGAAGTTTCTTCTGCAAATATGCGGTACTGCACTCTACAGTTTTGGATGCATTTTGCAAATGACAGTCGACAGTATCATGCTGTTTCATTGGTATTAAATACAGTTAAAACATCAAACCATTCAATGTTTTGAAAAACAAAAGCAAACAACAATACTGTCGCTGAACATGCAACGAATACAGTGGGTACAGCGCATAGAAGCCACCTTTTGGGATAAATCCCAAAAATGGGATTTCTCAATCGCAATGGGAAATGGGATTTCCCATGGGATATTCAATTGATTTGATATAACAAAAAAATCATTTAATTGCAATTTCATATGATTTTTTAGTATCTAATAATATATAATTATATATATATATATTGTTTATAATAAATAAAATTAATTATTATGGATATATTAAAAGAAGTAACCGTTTTAGATCCAAAAAATATAATAAATAATAGCATTATACCATTAGTTCGTTTAGTTCCGAACATAATTAGCAATGAAAATATTACCAAAATTCATTTAGAATTGAAGAAAATTAAACAACACAAAGAAAACAATGATTTAAATTTTACAAAATTTTGGCAAGCCATTTTAAATTTTAAAAATGAAAATGATAATTTTCTGTATCCTGAAATGCTAAAACTAATTTCATTTATTTTATGTTTGCCGCACTCTTCTGCAAATGTGGAAAGGATATTTTCTCAATTTAGCTCAAATAAAAATAAAACAAGAAATAGACTTTTAACTGAAATGTTATCGTCAATAATGCATGCGAAACGACTGACAGAGTCAAAAAATTGTTTTGATGCAGTGTTTAATAAAACACATTTTGAATTATTTACAAATGAAATGTATGGGTTTAAAAATAATAACACTGATGATAATAATGAAGATGATATTTTGTAAATATTCTTATATATTTTTAATAAAATTATAATATCGTTAAATGTATTTTTATATATAATCTAACGATTTAACTTAGGTGACAAAGTTTTATAATATTTTAATTTGGGATTTTTGGGATTTTGGGATTTTAGATAGTATTTTCCACTTCAATTGGGATTTTTTCCCATGGGATTTAAGGAGGTATTTTTGTTCTCACTCCGTGGGAAAATGGGATTTTTTTTGGGAATTGAAGGTGGCTTCCCTGGTACAGCGAGTGAGCGCAACTACTAACCACCCAGGTAACCACGGCTCGACAAATGCCACAAACTTTTGTGGCAAATGTATAGCTTTTAAGTTACCTCTAAAACCAGTGTTGCAAACAAGTATTTTTTAGTTGCAAAGCGGTATCTAAGAGCATGTATGCAATAATATGTCACAGTGCTGTGATATATATGTCATACATTCTGATAATGGAACATAAATTTAGTTCTAAAACGGTGGCTACGAACATGTGTGAGACAATGCAATAATATGTCACAATGCTGTGATATATAAGTCATACATTCCGATAATGGAAGATATACGATAATGGGCGGTGTTAACTTTGTTGTTAGGACGTGGCAAAATAGTGGCACATTATAAATTTTATTATGTTCCATATTTGTTGCATTTATATAATGAAGAACCTAATAGGAACATGTTTATAAATAATATATCTAATTAACTTTAAAATGGTATAAATGTATATTACTATACACAAAATATTTATTATATCCACTACTGGAACGTTGGGTTGTAAAAAAAACAGTCGGAATGTATAATTTTAGAAATAACAAAAATCACTATTTTAACAAATTTTCACAAATTGCATTTTTTTGGGTGCGCGTTAAATTTGAGGGGGTAGAATATAAGCTTTAACCCGAAAACTTGAACCGTTTGTTAAATTAGAGTTGTAGTTTGCCGAAAAATCTGTTCATAAAGACTTATATTATTATTCCATAGCATATTTAGAATATAAGCTTTAACCCGAAAACTTGAACCGTTTGTTAAATTAGAGTTGTAGTTTGCCACAAAATCTGTTCGTAAAGACTTATATTATTATGCCATAGCATATTTTAGACAATATGTTCAGTTTTATCACACAACAAACATTCACGTTAATGGCACTGCGTAGGATCTTTATTACTTTTATTTTTAATCCACATAAATTCCACATTTAAAATTAAAGTTCCAAATAGGTGAACCGACAGTTTAATGGATCAAAATTTGTGGCAACTAAGCCTCGCCCCGGGGCTTTTTGACTGGCAGTTGGGTGGCAAATAAGTATATTTCGCATAATTTAGAACAAACACTTTAATGGCAATTGTGTGGCTACCACTTAAGTTGCCACAGAGTGGTTACTTGGACAGTAGGAAAGGTTAGATAACATGGGAAATTTTGAAGTAGGGATATTTTGATAGTTGGTGTGATTAAGTTAGTAAGAATTATGTAAGTTATAGTCGGTCTAAGCCTCCCAGCCAACGTCAGAACTCCGAAAAGATTGTTTTTACAATCTTTTGTCTGAGCCCCAGCGCTCATGTTTCACTCAGAAAAGAGTCTTGAAATATACATTTTCTGATAAAATGCGTCATTCAGACCTGAGCATAGTTAGAAGGCTCTTTTATGAGTATTGTTTCTGAGCCTAAAAATGGTCTGGCAAATGAGCCTAAAAGTAAACAAAAATGTATCTAATGTATCTGAATCTAGGAAGATTCGTTTTTTATTAAAAAAAGTTTCCGAAAAGGCTCCTAATCCTAAATGAGCCTTTATAATATTGATTTTATATAATGGCTATTTCTGCAACAAGAGAAACGAAACAGTTGCTATTACATATTTAACTTTTTTAATATTATAGTGTATACATTATTTATACACTATAAATGAAATACACAAATTAGGAAAATCTATCGGCCGACGTCGGCTACATTGACTGACCGACACATGTTCTGAAACGCCGTGGACGGTAGACCAAATGCTCATTTCAATAAATCATTTGTTTAATGTGCGTCGTTTCAATCAAGGTCTATAAATGTTTTTAAAGCATCCTTCCGTATGCTCGAGAACTTCTGTACTCCTACGAGGTATTGCAAATCCAACTCTGTATATTAAATATTCTCGCCACCGCGTTCACACCAAGAGGAAAAACAAAAAAAGCAATGTAATTAATGTATGAGATTATATATTACCTTTTTAATTCAATATTTAAAAATTAATGTATGAGATTATATATTACCTTTTCAATGCAATCTTTAAAAAAAATTATAGAAAACATCTCATAAGTAATACAAAATGTGTGATGTGTACAAATTGCTTACACTTTTGCTGCACATTTAGTTGTATTTACTGCATATTGGAATTGTTGTAGCAATTAATTTTTTTGGAAATAAATTGAAGCAATACTCATATAAACATTCTGTTTTCTTAGTGTAAAGTTTTTTTTTTTGTATATTTTTTTGTATAATTATAACCTTTTTCTGTATTAAGTACGTGTGCATGTAAATACTAACAATAATTACTTATAAAAATAAAAATTTCCCGATTAGCAGTTATGGTGCCGCACCTCGTGCCCAAAAGCAAATCCAAAAATGATGAAAAAATGTAAAATGCGCGCATGTTCTTCATACAAATTAATTCTAATTCAGATTTTGAGGTAATAATCGAACGTTATTTTTATAGGAATTTAAAGTTGTTGGCGCAACTGTTATTTTCATACCTTATAATGGCAATATATTGATTCCATTTATTTTCAGAAACACCTGACTTCCGTCGCGTCAAACACTTCGAGAAAACATAAAATGTTATTAGTACAAAATTATGATAACAGTAATTATATTTATTTTTTATTTAATACCAAATTTTCTGTAAGAGTACAGGTTATTTTATTTTTTAATTACCTCATGTCTATCAGCAGTTCTGTTGCTAGTGTTTTGCTCATTATTATTGATACATACAGAAAAAAAAAGTCAAAAATTTTCACAAGTCACATACAATAATAAATTCGTTTATTAAGTAAAAGTGCAAAATAAATATATGAATATTAATAAAATAAATAAAATTATGAATTAATTCAATACAAATTGCTGTTTAGCTATTGAAATATAATATAAATAATACAATATGTAGCATTAGAAAAAGTTTTGTTTTTTGTTTAATTCTCGTGAAATGAAATGATAAATGTATATTTTCCATACTGATATTATTTTTCAGTGAACAGGACTTTTCGAAGTTGTGTTCGTGGCATATTTATGCATCTAAAATATTTGCATATAGAAAACTTATGTAAATTAGTTTTATATGTAAAAAAACTAAAAAAAAATCCTTAAAATAAAATTACAAATAGTGGTTTGGACATGCTTGCTGACTTGGAGGTTGAAACAACTTCATGCTTGCTGACTAGGAGGTTGGTACAACCTCATTTTTTTATTTTGATAAAATTGCTTCATGCAATTGTAACGAAAACTGAGAACGTTGTTGTATCAATAAAATAAATGACAAACGGCAGCCTCAATTTTCAAGAATTTTTATCATGGATGCACTCACAACCATAATGCTTGGCGTGCAGTTGTTACAACGAATATTCATTTGCATCTCCCGATGTAGTTTGCCTTCACTGAAAATCAGTCAGAAAAAAATACTATAAAATAAATAGTTTTTTTGCTATTAAAATTAGTCAATAAGATAAATTACACAGCACAACAAAAAAAAAAACCCACGATCTAAGTATGATTTTCCAATGGACGTCAAGATTCTTATCACTACCTTATACACAGTTTTTTCCGATTGCCTCAACATTTTTAGATATTACGTAAATCAATACTCGTGATTTTCTACATTTTTTGGTCTTTAACTTTTTACAGATTTGGGTTTTCTATCACATTTCATTTGTATTCCATTGAGAATACTTCAGCTAATATTTTGAAATAAACCACATGAAATTTGAATTGATCTGACTCCATTGTCTTAATGGTTTTTTATTGTTTAATAGAGAGTACATATGTAGCTTCCACATATATAAAATTTCCCTGGATACAATTTGTTATACTCCATCAAAATAATATGAAAGTTTTAAAATATGTACCCTTTAGTCTTTGATTCATCATTGTATAGCTAAATTGAAATCATCCAAATATTTAAATAATTCGTTAATTTCAAAAATTATTTTCAAAAATTTAAAAAAAAAAAATATTTAAATAGCTATGTTGTCGAATATTTCTTTCCAACCATGCGAATGTTATACACATAATTATTATATTTTCGTGGCTTTTGGAATATTATTTATTAAATGAGATTTATATTTCAAGGAAATAAAACAATCAATTTTGTCCACCTAGCATACTCTAGAGCAGGCATGTCAAACTCAGTTGGCATCACGGGCCTCATTGGCAATTCAAATGATGAGGCGGGGCCGCATTTGTGAACCATAAGAAAATAAAATCGCTCGTTTTTTACATTTGTTAAAAAATATAATGTTAAGATTATCAAATTTTCCATTGATCTTCGTTAAAATCGCCGCTGGAGAAATTTTTTTTTGTAAAAAATTGTGCGATTTTTGTCGGTTTGAAATAATTAAAAAAATGTCCGAACTTCTTTGATCCTGCCAAATATTTTGTCTGAGGTATTTACAGTGAAGTAGCTATATTTCAAACACTAGAAAAAATTTTAAAAAACAGACACCTGACAATCATCCAAAATTGTTGCAATTTTGTATGTCGGCAAAATTGTACGATATCGAATTAGATCTTGTACCAAAATCGAATTCCAATTCGTACTAAAACTTCAAAAATAGTTCAAAGCGACATATCGCAGTTTTTTTTAGAAACGATAATAAAAACGATTCTGGATTAATATTGCATCAAATAGTTCAAATATATCGATATTTATTTGAAAAGCATTGCGATATCGATATCATATGGACAATGCTCAAATATCTTTACATAGAATTTTACTCTACGAAAATTACAAAATTTAAAAAATTAGCAACAAGATTGGATTTTTGTTATCCATGTTTGTTCGAAAAAACTTCAAGGCATAAATCACGTGTCAGACTGGTAACTTTTTTTTTATATTTTTCGATACAAACAATACTTAAACTATTGAAAAAGTTTGTTTTTTAAAATTCCGTATCTAAATTTGATATTTGAATAAATTTGAAAAGGTTTCTTTTTTATGAACAATTAATTTAAATTAAAACGAGTTGGAAAAGTTAGAGCACATGGGTAAGTTCGGTCACATGTGGCGGATTTTTATAGTCGGTCGGGCCCGACTATGGAATACCCTACACCTCTGGTGGGGATATTTAATTGCATACCTTAATTTTAAAGATTTTAATTATGCTGAACTCCCCACCCTCATAATATTATTCACATATCAGAAATTTACGTCTTATATTCCCATAAATTAAAAAAATTATATAATAGTATAAAAAACTAAAAAAAAAAATAGAAACATATAATTGGGCGGACAACGTCTATATTTAAAATTTTGAAAGGCTAATATTTCATAGATTTGATTTTAATAATTTACGGATCAAATTTTCACTATGAAAACCCGGGAAATAATGAAAAAAAAGTGGGCGGATCACGCCCATTTTTGGACCACATATTTTTAGGTGAATTATAACAATAGGTTTTAAATTTTATACTTATATCTTGAATACTTTTCGAGTTATTAGTTCCTAAAGAGTTATATAAAAGTGTCCGTTGACCGATTTGGCTCATTTTCAAACTCTGTTCCTACTTTTGGCTAAAATATAATAATACGAAATTTTTTCGTATTCTGATCAGTATTTCTCAAGTGATTCTGTATTCGGACTGCAAGACAGCAAGAGAGCAAGACGGACAGAGAGACCGGACACGCCTCCTAAGGGGCGTTACAATATATGCACAAAGTTAATATACCCTGTACCTCATAGGTGTAGGGTATAATGACCATTGATTAGATGTTCAGAATTAGGACTTATGACGAAGTTGATTTTATTTCCTTAAAGCGAGGTTTGCTGCATTCTACGGTCAAGAGTTTTTTCTACAAAAAGTGATTATTGATTCATTTTTTGAAACTTTGAACCAATGTATCTTTGAAGAAGGTGAGTGTTAAACTCTGGTAGTTTTGGTGTGGAATGTGACTAATACAAAAAAAAATTACTTACTAAAAAAAAATTAAAATGATTCCAATTCCAGTTTGTGCAAAGCAAGTTTCTTGATTAAAAACTTGTCGTTTTTTTTAAATAAAAGTCCAAAGTCTGATTGCGGCTTTATTTGATACTGGAGCTAATTCCGAAAATGGTTTTGTTAAATAGGGTCCAGTTTTTAAGATTTTTAAGTTTTAATTATTATTCTCTACTTTTATTTTTATTAGTCGAGTCAAAAACAATAATGTAATTTTTATGCCAATTTGCAAAGTCATGTATAATATTTAAAATGACAATTAGGAAAATAAATTAAGTCTCTCTGCACAAAAATTCACAACAATACATAATAATCATTTTAACGCCTGAAAATAAAATAAATATTGAATATTATTAAATATATTAATAATATTTAAAAAGTTTTCGCGGGCCGCAGATGAAAGGTTGGAGGGCCGCGTGTTTGACAGGCCTGCTCTAGAGTCTAGACGAATCACTGTGAGCCGGTGAAGTTTTTGCGGTGGTTGAATAGAATATATCTGTAACTAATTTGTGCAGACATATGTAACTAACTTTTATTTAAATAATATTGGTGCTATCCATAGACATTTGTTAACATATTATAAATAAAAGTATAGTTAATTAAAGTGCGTTTGTTCATAATAAAGAGGGTAGGGGAGATAGATTTCTGTTTGGCCATACGCATGAACATATGTCAATATTTCAGAATATCGGTATCTAACGAGGCCTAAACTAGGTAAGATATTGGGTGTACGATCTTCTTATAACGGAGTTTTCTTCAAGAACTTTTGAAGGGTCCCGGTTGGGCCATTTTCCTTGTTAGGGTCCAAACAAATTGTTTCAGTATTCCATTAATGAAAATACGTATTACTTTTTTGACAATTAAACATATACAAAACTAGAAATAAATTGAAAAAGCCTGTAAAAAATATTGGAAATTTATACAATTTGAGAAAATATTGAATAAAACCAATCAATTTCATTTGAAATCTGTACTTACATTTTATAAAAATATTTTCATAATATTGGTAAAGTAATTCGAACAGAAAAGCGCCAATTTATTATAATTATACCAATTTATTTGTTAGTGTATATTTCTATTTTTTTTTTTTGGTAAAAAAACATTTTTTTTTATAAATAAAGGTGTTTTTGAAATATGAAAACAAACAAATTCAAATTTAAGCAGTACTATTTTAGAATTTGATGAAATTTGGAGGTATGGTGAAACAACATAAAATTAAGATATTAGTAATATTTTAGTTTCCCAGATGGTGTGGTTAAAAATATTTGGTGATTTAAATTTGAAAAAATATGTATAAATAATCAATGAATTAATCAAGTGATCATAACTTAAGTAATAGTGAAGCAAAATAAAACACTAAAGCTTATTTAAAAGGAAATAAAATGGCCAAAATTTTTTAAACAATGTTTTTTTTTTAAAGCATATATCTCAATGTTGAAAGTCGACTTTTAAATTAAAATCAGCTTTTTGACGTTTTATTATTTATGAAAATTGTCAAAAAAGTAGTCTTTAATTTTAAACTTGACTTTAAATTATCTGTGAATTTGAAATGAAAAGGCATATCATATTTTCATAATAAAAACCAGTTGGGAAGGTAAGATCACATGGGAAATTTTAAAGTAGGTGTAATTATGATAGTTAGGATTATCAAAATTATAGTCGGTCTAAGCCGACTATAAATACCCTACACATATGTGTGGTTACCACTCAAAGTGATATATAGATCACCAAGGTATACGAATCCTGAAAATAACTACAAACATTCAATCGCTGAAGAATTTCCATTCATTTGATACCCATATTTACAAATGGGTAGGTGTACCGAATTTCGATTTTTTTTTTTGTGAACCACAAGTCTTTTCGCCGGAAAACATTATTATCATGTATTTGAGCATGATGTCAATATATATTTGACCAAAAATGTTTACCTAAGCACGTGTACATAAAAATTGATCTTTATATGTACATTTTATATGAGGTATTTGAACATAAGTGGTCGGATCATAGGTCACAATGGACCGATCTCGCCAATTTTTTCGCACATACAGCGTAGGTATATTAGTAATCTAAGTTATAAGTTTCATTTATCTAGCTCTTCAATTTTAAAAGTCTTAGGGATTTCAACAGACGGACGGACAGACAGACGGACAGACAGACAGACAGACGGACAGACAGACGGACAGACGGACATCGCTAAATCGACTCAGGAGGTCATGCTGATCAAGAATATATATACTTTTCCATACCGGAGATGCTTCCTTCTGGGTGTTACAAACGGCGTACCAAACTGAATATACCCTTTCACTCTTAGTGTAGGGTGTAAAAAATTGCGGCACATAAAGGGTGTAAAAAAATGATTTCACAAATTCAAATGCGGATATTGTGATCAAAGCAAATAATGGAAAAAATCCAGGAAATTCAAAAATTCTCTGATTTATGAAAAACAAAAATATTAACAAGTTTTCAGTTATCGATCATGTCGTCAACAAAAGTGGGAAAATATAATTGTGGACATTTTGATAAGCTAGCCGTTCTACAAAGAATGCAATTATTGCAGGGGAAACTGCTGCAAATATTACAATTCGGTTTCAAGAGACCATCTTCTGAAATAGTAAATGTAAATCACTTCGATAATCAGAATTTATGAATCGTAAATTTGCGGCGAAAGTAAAGTGTTGGATCTAAGCCCAACAATCAATAAGAGGTGTGTCAAAAAAATATAATATATTTCATATTTTCAAAAAGTAAACATGAGATTTAAGCTGAGATAATTTAAAGTACCAAATAAAATCGAAGAAATGGATTAAATGTCCAAATAAACGAGCGAGGGACTGCTGAAATTCGTATAGAACAATATTATATAATTTGTTCAAAATGATGTAACCCTCCAAACTGCCAGAGCTAGGTCCAGATTTAAAATGTTTGGCTTATATAAAATACATTCTTCGAAAACTATTGAAATATTGTTAAACTGAAATAAAATAAGCGATAGTTGGATTAGTGTTATCAAATATGTTAGAAGAAATGGTGTTCAACGGCTGATGGTGGGCTGGAAGACTAAAATACGGAAATTCGTCCTAACTCATTCAGAAATATAATTCTTTAACTATTTTTAAAAACTATGGAGTATTGTTCTTCATTTGTGATATATATTTTTACAGTGTTAACTTTTTAAGTTAAAATAAAATGTATAAATAATTAGGTTTACATCCTTCATTTTGTAGCTGAGATCTCTTTTAGTATGGATATAAAAGCGTTTTTACAAATTCAAATCATATAAAGGTTTTATTCCCTTTTGAAATGTTACTATTAGATATTTTAACCAGTTGGGAAGGTTAGATCACATGGGAAATTTTAAAGTAGGTGTAATTATGATAGTTAGGATTATCAAAATTATAGTCGGTCTAAGCCGACTATAAATACCCTACACATATGTGTGGTTACCATTCAAAGTGATATATAGGTCACCAGGGTATACGAATCCTGAAAATAACTACAAACATTCAATCGCTGAAGAATTTCCATTCATTTGATACCCATATTTACAAATGGGTAGGTGTACCGAATTTCGATTTTTTTTTTTGTGAACCACAAGTCTTTTCGCCGGAAAACATTATTATCATGTATTTGAGCATGATATCAATATATATTTGACCAAAAAAGTTTACCTAAGCACGTATACATAAAAATTGATCTTTATATGTACATTTTATATGAGGTATTTGAACATAAGTGGTCGGATCATAGGTCACAATGGACCGATCTCGCCAATTTTTTCGCACATACAGCGTAGGTATATTAGTAATCTAAGTTATAAGTTTCATTTATCTAGCTCTTCAATTTTAAAAGTCTTAGGGATTTCAACAGACAGACGGACAGACAGACGGACAGACGGACATCGCTAAATCGACTCAGGAGGTCATGCTGATCAAGAATATATATACTTTTCCATACCGGAGATGCTTCCTTCTGGGTGTTACAAACGGCGTACCAAACTGAATATACCCTTTCACTCTTAGTGTAGGGTATAAAAATCAATTCAAATTTATTTAAATGCGAATAAAAGCTGCAAACGAATTAGTATCGTACACCCATTTTCATATTTATACTCAATGATATCTCAGCCATGAACTACTTCTTACTTTTTTCAAATGTTCGACCAAAAATTTCTAAAATAAAAAGTTGAAAAAAAATTGTTTAAAAAAAAAAAAAATGTTTGTATTGTATTGTTTAAAAAAAATAAGATTATAAGAAAATTCCAATAATTTTTAGTTCGGAAAAAATGTTTCTTCGACAAAAATAACATTAATAATGTTTCCAAACAAAAGTTTTTCAACACAAGAAAATAAAAATTTCGACAAAAATTATTTTAAGCAATGAAAATTTTTGTAAAGAAAGTATACATTTTTTTGATGTAAATATTTTTGAATATATACCCTTTTCTTAGTTTTTTTGTTTGTTTTCCTCAATACGTTGTAACATCAATAAAATTTTATTAGAATAAGAGTAAAGAAAAAGTCAGCTCACAAATGAGAATGAACTTTATCACTTTTTTGCTCTGATCTTTTAATGTTTTTTGCTTTTAGAAAATATTGTTTCGTTTTTACTCTAAACATTTTTTTATTCTAACATATTGTTCAAACCACTTTCGATCGGAGCGTGTAATATTATAAAATAATAATTTACATTCATATACATTTTTTAGTCTTGAATTTAATTAAATAATTTTTTAATGCTCTCTTTTTGAACCCCAAAAATCCCCCGTGCGCACGGTGCAATAATGCAAAAATGTTGTCCCAAACTCGTTAGAATAAAATTAGAAAATTTTCGACAGTTAAAATTACTATAGTTAAAAAAAAATCCACATTTTACGTGTTTGGCAAGCCATGAAACTGTAACGGTTAACTAAAAAATTATAATTTAAAAAACCATAAATTCAGTAAATAAAAAAAGAAAATTGAGCGATATCTTTTTACACTTGGAGTAATAATAATGTTATTGAAAATAGTCGTTAAAAGTTCAAAAATGTCCTTTAAACTCTTTGCGCAACATCACAGGAAAACTTTTTTTTGGGTTTTAAAAGCTTCTTCTCAGTTTTAGAGGTCCTAGTTTCAGAAAGTCGACGCGGAGCTAAACATTTTAAGGTTGGTTTTTGGATTGATTTTTTTGCGCCTTTTTTCCATTTTTTTTCTAAAATGCGCCCCAAAAATTTATTTTGCGCCCTTTTTTTATATTTTCTCATCAAATACAGTGAATAATGAATTATACACAACTGTACTTCTTTAAACCAACTTTTTTTCTTTAAATCAACAGTTTTATTTGCTTAAAATAGAAAAAAAAGGGTGCGGTCGGATCTGTGGAACCCTAGAAAAATTGAAATCCGGTGCACCTGCATATTTGGTCATATAGGTACTCAAATGAAAGGTAATAATGGAACATCTGTAATTATATGGTCATTGTTATGTTGTAATAACCATAGCGATTAGAATTTGTAATTATGTAAAAAATAAAATAAAAATTAAAATGAAATGCTGATTGTTCAGAAAAATATTGAAATATTTATCAAAAGTGACGACGAAATTTTGAAAAGAATAGGTAACGCTGAAACGCTTTTTTTAATTTTATAGAAGTGGCCCAACAGTTAATTATAATATTTCGTTGGAAAGTTATATCGAGGAAGCGCCGCAGGTGACTTTTTTTTAGAAGATATTAATTTTTTTATTTTTTAAAACATAATTACAATAGTGTATAATAGACTCCTAATTAAATTTCTTTTCGTTTGGCTACCCACACTTGTATCTATATATTATTCGTGTATAAAATGAACTCAGTTGTTAAAACTAAAAAGGGTCCTGAGGTTACTGGGGTTATCGGACCATGAACATAATAACATATTAATTGTGAGATCAATATTTTTTTTGGTAGGAGTAACGTTTTTTTTCCATATTTATGCAAAAAAAGAATTTTTTTAGAATTAGGGGTACAAAAAAATTATTTTTTTGTTAATGGCACATTAATTTCCTTTGTACCGATATACTCTAATATTATAGCATGTGAATTCCGTTCGCGTGAATTAATTATTGCAAGGGGCGCAAAAGTTATGGCGATTTTAAGTTGGAAATTTAAAAAAAATCTTAATTATATATTTATAAAGCGTATGAAAAGTTACCAATATAAGTTAAAATATATAATTAATTTCTAATACTTGCAGTTTTACACAAAAAAAAAACGTTTTTCAACTAAAACTTTTTCGCTGTTTTAAGGACACATACGATTGAATTTATTTTAAATTATATATTAATTTGTCATTAAAGACAATTTAAAATAAAGCATAAAAAGAAATATGTTAATAAATCTATTGGTTTAGAAATTCCAATTCATAGATATAATATTTTATATAGTGATGCTTTTTGAGATTATGAAAATTTAAGTAGGTGCGTAACATTTTTGGTTAAAACATTGACCAAACTTACGAATGTTGAATATTTTGACCAATTTCGTGCAGTACTGTGGATGTGCCTCAATGAAATATGTTTTGACAAAAATGACGCGATTTCACAATAAAAGGACTTAAGATAGACATTTCTGATTGCAATCAATTATTTGAATCGAAACCATTCCACATAGATGCTTAAAATCCTTTAAAAACACTATTTACCATAAAAATTACCAAAATAAAATATTTAAATTTTGCACAATTTTCAAAAATTCCATAAAATTTTTGCATTTCAATATTTTTATATGCGCCACTGATTTTGTGATGGCAATTAATAAAAAAACTCAGTTTACGCAATACACTAGACTATTTCAAATAATAATGGGAATGTGCCACGCGAAAAACTGCTGTTTTGAACTAATTCACGCTAAATTTTTTCGACATTTGTAGTGATCGTACTCTTTTGATCTTGATGGCACATTAACGAGATATAGGTTATACGGTGCAAATTTATAACAGCTTTCAACTAATATGTTCAAATTAAAATTTCATTGAGGAGCGTAAGTGCCCTGGCCAAATAACACCGTTATTTTGAAAATGGTTTCAATTTTGCACCACCGTATATCAATTTATCAAATTATGCTATACAAAAACAAAAAAAAAACATATACAAAACTGATCACCCACGTATACCGAGCACTTATTTCTCAGCAAGTGTGATCCTAAAGTGAAGATCTTGGAACAAAAACGGAGAAGAAGCAAAAAAAAACGTAGAGTATTTCAATGCATTTTTTTAAATTTTGGACTTCAAATTTATATCCAAAAATTTCGTATTCTTATATTTTTAGGTATACTTGACCCAAATCTATTAATCATTATCATTAAATCGAAAAACTACGGAAGTTATTGATAAATTTAAGTCAGTTTCTATGATTCTAAAAATTTTCTGTTTTTGCCCATATATCAAAAATTATAATTAATTTTAATTTTAATAAATAAATATCAAAAATAAAAATTATAATTGACTTTTAAAAATATTTATCAAAAATAATTATTTTTGACTTTGATAAATATTTATCAAACTTTTATTTATATTTCTCATATATAATTATTAAAAAATATTTTAAAATTTAACAGTCCTATAATAAAAATGAGACCATAAATTAAAAATGTTCATCGAATGTTATCTAATGGTACCCTTTGTTTTACAGTGCCATCATTTCTTACAATGACTTTTACACATAAACTTAAAAATAATAATTATTTTTGGTCTCTGATTTTAGATAGATGTACATATCTCAGTACTCTTTGGAAACAAAATTCAATTTTTGCATTATATTAAAGGTGATAAGTGCCGACATCTAGTTTGAAAACTACTTCAGATATACACAATGTATTTTTAATTTAATTTTAATTTCGAAAACCAAAAATACAAAATATTTGAATTTATTTATTTTTAAGTATAACATTTGTACCATTTGTACCAAACTTAAATTTGACATTTAACCTAGTTTTTTGTACCATTTACTTAAGTTTGACATTTAACCTAGTTTTTTTGTACCATTTATTCAAGAAGTAAAAGGTAATTGTTACTTGACCAATTATTAAATTATATTACAATTTTTTTTTTAATTTCAAAAAGACAAAAAACGTTAAAATCGGATTATAAATCGTCGTTATAGAACTAAAAGTCATCAAATAAATTTTGTTTCAATATAAATTTGTTACCTAGTTACTAGGTAATATTAAAAATCACTATATATATTTTGAACTAAAATTATATATGCGAAAATCCATAAGCAGTAATCCCTAATTTGAAATTTTAAATATTTGAAATATTGTTTTTGTTTTACGACCTCTTGATAATTTTAAGATATTGTCTTAACGTGCTCAAGGTCCAGTCAGTACAAATTTGTGTGTTTTGTACACAGAAAAAAATATTCGACGTAAATATAGCAAACACTATTAATTGAGCATAATTAATCAATATAATAAATCAAATAATTAATTTAATAAACTCATTTGCTAAATATATTAAAACTTTAAATTAAGGTGTTTCCTCATACAACTTAATAAATATCATTCTCAATCTTAAGCATTGATTATCGTTTTATAAATCCCTTGTTTCTATTATTTATTTTTTATTATATCGTGAAAATATAGAAGCAACAATAACCTTGCTTTCCGTTATTTGAATGTGTATCTAAATGATCATAGTAGGCGCCAGGCACGTAGCCCGGTGGGGAGGGTGCATAGGAGTTCTAACCTCCCCCGCTCTGAAATAATATAAATTCAATTAAAATTCTTTAAAATAGTGAAATATTTTTATAAATTTAACAGTACGTAAACAAATAAAACTCATTTTAACAATTTAAAATATATAAAACATAAAAAAAAATATTAGAAAAATTAACAATGTTAAAAACATACAAACCAAACTGCAGTTTGAATACATTTTTACTTGGTAGACTTAATAATTTTTGGTTTTTTTATTATAAAAAATTATGATGATTTTAGTTATTCGTGAAAATATTGAATGTAATTTTTTTCGAACGGAATATTCCCAAATTAATTTATAATTTGAAAATACATAATCAGAATTAGTAAAACTGAAATATAATACATTTTTAAACGCGAATGTATTTTTAGGAACTCTCTTAAAAGATATTATATTTTTTTCAATAACCCCCCTGAACGAAAATCCTGGCTACGGAGCTGGTAGGCGATTTTTAGAAAAGAGCAATCCAGTGTTTCTGTATTTATTCTTTCACTACTCTTTTGTAACTTTCTGCTACTTTTCATAATTTAAGTACAAAATACTAATTCTTAAATTTCTTTCCTTATTTAAAGATAGATTTTGCTATAAAGTCTGTGTTAAAACAAAATTGTTATTAAATACGAAATGTACAATAATTAAGTATTTTTTTTACATATTTATTTTGTTCTGTGAACACCGACTAAATACCTCTCAGCTTAGGAACATTTATTGCGTATGTAATAAGCCCTGAAAAGTATTAAAGTCCTAAACACCATTGTACTTGCAAATTACTTAGGACAAATTTTGTGATATTCAGAAATTAATAATAGTTTTGCTACCAAAGCATTATTACAAATTTAATTGTATTTACTGCATATTTGAATTGTTATAGAAAGTATTTTTTTTTATTAAACTATTTGTAGCAACACTCATAAACATTCTGTTTTCTTATTGTAGCCATATATATTATATAAATCTCTTTGTTTGATTTATAATATAGTTGATTAATCGAATTTGGTTTAATTTACTACTTTACTACTAAGTTTTAGGAGTGTTGCATAATGTAACCCTGCAACTATAATCGGCGTCGGCTTCATCTCGTTGTGAATTCGCGTATACACACTTGTTGCTTATTGTTCAATCGTCTCAGTTCAGTCGTTCGTGATACTTAGTTGTGTTCAGTTGTGGTGCCGCATCTCGTTGCGAATTCGCGTATTTGTTGCTTGCTTAGTTGTGTGAGTTCAGTTGACTCGCTGTTGTTGTGCCGGTATATTGTTGCCCTTATTCAGTTGATCGTGATACTGTTGGAGTTAAGTTGTGCCGGTTATTGGATTTTTTATATATTTGCAGTTGTTGTGATAGGTAAGTAAAAATGAAATGCTTCATTTGTAATGAAGTTTTTGTGGACACAAATGTATATATTGAACACCTAAAATATAAACATTTGCTAAATCAAAAGGATAAATTTGTGTGTAGTGTTGTGAAATGTGGGCAAACTTTTTCAGACATAAACACTTTCAAACGGCATATTTTCAGAATTCACGACAAGACATGTTCTGAAATCACTAAAAATTTGCCTTCGGTTGTTACACCGATTATAAGTAGCGTTGTTGTTGGTGAACATGGTGGCGAAATTGAAGCCGATCTGTTTGAAAATGTTTGTGCTGCTGAAAAAAACGGTTATAAGGAGACCCTTTCAAATGTTTTAAATTCAGTTGAAAAGTTTTCTGTTGAATTGCATAACCTTAACAATATAAGTCGTGCAGATGTTTTTAAAATTCAAGAAAAAATAGAGGAATTTATATTATTTCCTGTTTTAAATTTGATTGAAACGTGTGCAAAATCTGAGATAATATAGGTAAGCAACTAAGAAAAAAATATATATATTTTTATAATTATTCAAATTTATTGTGAATATATCTCAATATTGTTTGATTAATAAATTATAGAATAATTGATTAATCAAGATTTTTTGATTTTTTTTGATTCAAATATCAATTAATCAGAATTTTGATTATTCAGAATACTAATTAATTAATATTAAATGTTCTGAAGAATCAAAAAATCTTGAGTAATCAATTATTCTATAATTTATTAATTAAACAATATAGAGATATATTCACATTTTGTGTTATATATAAAAAAAAACTTGTTTTTTATTTCACATTTATCTTAAAAACAATTTTCGTTACAGATTCAAGAGATTTAACAATTTTGTGGCTATTGCATCACCTATTCCCACCAGCAACAACTTCATTCAAAGATTCGTCAGGAGCCAAAATAAAAAAGAAGTTTTCAATCAATGATTCACAGGAGTCTTTTATAATCATTGGAAAAACTACAAAAGTTGTGGATGATAAACTGCAAGTATTAAGACTGAGGATGAAAAATATTCAGCCATACATACTAGTAGTGGGTGATTTGGATGACGTAAAGGAAATGTATGCGTACGTTGATGGAATCAGGTACCCATTAATGAGAGCGCTACGTGCTGCGGACGTATGCTTCAAAATTTTTTTTATATTTAACCTGAAATATCCTGAGGAATCCTCCATTTTTTATAATTTTATACAGATATATTTTTACAATATAAATGTACAAAAAAAGTGTACAAAAATATTTACAGTTATAATCGAGTTAAACGAGTTAAACTAAAATAAATAGTACAAAATTTATTGTTATAGTACTTTAAATGATTTTCATAAATTTAAAAACTTGCTAGTTTTAAGAAAGCCAAAAAATAAAACTTGTTAGTTTTAAGAAAACCATAAAACTTGTTAGTTTTAAGAAAACCAAAAATTAAAACTTGTAAGTTTTAAGAAAACGAAACAATAAAATAATTAAATCGTATACATTTCTTTTATTTCTGCTTTGATAGGTACTTTTTTTTTAATCAAATATGAAGTGGATATAATTAATGACTGTGCTGTAATAATTATTTTTTTAATTAAATCAGCAATTTTATTTTATTAATATAATAAATAATTTAATTGGAACTATTACGTAATATAATTCATTTAATTATTGCATTAATTGGATTAATTAAAATTTTTCTAAATGACAACGTTGATTCAACAATTATCTTTGCCAATTCAGCAAATATTATTGTTGGAACTATTAAGTCATGTCGTTAGTTTAATTATTGCATTAATTGAATTAATTAAAACGATAGCGTTCAATCAATAACCAGCTGCGTTAATTCAACAAATATTATTTCAATTAATTCGTATTATTGATTTAATTAAATATTTAATTAACACAATTAAGGGTCGTATCGGCGATGAATCAGTAAAAAATTAATTGAATTAACAATTTTTTTTGCCATATTTACACACATTTTTTTTTCTGTGTACCAACCAATAAAACAACAATCAATTGGCAAAATGCATTGAGTGGCAGATCGTACAGCTGTTTCAGAGGCAGCCAAGCCCCTTCAACTATAC
Organism: Dryomyza anilis; assembly: GCA_951804985.1. NCBI lineage: Eukaryota > Metazoa > Arthropoda > Insecta > Diptera > Dryomyzidae > Dryomyza > Dryomyza anilis. Next base: position 50,558,622 of record OX638135.1, read on the forward strand.
ATACAACTATAATACAAATATTCAGAATATATTTTTATATTTATTTTTTAGATTTTAGACGCACGACGCAAAAACACAAAAAAAAAAATCCAGAAGAAAAAAAGAGATCGTAACAGAGGTGCATTTTTTTATTTTTTTTTTATAATTATTTCTTCATTTGCAATCTATCTTAAGACAATAGGCAAATTTGATAACATAATTATTACATAACAGAAGTTAGGTAGCTCCATTAAGCTACATAACTATATAAAATGATTTTATTTAACAGTTATTTAATACTTATATATGATTTAAATAGCCTTTAAAAGGCAAATCTAACACATATACACGTTTCAGTCTTCTCGTTTCATCACTGTCATCTGAGAGAAATATTGCCAGAGGATTTGTATGGTTGCTTAAGATTTTATACCAATTTACAGATTTTGAGCCAGTGGGAACCTTTCTCACCATGTAATTTTTTTATGAAATAGCTAATGACATTTTTAAACAGTTTTGAATTAGTATTGCCTCAGATTTAGGAAAAAAAAATTGTAATAACTGCAAAATATGTGAATTTGTCATAAGGTACTCATATAGAAATCGATTTTCCTAGACTTTAAGAAAAAACCCAATCGGGATTTTTTTTATGGAAAGCTAATAATATAAGGAAACATATTCTATATTCGCTATATATGATTTCAGGGGACATCGTTCCATTTTACACATACCCAATACCAATACAAAACTTTTCTGAAACCAACATATATCCGATTAGGTGAGTGTGCTTATTACACTTATTAATTTTTTTTTTTTAACCATATATTTGAAGATGAAAAAAGTATAGAAAACGTAAACGGATTTTCAATATTTTTGATGCCAATGAAAGATTGTTTAATTATCTTACTTAAAAAGTACACAATTTATTTTGAGTCCTTCATGGTTAAAATTGATCTTAAAAAAGGTCTAAATTTTTTATTATTTTTCACAAAATTAACATCAATATTGATGTACTATATTTTAACTTAAATGATTTTTTCACTATGTATTTAATTTTAAACAAACAACCATGGTATTCTACAACTTTTCTGGAGTCGGTGTACCATCAGTTTAAAGGATATAACTTCTAAATCTGGTCATAAACATGAAAAAAGTATTTTTTACATGAAGTTTTTAGACAAATTTACAGATTTTTAGCCAGTAAGAACCTTCCTCACAGTGTAATTTTTTTATGAAATTGCTAATGACATTTGTTAATAGTTCTAAATTCGTTTTACCTCAAATTTAGGTGAAATACATAGAATAAAAAATAGTAATAACTGCAAAATATGTGAATTGGTCATATGGTACTCATATTGAAATCGATTTTACGAGACTTTAATTAAAAGAACTCATCGATATTTTTTTATAGAAAGCTAATATTATAAGGAAACATATTCTATATTCGATAGATATGATTTCAGTGGACATCGTACCGATTTCGAGTACTGAATTTGAAATATTGGTTTTATGATACAAAATATAGGGTGTTACATTTGTATTTTAAACTTTAAATGCTTTTTTCACTGTGTATTTAATTATAAACAATCGAACATGGTATTCTACAACTTTTATAGAGTCGGTGGACTACCAGTATAGGGGCCATGTCGTCAAAATCTGACCATAAACATGAGAAAAGTATGTATTACATGAAGTTTTTAGACAAATTTACAGATTTTGAGCCAATAAGAAACTTTCTCACCGTGTATTTATTTCTTAAATATCTAATAACATTTGAAAACAGTTTTAAATTTGTTTTGCCTCAGATTTAGGAGAAAAACAAGGAAAAAAATTGTAATAACTGTAAAATATGTGAATTTGTCACATGGTACTCATATTGAAATTGATTTTCCGAGACTTTAAGAAAAACCTGATCGGGATTTTTTTTATAGACAGCTAATAGTATAAGGAAACATATTCTCTATTCGTCATATACGATTTCAGGGGACATCGTGCCGAAATCGAGCACTGAATTTGAAATATTAGTTTTATGATACAAAAAATAGGGTGTTACATTTGAGTGAATATTTTAAGAGTTATGAATATTTTCTCACCATTTTTTTTATTTTACAAATACCCAATACCAATACAAAACTTTTCTGAAACCAACATATATCCGATTTAGGGGAAATCATATAGTAATCGGGCGTTGAACATAACATGTGGTTATTACATTTATTATTTTTTTTTTAAACCATATATTTGAAGATGAAAAAAGTATAGAAAACGTAAACGGATTTTCAATATTTTTTATTTCAATGAAATTCCAGTAGCAAAAATCCCTGAAGAAGCTGACAAAAAGCAGCGAAACGTCGGAGAAAAAATGAAATAAATCTTTTATTTGCATTAAACCCAATTAGACCAAAAAAGCCCACAAAATTATATTAACAAAAAGATTGTTTAATTATCTTACTTTAACTTTTTTAAAAGTACCAGACTTTTCTTCTGTTGTGTTCACTTCATACTTTTCGTCGAAGCAACAAGAAACATATGAGAATGGAAGAACACAAGCATACAAGCTTGGGATAGAATTTTTCGCGGGAAGTTTTTTGTACGACAAAAAAAATCGTTCGTGTGCTTGTACATGAAGTTGTTGTTTTGCCAACTGGATGGCTGTACTAGAATACATACAGGCAGTGTGTGTGTGTTTACGCGTCTGTCACTTGTCATGAGATATTTAGGGTAGCAACGAAAAATAAAATATTCCTATAAGAAATATGTCTTTATTTTGTTGTATCTATATATGCATTCTTTAAGGGCTTCATAATATTTTTGTTGAAAATTTATTTTTGGTTTCAAAACAGTAGTCGAATGTTTAACACTGATTAAATCGAGTCTGAATAAATCGAAATCTGAATCATTGAAGAAAATAAAAGTAGAAAAACAAATAATTTATATTTAAATATAATTATGCATTTATTGATGAATTTTAAAATGATTTAATAGTTCCTTATATTTAATAAACAATAGAACTTTTGTACATATCAAAACTAAAAGTATTATGCTGATACCTATTAATAATACATTTAAAATGGGCTTTGGTTAGATTAAAAATATACATATTTTGTTGAGATGCAATTTAATTAATTATATCTGTTGGGTCCCTAATTACTTTAAATATACTTGTATTATACTGAAAATTAGCTAAAATAATTTCTTATACCCTACACTAAGAGTGAAAGGGTATATTCAGTTTGGTACGCCATTTGTAACATCCAGAAGGAAGCATCTCCGGTATGGAAAAGTATATATATTCTTGATCAGCATGACCTCCTGAAATGAAACTTATAATTAGGATTACTTATATACCTACGCTGTATGTGTGAAAAGATTGGCGAGATCGGTTCATTGGGACCTGTGATCTGACCATTTATATTCAAATAACTCATATAAAATTTAGATCTACAGATCAATTTTACTGTATACGTGCTTACGTAAACTTTATTGGCCATATATATATATTGGCTTCATGCTCAAATACATGAAAATAATGTTTTCCCACGCAACGACTCGCGGTTTCCAAAAAAAAAATCGAAATTCGGTACACCTACCAATTTGTATATATGGGTATCAAATGAATGGAAATTCTATAGCGATTGAAAGTTTGTAGTTATTTTCAGGCCGCGTACACCCTGGTGACCTATATACCACTTTGAATGGTAACCACATGTGTGTGTAGGGTATTTATAGTCGGCTTAAACCGACTAAAATGACTATAATGTTGATAATCCGTGCGCACGGGGGGTTTTGGGGGTTAAAATGTTCATTGCTTAAAATTTGGTCGAACATTTTTTTTCTTGTGTTGAAAAACTTTTGTTTGGAACAATATTTACGTTATTTTTGCCGAAGAAACATTTTTTCCGAACTATAAATTATTGGAATTTTCTTGCAATCTTATTTTTTTAAAACAATACAATACAAACAATTTATTTTTTTTAAACAATTATTTTTCAACTTTTTATTTTAGACATTTTTTTTTACATAGTTTAAAAATATTTTTGTTTGTAAATTTATTATTATATTTTTTAACTAAAAATACATTTAAAAAAAATATACATATATCCTTTTATAAATTAAAACGAAACAAAAAAAATTCCAGAAAAAAACGTAAGAAATACAACGTATTTCTTTTCATTAATTTTTACGTATTTTTAATAACCATTTAAAATGAAATAAGACCCTAAAACAATAAGGCCCCAGAATTGGTGTATATGTTATGAAATAAGACCCTGTATTTGTTTAAAAATTATGTATTTTCTTAAAGTTCGCTTAAAAAAATAATATAGTCGTGTTTCCCAATTTTTCTGGATCAATTCGTTAAAGGGGTTTATTAGCTTTTGAAATGCATATCAAATTTAGGGTCGAACATTTGAAAAAAGTTAGAAGTAGTTCATGAGTATAAATATGAAAATGGTTGTACGATACTAATTCGTTTACAGCTTTTATTCGCATTAAATACATTTGAATTGATTTTAAAAATATCTAATAGTAACATTTCAAAAGGGTATAAAACCTTTAAATGATTTGATTTTGTAAAACGCTTTTAAATCCATACTCAAAGAAATTTCAGCTACAAAATGAAGGGTGTAAACGAAATTATTTATACATTTTCGTTTAAACTTAAAATGTTAACGCGGTAAAAAAAATATATCACAAATGAAGAACAATACTCCATAGTTTTTAAAAATAGTTAAAGAATTATATTTATGAATGAGTTAGGACGAATTTCCGTATTTTAGTCTTCCAGCCCACCATCAACCGTTGGACACCATTTCTTCTAACATTTTTGATAACACTAATATAACTATCGCTTATTTTATTTCAGTTAACCAATATTTCAATATTTTTCGAAATATAGATTTTATATAAGCCAAAAATTTTAAATCTGGACCTAGCTCAGGCAGTTTGGAGGGTTACATCCTTTTGAACAAATTATATAATATTGTTCTATACCGGTTTCAGCAGTCCCTCGCTCGTTTATTTGGAGCTTTAATCCATTTATCGATGTTATTTGGAACTTTGAATTAATTTAGTTTAAATCTCATCTTTACTTTTTGAAAATATGAAATATATTATATTTTTTTGACATATCTCTTATTGATTGTTGGGCTTAGATCCAACACTTTACTTTCGCCGCCAATTTACGATTCACAAATCCTGATTTTCGACCTGATTTACATTTACTCTTGAAATCGAATTGTAATATTTCCAGCATTACCCCTGCAATAATTGCATGCATTGTAGATGGCTAGCTTATTAAAATGTCCAAAATTTATTTTCCCACTTTGGTTGACGACATGATCGATAACTGAAAACTTGTTAATATTTTTATTTGTCATAAATCAGATAATTTTTGAATTTACGGGATTTTTTCCGTTATTTGCTTTGACCACAATATCCGCATTTGAATTTGTAAAAATGATTTCTTTTACAACCTTTATATGCCGCAAATTTTTTTTTATTATGAAAATATAATATGCCTTTTCATTTCAAATTCAAAGATAATTTAAAGTCAAGTTTAAAATTAAAGTCTACTTTTTTGACAATTTTCATAAATATGAAAACGTCAAAAAGCTAATTTTAATTTTAAAGTCGTCTTTCGACGTTGCTTTGATATATATCCTTTTAAAATAAATTTTGTTTAAAAAATGTTGGCAATTTTATTACCTTTTAAAGGAGACTTCAGCGTTTTATTTTGCTTCACTAATGCTTAAGTTATGTTCAATAGATTAATTTATTGATTATTTATATATGTTCGGATGGTGAACGTGTTGGCAATTATCTCTGCAACGAGTGGGTCCGGCGGGCGTGTTCATACACATTGTGTTTATCTTCTACGTAAACATTCTGCCCGCCTTGCAGTAACTGCAAAATATAGGATCTTTGTGGTCCAGCATAATTATTACTGTGGTTCAACATAATTATTACTGTGGGTCAGCCAAGAACATGCGATAAAGTCGGCTAAAATAACCAATATCGACCTGATTCTTTTTGGCTCAAAAAGTGGGTCTGATTAGTTATTTAATCGGGGGCCACAATGGGTCAGACATCGTTAATTGCTTCAATTCATGTCTGTTAAATGGGTGCAGACTCGTGTGGTGTCTCTCATGACACACGACACATGTAATGTTGCTGGTGCATTTTTCTGTGCTGTGAGATCGGGCCAAGCAATTCACGCAGTAGTGGAAATTTTTCACTACATTATATTTCTCATACAGGTTCTTCTCCTTGAACCTGGAGCAAGTCGCTAAGCGATGGTCCTGATGGCAAAGTTCGCATGCCATTGAACGGGTCGATGCCACATACTGTCGGTCATGACAATAAGGGCGGGTAGAGATGTTTCGAAATCTTGTATGTTCAGTAGGCCTGACGATCTTTACATTTTGGAATTCAGCACGGTTGCCAATACTGCAGTTGTTATTTAGGGTAAAGTTGTTGGAGGGTTGGGTCTCAGCAAGTATTACCTTGTTGAACATTGACACAATATTGTCGGGTCTGCCTTCAGGAATGGGTCCTGAAACAATCCATCCAAATTCAGTCTCCTGTACTAACATTGATTCCAACACATTGTGCAGGACACCACCACGGATTATTTTTGGATATAGATCGCAACCAATGATCATATCCATGGGTCGGATCTTGTAGAACTCTGGGTCGGCCAGATTAAGGCTGGCCAAACTACTGCAAAGGGTCGGGTCGATTGCATAGGTAGGTAAATCATTTGTTAGGGTCTTGAGTACAAGAGCGTTTTAACTTTAAAGTTAAGGTCAATTGGAGAACTCAATGTCAAATCACAGGATTCTGATGGGTTTGCAGAAGTCGTTTGATTAAGACCACTCACTTTGGCATTAACTGTACGGGTTGGAAGGCCTATCCGCTTACTCAATTCTTCTGTTAAAAATGTAGCTTCCGATCCTGGTTCAATCAGGGCACGCGCTAACAATTGGTGTTCAACATTAACCATTGATGTGCTAAGAATAATTTTCTTGCAAGCAATACGTGTCATTCCGTTATTTCCTTCTTTGGGTCTAGGGTCAGTGGACTGTATTTGGGTCGTAAATACTTGGGTCATAGCAGCTGCACTTGTACTGGGTCATGTATTTAATTCTGACTCCGGGTTTGTGTTCAGATGTAGATGTAGTGAATGATGCCTTTTTCCACATGTGTGACACTTACACTCATTTCTACAATTTTTAATGCCGTGAGTGATTGCTAAGCAATTGTAGCACAACCCTAATATTCTCACGACATCGAGTCTTTCATCCACTTTCATGGCTATGAATCTCGGGCACTCGAGGAGAGTGTGATGGGCTTTGTATAATCGGCAAAGGTCCTCTTCAAATTCCCATTCGGTTGGCTTTGCAAATGGGGATCTTGGATCTGTATTATGTGTGGGTCTAAATGCGTTCGATTAAAAAAGACGTGCGATGTCCGTCTGTCCGTCTGTCTGTCCGTCTGTCTGTCTGTCTGTTGAAATCCCTAAGACTTTTAAAATTGAAGAGCTAGATAAATGAAACTTACAACTTAGATTACTAATATACCTACGCTGTATGTGCGAAAATTGGCGAGATCGGTCCATTGTGACCTATGATCCGACCACTTATGTTCAAATACCTCATATAAAATGTACATATAAAGATCAATTTTTATGTATACGTGCTTAGGTAAACTTTTTTGGTCAAATATATATTGATATCATGCTCAAATACATGATAATAATGTTTTCCGGCGAAAAGACTTGTGGTTCACAAAAAAAAAAAATCGAAATTCGGTACACCTACCCATTTGTAAATATGGGTATCAAATGAATGGAAATTCTTCAGCGATTGAATGTTTGTAGTTATTTTCAGGATTCGTATACCCTTGTGACCTATATATCACTTTGAATGGTAACCACACATATGTGTAGGGTATTTATAGTCGGCTTAGACCGACTATAATTTTGATAATCCTAACTATCATAATTACACCTACTTTAAAATTTCCCATGTGATCTAACCTTCCCAACTAGTTTAATTTATTGCAAGTTTTTATATGTTTAATATAAAAAGTTACACGTATTTTCATTAATGAAATACTGTTTTTATTACGATTAAACCAATATGTTCGGACTCTAACAAGGCTATGGAAAATGGCCCAACCAGGACCTAATGACCCTTCAAAAGTTCTTGAAGGAAACTCCGTTATAAGAAGATAGTGCACCCGATATCTTACCTAGTTTAGGCCTCGTTAGCTACCGATATTCTGAAATAATGTCATATGTTCTCTCTCACCATTTTGAGCTGTGCGTGTTATATTTACACTCAAAGCGGTGGGACCTACAGTTTATTGCCGAATCCGAACGGCGGGTGAGAGCTTTTCATAGGCCATGTTTTACTCTCGTAGGTTTGCCATTTACATTTAAAATGTTTCTATGAAAAGATGTTGTTAGCCCCAGTCCAGGCTTGAACCGGGGACCCTTCGGCTCGCAGTCCAACGCCTAACCACTGAGCTACCGCGGATATATACATATATATATATATATATATATATATATATATATATATATATATATATATATATCAACAGGTGTACAATTATGAGTTAATTTGGTTTTTGGTATGTTTTTTGTTATCAAACTGTCATTAAATTGTTTTATAGATGGATTGGAATATTTCTTAAAATCACAAATTGGATTATCTCCATATAACTTATTAATACATTTATCTTCAATTTTGCTTAATTTAGAAATACATTTTTGTCAAGGTTAATAATTATATACAATCGCTTCTTCATCTGTTATAATTTTCTCGGATTCAGTTGATATTTCGTAAACTTCTTTATTTGAAATTGGTACAATATGTGCAGCGTAGCCGCAGTAGCTCAGTGGTTAGTGCGTTGGACTGCGAGCCGAAAGGTCCCCGGTTCAAGCCTGGACTGGGGCTAACAACATCTTTTGATAGAAATATTTTCTATACCGCTCTACCTCTCGTCAGTACATGGCAAACCTACGAGAGTAAAACCATTGCATATGAAAAAGCTCTCACCCGCCGTTCGGATTAGGCAATAAACTGTAGGTCCCATCACTTTGAGTACAAGTATAACACGCACAGCTCAAAATGGTGAGAGAGCTCGGCCGAAGTTCTATACAGGACTGTAGCGCCAAACTATTATTATTATTAAAATATGTGCTATAAAATATGTTTAATTACTATAAACGGGATTAAGTTTAACATTTTCGGACAGTAAATCACTGGTAACAAAAATAATAATGTAACTCTAAAAATATGGCCATCTATAAAGTCAACAGTAGTTTCAAATAATGACGGTATTGTTTTTATAATTAGTATACCACAGTTCACACCAGAACGGTATTTTAAATTAATTGTAGAACCTATGCCAACAAGGCATGGGTTCGAAATTTCTATAAATGAATCTATAGTTATTATACAACTGGAAAGACATTTTTTTATTATGATAATAGTAATTTTGTTAAAAAATATTTCAAACCATATAAAGACAATTGTACAAGTTTTAATAAATTTTATAGTAAAATTTATGTACTAAAATTGGATTTCGATATTATAATACAGTATCCGACAAAAAGTACAAGTAAACAAATATTTAGATATTTCACTAATCCTTTAGATAAAGATGAGGAAAAAGACGTTACAAAATCTATAGAAATGTTTGTAAAAAACGAATTACGAGTACCGGAATAATTACCAAAATCTGTCAAAATTGAGGTAATATTCATACAAAAGTTTTCTCAATATATTCCACTTTCTCTACTTTTAATTTAAATTATGAGAAATCAAATCATTAAAATAGAAAAAATAATTTTAAGTGCAACTCAAAACTTCATACCAACCTATAAACAGCCAACAGAAAATTTTAAAAATAATTTTAATTATTATTATAACTCCACTCATAAAAATGTTTTATACTATTTCAATCAGACATTCATTATTGTTAAACTTAATCCCGCTTATAGTAACAAAACATATTTTATAGCACATATTTTACCAATTGCAATTAAAGAAGGTTTCGAAATATCAACTAAATTCGAGAAAATTATAACAGATGAAGAAGCGATTGTATATAAATATGAACCTGGACAAAAATGTATTTCTAATAAAATATATGGAGATAAACCAATTTGTGATTTTAGAAAAAATTCCAATCCATATATAAAATAATTTAATGACAGTTTGATAACAAAAAAACATACCAAAAACCAAATTAACTCATAAATGTACACCTATTGATATATATATATATACAAGTCATAATGCTATAAAATATAAAAAATGTAGTATTTTTATTAATAATATATAGTATTTTAATAACAATTATATACATGAATCAGAAATTATTGTACCTAATTTTCAGTATAATACAAGTATATTTAAAGTAATTAGGGACCCAACAGATACAATTAATTATATTGCATCTCAACAAAATGTACATATTTTTAAACTAACCATAGCCCAAGATATTTTAAATGTATTATTAATAGGTATCAGCATAATACTTTAAGTTTTGATATGTACAATCGTTCTATTGTTTATTAAATATAAGGAACTATTAAATCATTTTAAAATTCATCAATAAATGCATAATTATATTTAAATATAAATTATTTGTTTTTCTACTTTTATTTTCTTCAATGATTCAGATTTCGATTTATTCAGACTCGATTTAATCAGTGTTACACATTCGACTACTGTTTTGAAACCAACAATAAATTTTCAACAAAAATATTATGAAGCCCTTAAAGAATGCATATATAGATACAACAAAATAAAGACATATTTCTTATAGGAATATTTCATTTTTCGTTGCTACCCTAAATATCGCATGACAAGTGACAGACGCATAAACACACACACACTGCCTGTATGTATTCTAGTATAGCCATCCAGTTGGCAAAACAACAACTTCTTGTACAAGCACACGAACGATTTTTTTTAGTCGTACCAAAAACTTCCCGCGAAAAATTCTATCCCAAGCTTAAATGCTTGTGTTCTTCCATTCTCATATGTTTCGTGTTGCTTCGACGAAAAGTATGAAGTGAACACAACAGAAGAAAAGTCTTGTAGCAGCACTAACCATAGCAACACATATTTCATAAGTATTATTAGTGTGTATCAAGCATAATAAGTACAGTCGTACTATTGTTAATTCAAAATGAACTATGGTATCATAAATAATAAATTTTTTATTGCAAAAAAATCCACATTCAATAACAAAAAAAAAAACACGTGTTTATGACCAGATTTAGAAGTTATTTCCTCTAAACTGATGGTACACCGACTCCAGAAAAGTTGTAGAATAACATAAATTGAGATTTCTGGACCTTTTTTCCCATCAATTTTAACAATGAAGGACTCAAAATAAATTGTGGGCTGGTACTTTTAAAAAAGTTAATGTAAGATAATTAAACAATGTTTCATTGGAATCAAAAATATTGAAAATCCGTTTACGTTTTCTATACTTTTTTCATCTTCAAATATATGGTTTAAAAAACACCAGTTGGGAAGGTTAGATCACATGGGAAATTTTAAATTTGGTGTTATTATGATAGTTAGGATTATCAAAATTATAGTCGGTCTAATCCGACTATAAATACCCTACACATATTTGTGGTTACCATTCGAAGTGGTATTTTGGTCACCAGGGTATACGAATCCTGAAAATAATTACAAACTTTCAATCGCTGAAGAATTTCCATTCATTTGATACCCATATTTACAAAAGGGTAGGTGTACCGAATTTCGATTTTTTTTTTTGGAACCACAAGACGTATCGGCGGAAAACATTGTTTTCATGTATTTGAGCATGATTTCAATATATATTTGACCTGTAGATGTAAATTTAATATGAGGTATTTGAATATAAATGGTCAGATCACAGGTCACAATGGACCGATCTCGCCAATTTTCGCACATACAGCGTAGGTATATAAGTAATCTATATTATAAGTTTCATTTATCTAACTCTTCAAGTAGTAGGAATTTCAACAGACAGACAGACGGACTTCGCTAAATCGACTCAGGTCATGCTGATCAATAATATATATACTTTTCCATACCGGAGATGCTTCCTTCTGGGTGTTACAAACGGCGTACCAAACTGAAGATACCTTTTCACTCTTAGTATAGAGTATAAAAATTAATAAGTGTAGTAACCACATGTTATGTTCAATGCCCGATCTCTATATTATCTCCTCTAAATCGGATATATGTTGGTTTCAGAAAAGTTTAGTATTGGTATTGGGTATTTGTAAAATAAAATACACGGTGAGAAAATATTCATAACTCTTAAAATATTCATTCAAATGTAACACCTTATATTTTGTATCATAAAACTAATATTTCAAATTCATTGCTCCATTTAGGTACGATGTCCCCTGAAATCGTTTATATCCAATATAGAATATGTTTCCTAATACTATTATCTTTCTATAAAAAAACATTCCCGATGAGGTTTTTTCTTAAAGTTTCGGAAAATCGATTTCAATGTGAGTACCTTGTGAAAAATACGTGTTTTTGTGATTTTACACCGGTTTTATATAGGATTTCACTTAATTCTGAGGTGGACCGACCTCAAAAATATCTTCTAATGCCTTTGTTATACTATTAAGTTATTTTAGGAAGCGAAAATTTAGTATTTCAACGCAATCTGCATTGAAATACTATGGCCACTTGTAGTGCACTGAAAGTCAGTTAATTCGATAAAAATGTATAGTTTTTGGTATTTTAAATGCATTAATTATCATTTAATTGCATAAATAAAGGAATTTATCTATAAAACAATGATATTTTGTACTTTTAAACAAAAAAAAAAAAAAATTGCGGCGAATTCAAATGGTGGGCTATCTTCCAATTCGCCTTGTGAGCTATCTTCACACCAGTTGTCGATATTTGAAAATTACTTTTTTGAACCACTGCATTTGTTGGTGTTAAGAGAGAGGCAGCATCGTGAATGAGTTTCGTAAAGCGTTCAACGGTCTCGTCAAGATCGTTTCCATTTTTTAATCGTATATTCAAATTTATATTTTGGTCAAGATAGTATTGAAATGATTGAATGTTAGTGAAAGGAGTTATAATGTTGTTGTTATTTCGATTAACATGAAAAGAGGTTGAATAGTTTATGAGTAATGGAGTATGATCAGAACTGAAGTCAATTATTTCCTTTATTTCCAAGCGATGATTTGGAATTCTTGCATATACTGCAAAATCCAACAAATCCGGAATTTTGCAGAGATCAGATGGCCAAAAAGTTGGTGTTCCAGTGGAGAGTATGGAGTATGTGTTAGTTATGCATTTATATAACTCTCTTCCTTTTGCTTTAATAAGCCTACAGCCCCACCACGGATGCTTTGCGTTAAAATCACCTCCTACGAGAGGTGCATTTTAAGAAAATGATTAAATCAAAAGTAACAAATACAAGTAGTAAATACTATTAATGATTTAGTTGTATTGTAATGATATTAAATTTATTCCTATTAATATTTTAATTAAAAATGTGTAAATACAATTAATTAATTACTAAATACATTCATAATTTTAATTCGAATACGATTTTGTTTGCTAATAATATCAATTGTTATATATACGTTCATATTTTTTCTGTGTAAGTATCTTTAAAGAGTCAACATTTTCTTAAATGACAAATTTAAATTTTCTATGTACAAAAAAGGCAAATTAATTTCTATAATTTCTTTTATTCCGTACAACTGTCAGACATGTCACCCACAAAAGTAAAGAAATTATTAATACCATAATATAAAATAGCAATATATTCACACAAGCTATATTTTCACATATATGTCGATTAACAAAAATATATTATTGCTGCACTTTAAATCGTAGCACTCGAATTAAATTACATTTCTTTTAATCTACAAAGAAAAAACACAAAACAAAAAATAATAATCAAACAAAGCATAATAAGTTTATTTGTTTAAGGCCATAATATGAAATAACAACCAACCCACGACTTTTTGTCAAAAATTGCGGCGAATTCAAATGGTGGGATATCTTCCAATTCGCCTTGTGAGCTATCTTCACACCAGTTGTCGATATTTGAAAATTACTTTTTTGAACCACTGCATTTGTTGGTGTTAAGAGAGAGGCAGCATCGTGAATGAGTTTCGTAAAGCGTTCAACGGTCTCGTCAAGATCGTTTCCATTTTTTAATCGTATATTCAAATTTATATTTTGGTCAAGATAGTATTGAAATGATTGAATGTTAGTGAAAGGAGTTATAATGTTGTTGTTATTTCGATTAACATGAAAAGAGGTTGAATAGTTTATGAGTAATGGAGTATGATCAGAACTGAAGTCAATTATTTCCTTTATTTCCAAGCGATGATTTGGAATTCTTGCATATACTGCAAAATCCAACAAATCCGGAATTTTGCAGAGATCAGATGGCCAAAAAGTTGGTGTTCCAGTGGAGAGTATGGAGTATGTGTTAGTAATGCATTTATATAACTCTCTTCCTTTTGCTTTAATAAGCCTACAGCCCCACCACGGATGCTTTGCGTTAAAATCACCTCCTACGAGAGGTGCATTTTAAGAAAATGATTAAATCAAAAGTAACAAATACAAGTAGTAAATACTATTAATGATTTAGTTGTATTGTAATGATATTAAATTTATTCCTATTAATATTTTAATTAAAAATGTGTAAATACAATTAATTAATTACTAAATACATTCATAATTTTAATTCGAATACGATTTTGTTTGCTAATAATATCAATTGTTATATATACGTCATATTTTTTCTGTGTAAGTATCTTTAAAGAGTCAACATTTTCTTAAATGACAAATTTCAATTTTCTATGTACAAAAAAGGCAAATTAATTTCTATAATTTCTTTTATTCCGTACAACTGTCAGACATGTCACCCACAAAAGTAAAGAAATTATTAATACCATAATATAAAATAGCAATATATTCACACAAGCTATATTTTCACATATATGTCGATTAACAAAAATATATTATTGCTGCACTTTAAATCGTAGCACTCGAATTAAATTACATTTCTTTTAATCTACAAAGAAAAAACACAAAAACACAAAACAAAAAATAATAATCAAACAAAGCATAATAAGTTTATTTGTTTAAGGCCATAATATGAAATAACAACCAACCCACGACTTTTTGTCATTTGTTTATACCAACTGCATTTATAGTAAAAAAAAAAAACTCTAATTGGACCAACCTACGTACTGTAGCGAATGAAGGAGCAAATGGTTAGGTTCAGTAACGGATCCAGACGTTTCTTGTATGTAGGTGGGCGCTTTTAATTCTTAATACGTCACAACTTTGTGATATTTCACTCTGTCATTTTGTGTTTTCAGGTTTTTTGCGTTTATTCTTGAACTCAAAATAGTGACATTGCAAAATTGGACCTAATTTCGAAAATGTTCTAAGACTTCGTGTATTTAGTACTTGTGGTATCAAACACGAGAAAACCTTAATTCGTGTATTTAGTACTTGTGGTATCAAACACGAGAAAACCTTAATAAATGATTATAATAGTTGTGTTCCCGTGGCTTGTGATCTAGAGCCACAGCTCTCTTTTCTATAAAAAAAATTAACAAACAATTAAAACCATGTTTGTTTTTGGTTCAATTTTTGATCTCGTACAGTACGTCTCTAAAGTAATTTTGTTTAATACAGTAAATAATTTAGTCGGTGCAGTTTCAGCAAAAATATAATTGTATTGATGTAAATTTTTGGTTATATTTACGATTTTTTTCTGTGTAGTTTAAACTTAGATTCGTGTTTTTCAGTGAATTTTAAACGTAGTTTTAACATAGTTTAACCCACCGATATCGGTTCCCGAGAAAACATTATTTTCATGTATTTGAGCATAAAGGCAATATATATTTGGCATAAAAAGTTCACTTAAGCTCGTATAAAGTAATCATAAGGGGCAGACAGAGGGACAGGGACAGGGTATTAAAATAACGTACTTCTTCTTAAATGCTATTCACAAGCGATAATTCGCTGACATTGGCCGGTGCTGCCATATTTTAAGAACTGATCTGAATGAAACTTGAACTACCATTGGAAAACTGCTCAAATAGTTAAACTACGTGAGGCGTTTAAGTAAATGTAGTTTAAACTAACTAAGTAAAAACTGGACCTAAGTTGCTCTGTTTATTTTATAGCTTTTTTTTTAATGTGGGATAAAAATAGAGCCACAGCACTCAGACAGGGTTATATCCATTGTACTGTGACCCAGTTCCCTGGTTTTTAATGATACTTCTTAGATTCATTATTGAATCTAAGAATGCTATTGTGTGATAGAGAGTGAAGCATATCCTCTCTCATCACGTCTGTGCCAAAGATCTGCCTTCTAATCCTAGAGAATGCTGGACAGTCACAGAGATAGTGCTCTGTGGTGCCAGTTTCTTCGTAGCAGGCAGAACATAAGGCGCTTTCGTCCAGGCCGATTGCGTTCATGTGTTTTTCACATGCGTTGTGTCCCGTTAGAAGTCCCGTCAGTTTTATGCACTCCTTTCTACTTAAGGAAAGTAGAAACGAGGCCGATCTTTTGGTTATCGTCGGTGTCATGAGCTTGGAGAATCTGCATTTCGTCTCATTCAGCCATCTGCTCTTGTGTGCGGAGGCGACCCAAGAGCTGATGACGAATTTTCCCGTAGATGCAGGTAGTCCAAGCACAGGTTCTGGTCCAAATGGATTATCCTCAGATCCAGCACGTGCTAGTTCGTCAGATGTTTCATTGCCCGAAACTCCTTTATGGCCCGGCACCCAAATCAGTTTCAGTGTATTGTATTTACCAACACAATTGAGACGTGATCTGCATTGACGTACAATTTTGGATGTGATGACCATAGCCATAAGTATAGCATAGACTTCGGCTTGAAATACCGAGGCAT
The DNA here is from genome assembly GCA_951804985.1 of Dryomyza anilis. Classification (NCBI taxonomy): domain Eukaryota; kingdom Metazoa; phylum Arthropoda; class Insecta; order Diptera; family Dryomyzidae; genus Dryomyza; species Dryomyza anilis. The sequence continues at coordinate 50,575,543 of OX638135.1, forward strand.
TGTCGCCTAAGGCGAAGTGAAGTCTGCGGTCATCCGGTTCCACAAACACTCCAGCACCAGATCCCTGATCGGTTCTGGAGCCGTCTGTGAAAATGCGGTGTGACCCTCTACCTGGCTCACAGACAGGCGTTAGCCAGTCTTGAATGTCAGGTTGGCAGACCTCAAAATTTCGTCTTGGTAATATTTCTGTTATCATTGCATCAGAGGGTATCTTTAGTAGACAGGTGTCTAATGGAGTGGCAAGTGCAATGTCAGAGATATTCCAGGGAACATTAAACCAGAAACCACCTCGTTTTATTCTCCAGCAGCCTTTCATGGCTTCGCCTCTGATGAAGATGTCAAGTGGTGGTAGGTTTAAGATTGCATTCAGTGCTGGACCAGGTGTAGTGGGAAAGGCACCCGTAACACCCAGACACACGGTTCTCTGAATCTTGGCAAGACTAGTTGTGACGCATTTTCGCGACAGCTTGTTCCACCAGACTACCGATGCATTGTTGTGAATCAGAAACGTTTTTTTTGTTATATTTAAGAAAGCCTGCACATAACCAGTATGCACATAAAGTTCAAATCTAAAAGCACAATAACAGATGCATGTTAACTTAACATAACGTCTACGACGTAACTGGAACAAGTACATAATGTTTATGAGTGCATACTTTCAGGATATAAAATTAAGCCCGCTTGAAAGCAACGAAAAATGCACTGGTTGCAATTTGATCCGAGGCACACGCTAGCAAGTGTGCCGTCTGTTTAAAAGCAACAACAAAAGCATTGGTTGTAATTTAAGTCAAGACTAACGCCAGCATGGGAACCAATTAAGAATTTAGCACATTGGAATTTTCACAATTAATGATTTCACAATATTAGTAAATATATGATGTGGGGTTCATGAGGTTTTTAGTAGTACGTAGATTTAAGAATATGCTTGCTTGCATTTATGAGTTGTGTTTTAAGAAATAAGTATAAGCAAGGGGTTCGTGAGTCGCACGATACCGAGGTGATGAGTAGAGGTTAAGTTTAGATTTTAAGCATTATGATTTTAACTGCCTTAGAGTGCAAACGTGTTTTCAGTTTAAACTCAAGCTTGTAAAAATACTTAACAATAATTAATAAATGTATAAAGCAAGTCTAAAATATCCTTGCGTTTTTATTTAATAATAAATGTTAGGAAAGAATTGTGGACTTCGAGGGAATATTGTCACTGACGGTTTCATTAATAAAGGCAAGTACAAAAGGACCCCTGGAGCCCGCAACATTTTGGCGCAGCCGGTTTTTCAAGAATCTACAAAAAGGACTGAAGGACGAATTTGAAGGAGCATTTAAAAAAAAATATATGAAGAAACACAGAAGTGGAAAGGAAGGTATAATTAAATATTGAATAAATTTTAGTGAGTTGGAGTGAAAGCAGTAAATAAATGGTGAAATTAAATTATAGAAAGAATGAAATTAAACAAATTTATAAATTTTAATTGAAAATTTTAATGATTATATGGCGAACTTTGAGGAATTGGAAGTAGCATATAGAAATATATTAGGACAACTTGGCAGATTTACTGAGAAATTGTGGAATCAAATTAGTACGGAAGTTAACAATAAAAAAACTTTAGAATTAATAAAAAATAAAGTCAGTTCCACACGGGTATACTCAGAAGTCGAAAGAGTTGACGTAGTTTTTGAACAATTAGTATATTTCTTGGAACTTAAAAGTGCTCATAAAATAAAAGAATTAGAAGATTGGAAAGGGGAATTTACTGCATTAAATAAAAAATTAAACGATATTGTACAAGAACGGCAGGAGTTGTTAGATCAGGCTAGTGGAATAGAGGAAGAAAACGAAAAATTAAGAACTTTGCTGAAAAATAAAGATATTTCGGACGAATCAATTGAACGAGCACTGAGCCAACAGCCCAGACTAGAATTCGAAACATTAGAAGAAGCAAATAATAAAGTAAGGGAATTAGATTCGAAAATCAGATTTTTAGAATCAGAAGTTAAGCTAGCCCACGAAACATCATTATATCATAAGGAGGCATTACAGATTGAAGGAAAATTTGATAAAATAACAGCACCGGAAACAACATTAGAAATGTCGTTAGATACTGTATCGAATTACGTAGGAAGTGTGGTTCCATTTTTTATGGGATCGGAATCACCATCCGTTAAAACTGAACTTTATAGATTCATGGACGCTTGTGCGTTAGCAAGTCTAAAAATTACAAAGGAAAACAAAGAAGAATTCATTAGCTGTGTCAAACTGCATCTTCTTGGTGACGCTTATGATCTAGTCCGCACAAGAAAGTTCAATGATTTAGAGGAGTTATTTGACGTTCTAAGAAATACATATTTAAAAATGACTACGTTAGATTCGATTCAGGATAGTATTAGAAAAGCATATCAGACGGATGGTGAAAGTCTGAGAACATTTGCAAGAAGATTAGAAAGATTATGGGCAAACGCTAATGAAATAGCAGATTCAAGGTACAAAAATAAAAATCTACCTACAGATGTTTTTAATACGGAACTAGTAAACTCAGTTCTGACAGCATTCAAGGTAGGTGTAAAAGATCCGACAATAAAGGTTCTATTATTAAGTAGCAAAGCAGAAAACTTGAATGATTTATTAGATGAAGCATTAAAGGCCCAGATAACAATTCAAGGGGGTCCGAGGTTCCCCGAGGAAGTGTACAGTTTCGAACAACGATCTGTAACCAGTCCAACGAATAGTATTCAAAACAATCATTTTCAAACTACCCCACTAAATCACAAAATATCAACACAAAATAAAACAGAAGGATCAAAAATACGACCAACATGCTCTTTTTGCCAGAAAAAAGGACATACACGAGACGAATGTATTACGCGGAAAAACACACCGTTTTGTATAGAGTGTGAGAAATATGGGCACGAATCTAGTTGGAGGTGTGCTTCCATTAGATTAGAAGCTCAAAATAAGGAAGGGTTTGGACGTACACAAAACCATCCAGTCGTTAATAGGGAATTTCTAAACAACAATTTGCAAGCAGGACATAACACTACGTACCATACCAATAATAATAATAACAGAAATAATAACAATAGAAATGGGAATACCCCTAGAAATAATTTAAAATGTAATTGGTGTCGTAGACTTGGTCATGTAGAAACTGATTGCTACGCCAAGAGGGATTATCTGGCGAGGGAGAATAATGATCAAAAGAAGGGAAACTACCAGGGGCCCAGCCAAGGCCAGTAAGCTGGGGACCCATTAAAAATAGCAAAATTAGGTCAAAAAGGGTAGAAATAGTAAATCATAAGGCTGAAGGGTCTGTGATCACATTAACTACCCAAACTCCTAAAAATAAGAGAAAACCGGTGGAGGAAAATATTGCAAATCAGACGTCTGAAGTGACCGTTGATACACATATTGATCCACCGTGGTTTGATTGTGAGGGAGTGACAATGGTAATTTTTGCATTAATACATTTCTTTATATATATGATAATAGCAATAGGGACAAAAATGATTAAATTAGTAGCAGATGAAACTAATCGGCAAAGATGTGTATGGGAAGAAATGCAAATAGGTCAAAAGGTGAACAATATGTTTACAGGAATGTTGAAAAGGTTTGAAAATTTTATAACATGTTATGATAAAAAAATCAGACAACAGTTGAGTGGATTAAATAAAAAGAGAATTAACAAAATATACAATAGAAAAGGGGACTGCTTCAAATTGTCTAATGTAAGTGATGTGTTCATTGAAGTACCTTGCGAGGCAGCTAAAAATGGAAAACTCATATACTAGTAGACTCAGGAGCAGATGCAAGCATAATAAAAGAAGGTGTAATGACACAACTACCGGAATTTGAAAAAAATATCGCCAAGCATATCACCCTGGAATTCACCATTACTATTAGTACCGAAGAGGAGCGACAAAGACGGTAACAAAAAATGGAGACTTGTCATAGATTTCCGTAAATTAAATGACGTAACCATAAAACAGGTATTTCCTATCCCGCGAATAGATGAAATATTAGATCAATTAGGTCACAGTCGGTATTTTCAACTTTAGATTTAGCAAGTGGCTATCATCAGGTCTTAGTAGAAGAAGGTGATAAAGAAAAAACTGCCTTCAGTACAGGACTTGGACATTTTGAATTCAATAGGATGCCTTTCGGTTTAACAGGGGCACCAGCAACTTTCCAGAGAATAATGAATCACATCTTAACAGGGTTACAGGGTATCGATTGTTTTGTATATCTTGATGATATAGTTGTGTATGGGAAAAATATAAGCGAACATGAACACAGATTAAGTAAAGTATTACAGAAACTAAGAGACCATAATTTAAAATTAAATACCGAAAAATGTCAGTTTTTACGTCGTGAAGTTGTATATTTAGGGCATAAATGTTCAGAACTTGGTGCGCTGCCAGACCCCGCTAAGATCGAATGCGTAAAAATATTCCAGTACCAAGAAACAGAAAAGAAGTACAAGCATTCTTGGGATTAATTAATTATTACAGAAAGTTCATAAGCAATATGGCAAGGTTAGCTTTACCAATTAATAATTTACTTAAAAAGGACGTTAAATTTAAATGGACGGAAGATTGTCAAAATTCATTTATTAAATTGAAAGAATCAATAATTTCACCTCCAATATTAGCATATCCAGATTTTACAAAAACTTTTTTACTAACAACAGACGCAAGTAACGAAGCAGCAGGTGCAGTCCTATCTCAAGGTGAAGTAGGAAGCGACCGACCGATCGCGTTTGCAAGTATAACTTTAAATGGAGCAGGAAAACGATATTCTACCATTGAAAAGGAATTTTTAGCAATTGTTTGGGCAACAAAGAATTTTAGAGCATACCTATTAGGGCGACCATTCAAAATTTTTACAGATCATCAGCCTCTCAAAGGTATTGCAAATTCAAAAGATCAGACATCCCGCCTTGCTCGTTTCCGACATAAATTATCGGAATATGATTTTGAAATAATGTACAAACCAGGCAAAAATAATTTAAATGCGGATGCTTTAAGCAGAATTCCATATATAGAACCAGATATTACAGCCGTACAAACACGATCCAAAACTACACAAAATATTTTAGATCAGCAAATCACAAAAATAAAACCACAAATCAGTACACCAGTCGTAGATGAAACAATAATAGATACAAATAATGAAACGAATTCAGCTCAAATATTAACTGATCCAGATGAAATTAAAACCGTGATGAAAGATTTTCATGATTCAGCACTAGGAGGCCATCAGGGCACACTTAAAACATACTTTAGGATTAAGAAACAATTTAAATGGAGGGGAATGCAGAAACAAATAAAAGAATATGTTAGAAACTGTCCTAAATGCCAAATGAACAAAAGTTCAAAGTTAACAAAAATGCCAATGGTTTTGACAGATACGCCAACACGTCCATTCGATAAGGTTTATATGGACTTGGTAGGAATTTTACCTGAAACAGTGTCAGGAAATAAATATATTTTAACTTTTCAAGACGATTTTTCAAAATACATGTGCTGTGTAGCTATCCCAGACGCGGAAGCAAGCACAGTAGCCAAAGCTTTTTACGAGGGAATTATCACGCGTTATAATATTCCGAAAATTTTAATTACAGATAATGGTTCAAATTTTGTGTCAAAATTATTTTCAGACACGTGCAAGTTATTAAACATTAAAAAAATGCATATAACACCTTATCACCCGCAGGCGAATGGCTCGTTAGAACGAAGTCACAGACCTTTAGCGGAGTATTTGAGATGTTTTGTAAAAGAGGATGGGTCCAACTGGGACCAATGGTTGAATTCGGCAATGCATGTGCACAATAACACAGTGCATATGTCAACAGGGCAAACGCCTTGTCGTACTTTATACGGATTTGAATTTGACATGCCAACCAACCTAAAACGAAAATGTTCACCAATTTATAACAGTGAAGATTACAATAAGGTATTAAAATACCAAATACAGCGTACACATGAGATAGTCAGACAAAATCAAGAAAAAGCTAAGGAAAGATCTAAACGAAGTTACGATAATACATTAAATACGGTAGTTTTTAAGGAAGGAGATAAAGTTTTATTAAAAAACCAGAATAGGAAAAACAAATTTTCACCAATCTGGGTAGGTCCCTATGAAGTCCTTTCGATAATAAGTCCTGTGACAACAGTGATCTGTATCAAGGGAAAAGGGAAAAAATTCCATAATAACTTATTAAAAGCATATAACTCTTAAGTTATACACAATCGAACGAACAAAAACAAAGAAATTAGTAACTGAACCAACAGTTCATAATGATCATTAACCGCAATGCATAATATTGCAAACAACGTAAATAAAGTACGCGTAAATATTTTTTTTTTTTTTTTTAATATGTTTTTAAAATCTAAATTAGTGCATGAGGAAATAGCTATGTATTAATTTTAGAAGATGACTAGCACTAGATCATGTTTTAAATGAGAAAGGAATAAAGTATAAAGAAGATTATATTAGATATTTCATAAACAAGAATTCAGTACGAATTTGCCAAAGCAATAAAATATACATTGTCACTATAATTGAGATAGGTCAGTACTTCAGTTTCATTGTCAAGATCATTTTCAATGGAAACAGGCAACAGAAAGATCATTGCACTTGAAGTACAGATAGGTGTTAGCGTAGCACACACTAAAGTGGAGCACATATAGAAGTGAGGAGCTAATGTTATAAGCGATAAAATGCAATTCAGCGTTTTGCATCTAGGAACAATGCACTAATGTACCGAAAATGAAACGAGATACGTTAATGCAGCGTAAAAATTTGAACACTAATTGAATGATAAGGAAAAAATACAATACACAATCTAACAAAATTAACAAACGTTTTAAATGTGATCATTACACGGTAATGAAAATATATATGTACCTATTGAATGTACAAAAGTAGTTATGCATAAATCGCGCGCGCTTACCATTATTGAAAATTGGCAATAATGATTAAATTTATAAATTAGTGCATGAATAAATAGCTAAGTATTTTTTAAAAAAATTAGCATTGATTCATGTGCTAATGAAATTATAAATAAGAGAAGTTCTATATATTAAGAAAAAAAAATAAAGATTTTAAAGTAAAATAAAATATGTACAGTAAAATGTTCGATATAAATATACAATTAAAATATAAAATTTTAATACTATGATGTAAGGTAATATAAACAAAGATTATGAATACTGAAAGTAAAAATGATGTTAAATATAAATTATTTATAAAGTTATAGTAAACAATACAAAGTAATAAGTATTTTTAATAATAATCCTGGCTCTGGAAATGCATTTCAACAACAACAAAGAAATAAAACATGCACGAAGAAGAAGAATAACTAGCAGTCCACCAAACAATAAAATTCGACGCAGAAGACACTAAGTTTAAATTTTAATTGTCAAAGAAGATCGTTTAATTTTGTTGGGTAAAGGTCTGAAATGGTAATATTATGTAATGAAGTACAAGAGAAGAATGATAAAGAAACATGTGAGAGTCATGGCGCGGACAACAACAATTGTACATCAATAACATGTTTAATTAAAAGAAAGGAGCTCACTATAAACATGAATGTGGAATTTCGACAAATCAGCAAAGTTGCGACTATTCTACCATAAAGAAGCAACAACATTTTACATCTTTACGTGCATATAATTAAAGGATAACAATTTTATCACTCAAGGAACAAGCTAATATTTTGTAAATAAGTTGAAGGAGCTATTCCATATACACTTATTCAGCTGTCAATGCTAACCTTATAGAAAAAGAAATTTGACACATCAACAAAGTTATCATAATTGTACTAAATCAACAACGTTTCACACATTATGCTGACAATTTCTTCAACAAAAGAACATAATTTCTTAAAAGAGAAGACGAAAATTAAAAACACTAAGAACTTCAAATATTCAAATATTTTTACAACAAGTGAAATATAAAAGAACAACATCAAACAACAACATGTACGTATAATTAAAGATGATTTCCGAAGATGACAATTTCGCTACAAGAACTCTTAAAACATTTAAAGAAGACAAATTCGTCTTAATATCCAATAATATAAAATTACAAAATTACCCATTTTAGTATCTGCTCTCAACAAAATACGATTCAATTTGACTGAAAAAACAACGCAACATAGAAGACATCAAATTTAACAAAGCTAAGAAAATCAAGACGAAATATGAGAATAAATGATAATAACAATGTTTTTCGAAACAGTGGCAGAAACAAATAAAATGCAGCCAGTCAACCTATATACGAAAATAGAGAGTAACAGAACTATCGATCACAGCAGTTTATGTTTTAAATTGATAGAAAACACAATTATATTTTTTTTGTATAATTAATTTAATAGACTAGAAATAAGTAATGAAAAACTTGAAGAAACATTAAAATATGAAAACTATAAATATAAACAATAACTAAAGATATACTCAATAAAATTAAATGTATTATTTTCAATAAATACCGCAAAATATTTAAAAGAAAACAAATCGTTACACAAATTAAAGCATTTAATGACTTAAATGAATAAACAAGAAAAACAACAGAGCAACACGGAACGCAGCGATTGCAAAGCGGTAACTTGATCAACTACTGTTTTGTCAATTGCAACGTTCAGTGACTTGTAATGTTATACATTTTTCTTTTTAACGTTACATAAAGTATATAAATATCACTAAAACTGCGACCATTAATTAAGTAATTGAGTAACGAAGATGAGCATTAATAAGATTCTTAAAATGAAAATAAGTAAAATAAATTATAATAATATGAAAAATAATTATTGATTTTAAATATTATTGTAAGTTAAATAAATTAAGAAATATATTGAAATATTAATGATGTAAAAGAAAAAACTATTATTCTTTTTAATAATAATTTTTTCTTAAAATAAGGGGGGAAGAATGTTGTGAATCAGAAACGTTTTTTTTTGTTGTATTTAAGAAAGCCTGCACATAACCAGTATGCACATAAAGTTCAAATCTAAAAGCACAATAACAGATGCATGTTAACTTAACATAACGTCTACGACGTAACTGGAACAAGTACATAATGTTTATGAGTGCATACTTTCAGGATATAAAATTAAGCCCGCTTGAAAGCAACGAAAAATGCACTGGTTGCAATTTGATCCGAGGCACACGCTAGCAAGTGTGCCGTCTGTTTAAAAGCAACAACAAAAGCATTGGTTGTAATTTAAGTCAAGACTAACGCCAGCATGGGAACCAATTAAGAATTTAGCACATTGGAATTTTCTCAATTAATGATTTCACAATATTAGTAAATATATGATGTGGGGTTCATGAGGTTTTTAGTAGTACGTAGATTTAAGAATATGCTTGCTTGCATTTATGAGTTGTGTTTTAAGAAATAAGTATAAGCAAGGGGTTCGTGAGTCGCACGATACCGAGGTGATGAGTAGAGGTTAAGTTTAGATTTTAAGCATTTTAAGCGTGTTTTCAGTTTAAACTCAAGCTTGTAAAAATACTTAACAATAATTAATAAAAGTATAAAGCAAGTCTAAAATATCCTTGCGTTTTTATTTAATAATAAATGTTAGGAAAGAATTGTGGACTTCGAGGGAATATTGTCACTGACGGTTTCATTAATAAAGGCAAGTACAAAAGGACCCCTGGAGCCCGCAACAGCATATGATATCATCGGTCTTATCATTGCCGTGTAAATCCATAAGGTTTTGCTCGGCGATAGTCCCCATGTCTTCCCAAAAATTCCTCTGCATTGCCAGAAGGCATTCAATGCTCGCGAAATTTTATTTTCAACATGTTTTGTCCAAAGTAGTTTACTATCTAGATTAAGCCCAGATATTTTACTTCGTTAGACAGAGGAAATGTGACACCCTTAGGTACTGGTAGAGATAATCCTGTCATTATTCTTTTCCTAGTGAAGAGAACAATCCCTGTTTTGTGAGGGTTGACGGAAAGTCCGTTTGCAGAACACCAGCTGTCAATTCGGTTCAACGAGTTTTGTGTTTTAACACAGACCTCATTGAGGGAAAAGCCTGTGGCAAAAATGGCAACATCATCTGCATAGGCCTGGGAATAGACACCTGGTCCATCGAGATCGTTGACTAGAGAGTCAACTAGCATACACCAGAGCAGGGGGGAGAGAACGCCTCCTTGAGGACAACCTCTATTCACCCCTGCCATAATATACTGACCGCACTCCGCCTCAGAAGTGATGGTCCTAAACATTAGCATTGACCTTAGCCATTTGACCAATGTTTCATCTATTCCATGCCTTCTAGCTGCGTCACACATTCCATCAAAAGTCGCATTATCAAAAGCACCCTCGATGTCAACAAATATGCCAATCACGTACATCTTCCTCTGAAAAGCATGCTCGATCCGGCCAACCAGATGTTGCAATGCTGTTTCACAGGATTTTCCACGTTGGTAGGCATGTTGTCTTGATGATAGTGGGTACCTTGACAGCGATGTTTTTCTGATGTGCAGATCAACTAGTCTTTCTAGACACTTTAGTATGAAGGACATCATACTAATGTGTCTGAAGCTCTTGGCTATGGAATAGTCTTCTCTTCCAACTTTAGGAATGAAGGCTACTTTAACTAAATGCCAGGATGTCGGAATGTATGCCCATGCGAGACTTGCTCTAAAGATCTTCTTTAGGCATGGTAGCAATTGGGTTATACCTTCCTGTAGCATGACTGGGTAGATGCCATCCGGTCGAGGTGACTTGAAGCCATCAAAAGAGGCCACTGCGTATTGGATAGCTTCATCGTACACAACCAATCTGGCAACCTGCCAGTCATGTTTTGTCACATTAGAGTTGTTATTGCAGTCCCCAGTGCTGGGATTACAAAGTGGTTTTGATTTGTGGATTTGATTTCCCGGAAAGTGAGTCTCAACTAGGACACTGAGTGCCTCTGTCTTAGGCTCAGTATACGAGCCATCAGGTCTCCGCAGTGAGTCCAGTCGAGCAGTTCGGTCCCTTTTAAGAAACTTGACCAATCTGCTAGTCTCACTGCAGGATTCGATACTACTGTAGAAGTTTTTATAGGAAACACTTTTCGATTTACGAATTCGTTTCTTATACTCTTTCTGCTTAGCTCGATAAAGAAACCAGTCAGAGTCTAAGTTGCTCCTTAGGGCCCTATTTAGAAGCTTTCTGGAATCCTTGCGCAAGGTTTCAAGACAAGCGTTCCACCAAGGAACGGGAGGTAACGTTTTTCGTACCGGACATGTTCGTACAAAACTAGAATTTATGACATCGTTCATAACTTGAACGGACGTCTCAATACTTTCTTTGGTACGAATTCTGACAGGAATATTGAGGGAAATCTCAAGTTCATGTCTGAAGCGTGCCCAGTTCGTTTTTCTAGGGTTTCTTACCGTCATAGAGGGCAGCACCTCTCGGTCAGTATGAAACTCGATATACCTGTGGTCCGATAAAGAATATTCTTTAAGAACCTTCCAGTTAAAGATTGACTCTCTCAGTCTACAGTTAGACAAAGTAAGGTCAATCACTTCCTGTCTTCTAGCAGTCACAAAAGTGAGTTTATTACCAGTGTTGTGAATGTTCAGATTGGAGGTCATGACGAAGTCAAGGAGTCTGGTACCTCGCGCGTTGCATTTACTGCTGCCCCACACAGTGTGTTGAGCATTAGCGTCACAGCAAAGAATAAGGCCGGTCTCCTTAAGATCACAGTACTCTATGAGCTCAACAATTGCCTTTGGCGGAGGAGGCAGTAGTGAGTCATAGGGGAAGTAGCCTGAGGCGACAATCAGATGTTTCCATCCACTATCCCTTTCATAGCTCACTTTTGCTGCCACCAGGTCTTGCCCACAGAACTGGGTTAACTTGGTGACAGCAAAGTGTTTCGATACTATAAGACAGCTTCTTGGCCTTGCGGCTTGCTCATCGTATAGTATGGTTTCACCACGTAGTTCACTAAGACCACAGATGCGTTTGTTATACACCCATGGTTCTTGAATAGCTGTGATGTGAGGTAATGTATGCAACATGGAGAGCCGCTTACCTAGTAAAGCGGTAGCAGCATTAGAATGTTGCAGATTTATCTGAGTAAATATCATAACAGGATAATTAACTCGTTTCTCATCATATGCCTATTCATTTGGAATTGATTCGGAATTTGATCCGTCCAAAGAATAAGTTTAGATGGTTGTCGTACATAGATAGCATGACATCTAACGACTTCTGGTCTAAGCCAACAACCAGGGTTGACCCTCCTTGTCCTCCGGACCTCGCTCTGGTTTATGGCTATAGATTTTCCATCCGTTCGTTTCGATGCCCTGGCAAACACTTCCGCTGTTTTCCTGATAGGACCAGGTATCCAGCATATTGCTCGCCTCCGGGTTCGTCTCCGCTGAAAACAGCGAAGCGCGATTTGCCCAAGGAGGGGATTTTAGCAACGGCTGTGGCAATCCAATCGAAATTGGCTTGAGACGAGCATAGCACCTTCATGATGCCATCACTCGTCTCATAGCCTTTTGCGTTTGCACTGACACCGCCGGTGCTGACTAGCCGCCAAAGATGATCGGTGCAGTATTTTACTTCTGCATCATTCATCTTTTGCTCCTTCCCCAATTTGCCAATAATCGCAACCGGAAGATCTTTTTATAGCTTACGAAGTATGTTGAAAAGTGAACAGGCTATGATCAGGCTATGATCTAGCATACAATGTATATAGGAAAGTAGTTAACATTGTCTACACTACAGCTTATGCTGAATATAGTACTGAAAGTATTCAAATACCCTTAAATATTCATAATCGCAAACCATTTTCGCTGTATACACAAATATTTTGTTTTGATTTATATAAATGTATACATATAAAAAAATTAGTATATTCGTATCAAACTTTTTGTGCACTTTATAAAAAAAATATGGTATAAAAACCTAACTGGATTATTTTAAAACAGCCAAATAAACACGCAAAAATATATGTAAGGCGTAGTATATCTTCTGATTGGCCAGCCAAAAGTATGCTGGTGTCTATTTGATTAGGTATACAATATTGTTAATTTTGGCCTCTGAAAGGCTTATTTACTTATTTGGCCATTACAACTTTACAAAAGTAAAGTAACACCTGTTTGCAAAGTAACACCTGTTGGCAAGAGTTATTCTTCGGCTAATTGTTTTCCTTGTTGATGTTGGTACCTAGGTATACGAAGTTCTTCACAACTTCCAAGTTGTGGTTGTCAATAGTGACGTATTGTCCAAGACGCCGGGACTCTTTGTTTGTTGGCACTAGGTACTTCGTCTTGTCCTCGTTCTCCGTAAGACGCATTCGACGCGATTACGCTTTGCCCAATGATGTCGATATCATCAGCGTACCCGACCAGCATGGAACTCTAGTTGAAGATAGTGCCATTGTGATGGAGTTCTGCAGCTCTTACAATCTTCTCCAATATTAGGTTGGAGAAGTCACACGATAGGGAATCGCCTTGTCTGAAACCTCGTTTGGTATTAAACGTATCGGAGAGGTTGTTCCCAATTCTCACTAAGCAACGTGTGTCGCTCAGGGTCATCCTGCAAAGACTTATAAGTTTCGCAGGTATACCGAACTCAGACATGGTGACGTATAGACGACTCCTTATCGGACTGACGAAGGCAGCTTTGTAGTCGACGAAAAGGTGGTGGGTGTCGATCTGCCTCTCTTTGGTCTTATCCAATATTTGGGGCAATGTGGAAATAGATTCTATGGTGGACTTGTCAGGTCTGAAGCCGCACTGATTAGTTCCAATCAGTCTGTTGACGATGGGCTTCAGTCTTTCACATAATACGTTCGTTAGAACTTTATACGCGATATTGAGGAGACTTAACCCACGGTATTTGGCGCGTATCGTGGGATCTCCCTTCTTAAGGCTTGGGCAGAGTATATTAAGATTCCATTCGCTGGCCATGCTCTCTTCTGACCTTATTCTGCCGATGAGCTGGTGCAGGCTCGTTATGAGCACATCGCCTCCGGTCTTAAACAACTGAGCAAGCAGACCATCCGCTCCTGCGGCTTTGTTGTTTTTTAGCCTGATGATGGCTGTGCTGACCTCATCACGGTCAGGCGGCGGTATGTCAACGCCGTCGTCAGCAACTGTGGTTGTCAAGCTATCTTCTCTATCGGAGGAGTAGTTGTCATCATCGCCTGCTAGAAGATAGGAGAAGTGCTCTCTTCATAATCTCAGTGTACCCTGGACATCTGTTACTAGATTCCCGTCATCGTCCTGACAGGAAGAGGGTCCGGTCAGGCGTCTTATCTTCTGAAAGAATTTCGAGCCTCGTTCCTGTCACATTGCATCTCAATATCTTCGCACTCGCGTCTTTCTAATTCTCTTTTTTTGCGCCTGAAAAAATATTTCTCTCTTCCCTCCTCTTCTCTCTGTATCGCTCCTTCGCGGCGCGCGAAACTACCGACTGCAGGGTAGCTCTATAAGCAGCGTCTTTCTCTGCAGTGGCTGCGCGACACTCTTCATCGTACCACTTGTTCCGTAGTGGGCGTTGGAATCCAAGCACCTCTTCGGCAGCCGTACGTATTGGGCGGTAGACGTGTGTCCTCTGCGCGCATATATCATCGAGAGGGGAAGTGCCTTGGGCAAGCAGGTGTGAGAGTCGAGCGGAATAGGCTTGTTCGGTCTGTTGTGTATGCAGCTTACTGACGTCAAGTTTTCTTTGCATGGGTTTCCGTGCATTTTTCGTAGCGCATAAGCGTGTGCGAACCTTGGCTGCTTCAAGGAAGTGATCCGAGACGATGTTGGCATTTCGGATCGAACGTACGTCCATCACACTAGAAGCGTGCCTTCCGTCAATCACACACGGAGGGAAATAAAATTCTAAAACTCGAGAAGAATAAGGAAAAATAGTAGAATTTGACTAATATCAATAAAATACTACTAAAATTCAAGAATTTTTCATCTGGATATCAAGAAAGAAAATTTCTTAGTTGTCAAAAATGTAAACAAACTTTATTCAACTGGATTTTCAGAAGTTAATTTATTGATTATTAAAAACCAAAAAGAACACGCAATTTTCATCGATATTGCTCTGTCTGGATGCTTTGTTTTGCGAGGTCACCATCTGTTTGTTAGTCTGCCTGTCTGTCTTGAAAGTAACTAAGCCAAATTTTTCTAGATATTCAGACATTAAGTTCTTAGGTATCAAAATAGTAACTAAGTACAATTTGTCTGGATTGCAAATTTTTTTATTCTTAGGTATCAAAAAACGGCATGATATACAATGTTTGCATGTGTGTGTTACGAATAGAACAACAAAGCACAGTCAGACAAGCAAGCGTCTGTGTATGTATGAATGTTAAAGAAATAAATATAATAAACGATTTTTCCTACGAATATTGGTATAGTTTCAGTTCGTAAACATAAATTAGGGTTCAATTTTGCATAAATACCAAGTTGATTTCATTCCATTGTTATCTAAATACACTATAGTTACAATGCTTATGGGTAACGTGCGGACGGCTTATACATAACCAACAGAAGAGGAGAAAGTGTATAAGGTAAGTAAACGGTTTCAGAATAATATACAGAGATTAAATAATAATAATAAAAATAATATAAAATAAACAATTCAATTGCATTAAGTATTCAAAGAAGTCATTTACTATACAAAAATACATATAGGTAATAAAGTTCTAAATGAACAATAAATTAACTCGACTATATTTTTTTTTATTTTATGTTAGCTTCGAAATAATGGCTTTTAGTTACTTTCAACATATCGACAGACGGACACACGAACAAACAAAGCCAGATCGAAAAACAACAACTATACGAACACGTGTTCAGTAAATTTTGGGACGAAAACAACAACAACATTTTTGATACCTAACAAATTAATAACTGAATCCAACAATAATTCTACTTAGTTACTTTTTTGATACCCAAGAAATTAATAATTGAATCCAAGAATAATTCTACTTAGTTACTTTTTGATACCCAAGAAATTTATAACTGAATCTAAGATTAATTCTACTTAGTTACTTTTTTTGACAACTAAGAATATCCATTTTTTGAAATAAAGAATTTTTCGGTTTAGCTGTATATCACTCCGTATTCTTCTTGATTCCTTCTGGATTTAAGAACTTGTTTCCCTCCGTGCAATGATCCACATAATTTGCATCCACGAAAACAATACACTTACGTTGTAATATGTATTTTTGTATTAAAATGAATGATTGAAATAATTTATGTTGACAAATTTGTATTTTCTTTTTTATATCTATATTTTCTTTTTATTTATTATTGGAAGTAGGTAGGTACATTATTCTGTACTCGTTTGTGGTTTACAAAGTAAGTTAAGTCATAATATTGAAAATAAATTATTTTCTATATTCTATTTCTAACATATAATTAATTGAGCACATTCAAGATTAATATTGTCATCGCATATTCACCATGGAATAGAATTTCTGTTTTTTTTAAATTATAACAAGGAATTATTTTTGATGATAACACATAATATGGTGGATCAAACACAGTTAAATTCGATCTAATTAAAATGATATCTTAAAAGTTAGTTTAAATAAAATGTGCTATTTTCACATATAACGTGCTCCTGTATTTTAAATCACACGTATACAAAAGTATTGATTTGATCACTTTTTCCCGACGCTATTCTACATGTGTCCGAAACTATGATCAAAACTATGATCGAAACTTTGCTACCCCTAAAATGATTAATAAAATGATCGACTGTGTTTTTGCTGGGCCAAATATTTGTTCTTGTATTATCAGTTCATAAAAAATGTCAAATTACTAATTCCTTGATAGCCGCGATAGACACATTCGATAATATGTCAGAAAACTTGGATCTATCATACATATGTTGAAATTTTGTTTTCTCAATAAACATTTTTAGATCTATAATACTGCTTTGTGTTTTTAATTAACTCATGGCATAAATTTACGATTACACATTTGTCAAGCCAAATTTAGATAGAGTTGTTGATGCGCCTTAGAAAATTGTGTATTTTCGGACCAATCACGTTTTTTTTTAAGTTCTACCTTTGTTTTAGAGTTAGGGGCACATTCAAAGGTAGTGTTGCAGAACATTTTTGTAGAAAAAGCTAAACAAACAAAAAAAGAAGCTAGAAAAGGCTAAAATCAAGTTTAAAAAAAAACTAAATATATTTTATTATTTTTCTATGTATCTTAAATATTAGAAAAAAATCAAGGATTGAAACCGAAACCGATATCCGTTTAAAATATCAGTCTGTGGTCTAAAATTTGTTTTTTTTCATTAATTTGTGTAGCGGTAAATCGAATTAACAACAAAACACCAGCAACTCCAAGTATAATTTTTTTGTTAAAAAATTATTAAATTTTGAATGATATTGTTTTTTTATTTATTGTATTAGTAAAATAAAGTGGCACAAGTTTTGAAAAGTTCATTTGAATAATTTTTAAATTCTTTTAAATGATCCATTCAATAGAATACCATTTATAAGTCTGAGTTTGATTGATTTTTGAATGATTTTTTTAAAACACCTAAATTTCGGACATATATTTTGAGGATACTTATAATAAGGTAACAAAAAAAAATGGTGATACAAGAAAAAATTATTAACTAATACGGAAAAAAAAATGGTGATACAAGAAAAAATTATTAACTAATACGGAAATAAAGTGCTTTACTTGAAATGTTCGAACCAAGTATAAAGGCAGATATTTATTTGCAGATATTGCAGTTCACTGAATGGTTGAAAATTAATTTCTTTGGTTTTATAGATGGAAATTGTACATAATTCTTCGTCTTTCCATGAAGTTTAAAAACATTTACCTATGTATTCTTCTTGCTTTTATTTAAGGTTCGCTTCTCGGCTCTCCTATGCAATTCAGATCATATCTCAGGTGAAGTCAAAATGTTACTTTTCATTGACTTGTGGTCACGATTGAATTTTTTTCTTGGCGAAATCAATTAAATAATTCATATAACACAATATTTTCACTAAATATAAACAATGTTAAATTATTTGAAAATTATGAAAAAAAAGAAATTTTATACAGAAACCGAAACCTAAAACCGAAACGCAGAAAGAACCGAAATCGAAACCGTTATTCGTTTAGGTTTCAATCCTTCCAATATAATATTTTAGTATTACAAAAATATCATAATTTAAATATTTTCACTAAAATTCCAATTTCCAATAAAAAGTCAATAAATAAATTTAAGTTGTTTACTAATTTTCAAATATTAATTAAAAAAAATGTTGAATAAAATTTCAAATTTTCAAAAATATTTCCATTTTTAAAAAAATCATAGATTGACTTGTCAATTATATTTCACAATTACAACTAAAAGTAAGTACATTTAAGCAAACATTTTCATTAAATTTAAAAAGTAAAAAAAATATCATCTAAATACATATAAAGAGCCTGTGCGAATAACGAATAATTGATTTACCTGGTTCATCTCTGCTTTTATACTTTGTAAAACTGTGAATTGCGTTCAAATATTTTAAAGTTATTTCTGTATTTTTGGAAATAAAAAAAAATGTTTCTTAATAAGATAAGTATTTCTGAATATGTATTTCTGGAAAGTTTAATGGATAGAAAATCCAACATTTTCGTTTTATTATGCACCTCACCAAAATATAGTTCCGCGTCTGTTGTCACCGCAACCATCTAATTCAAACTTTATGTCAGATCAATTTTCAATATATTTAAAATGTTACCACGATCCTCAAAAATAAATACTTTTGACATCAGGTTGTTCTAAATTTTAGGATACCTGAAGAAAAACTAAATTTTGTACAAAATCATTTATTTTAACCAATATTTCAATTTAAGTAGCACTGCTTTATGGAAATTTCCATAAATTACTAAATTTTATTAAGATTTTGCTAATTTAAAAAAGGCTAAAAAAAGGCTTAATAAATTATCTCCAAAGCTATACAGACAAATAAAAGGTTAAATCTAGCTTAAAAAGGATAAACTGGCAACACTGTTTTAAATTCTTTGGTTTAACATCCTTTATTAAAAATTAGATACTACCTTTGCCCAAATTTTTTTTGAGATTGGAAAGACACAAAACGTCTGCGTATCATCGGTATTTTTGATGTTTTTCTGGGCCACATGTAGCTAATCTACAGATAGACTTATATACTCAAAAATGGTTTGTCTTTATTAATTTAAGTATTCTTAACAATAATCTATTAAAATGTAAAATATAAAAAATAACAAATCATTTGTATTCATTGCTTTATGCCGGTATCATGAAGGTTAATAGTTTTCTGAACATATGTGAAACCAAAAACGAAACTTCAATAAAAATTTCAAAACATAAATCGACGCCAAAATTAAATTCGCTATTGTATTTTTTAAGCTTGCAAAAATAAAATGTTTGAGTCGGGAATATCTTAAGGAGTGTATCTTTATTAAGTGCATAATAAAAAATAAAATTGGTCAAGTGAGATAAAATATAAGCGAATAAAGTATAATTTTACAATTATGTACTGTGGCCGATAACACTACACAACAGCCATTCTACGCAGCATTCAAGATTATTTTCGTATTATGTAAAATGACTCGCTGATTCCGAAGATACAGTTTAAAAAGGTTTCTTTGGATAGATTTACAAAATAGGAGTGTATCTTTATTAAGTGCATAATAAAAAATAAAATTGGTCAAGCGAGATAAAATATAAACGAAAAAAGGATAATTTTACAATTATGTACTGTGACCGATAACACTACACAACAGCCAATCTGCGCAGCAGTCAAGATTATTTTCGTATTATGTAAAATGACTCGCTGATTCCGAAGATACTGTTTAAAAAGGTTTCTTTGGATAGATTTACAAAATATCGGCCAATAACTTATGAGCCGAGCTTTCAAAAAGGTGGTCACATATATATGTACATATCTCGCGTTTTAAATAGGATCATTACCTAGCTATCAATTACAAAAATGTATGGGTAAAATTTCAGGAGAAAAAAAAAACATTATAATTTATTACTATATAAATAGGAATAAAAATAAAAAATGTAGGCGGATCACGCACTTTTTTTTAGCACGTATTTGATAAAATATTGGTTATAAATAATTTTAAGTTTTCAAGTTATTGTGTTATATTAATGTATTATACAAACGGACATGTCTAAATCGACTCGGAAAGTGATTCTGATCAAGAAAATATATACTTTTTCATACTGGTCACGTCTCATAAGAGGCGCTAAAATATTCTCACATACATACAGCCTTATCGTGAATAAAATTATTCAGGGAATTTTGACCCTTAGTGGAAAATAGGTATCATGAACAATGCTCGAAAAGGGAAAAATGTTTCACTAAAAAAAATTACTAATCATGAACAACATTGTGGATGAAAAATTACCCTTATTTAGCCGAAAACTTTTTCAACGGGGAAAAGATTTTTTAAACAAACACACTTTTATTTATAATATGTTAACAAATATCTATGGATAGCACCAAAATTATTTAAATAAAAGTTAGTTACATATTTCTACACAAAATTACAGATATATTCAACCACCGTAAAAACTTCAACGGCTGGGGAATATTATTCTTTTTAAAAAAATAGTATGTTTGCATAGAAATATATATAAATATTTTTGGAGAGAAATCCTGAAAATAAAATAAAAATGAAATGTTGTTTTTTTATTTATTTTTATTAAAAATCTTTAAACATGCACAGTGGGAATTTATAATAATTGAATTCATATACAAATTTTTAAATGCATAAATGAATAATTCGTTTAAAACTGCAAGTACAAGTGACAGCATCAATGAATGCACAATTGCACCAGCAGACGCTACACCAGACGATCCATGCTCGCTTTATATTTGGTACAGTTACAGTTGGTCTCAGTACAGCACATAGCGTAGGCAAGGAATTCACGGGGGCTTTTGTAGAAAAACATGCCAAATTCTGTTTGAAAATCGAAACTCAGATTTTTATTTGTGGTTTTTTCACATTAGTTTCAGAAATTATATACTGCACTATATTATACTCTGTTACTATTTGTACTTTTTGTAAAACAATTTATATATTTATTTAATTTACAAATAACAAAAGTTCGACCGACACGAACACGTTTTCTCAACGAACAACAAAAGACACGTACGCAGAAAATGCCGAACACCGAGTGTATATACATACTTCAAACGACGTAGGTAGAAAATTCTGCTCAACGAGTGCCAACTTCGTATACAAGAAGAATGTTGGAAGAATACATTTATTTAAATCCAACTTCTTTTTTGTTTGTTTTCAAACATCAATATGTTCAAACGATGGCAAAAGATGGCTAGGTAGAAAATGCTGCACAACGTTGCCAACTTCGTCAGTCGATAAATTATCGAATTAAGAAAAGCGCAATGCTGAACATACGTTGTATTTATATTTGATTAGCATTTTCTGTATTTCGAAACATAGTTTTAACTAAGTAAATTGCCAAGAAATAATATATTCAAATGCAATTAAAATTTTATGTTTGTATTGTAACATATTTATGGTAAATTTGACAGATTCTGCTGGACAATATAATAATGTTTACACGTGAACAAAAATAAATTCAATTTCGATTATAATTTAATTACACTTCATTCCTTATACATGTATGGTACTTTTTAATTACATTCAAACATATTCAAACAAATCTTTTCTATCCGTGTACATATATATATATATATATATATATATATATATATATATATATATATATATATATATATATATATATATATATATATATAAATATATATAGTACGATAGTACGAATAATATCATATATATATAATGCATGTATATAATGCATGGTATCAATAGCCGCTGTAGCTCAGTGGTTAGTGCGTTGGACTGCGGCCGAAAGGTCCCCGGTTCAAGCCTGGACTAGGTCTAACAATATCTTTTCATAGAAACATTTTTCTACACCGCACTACCTCTCGGCTACGAGAGTAAACATTGCCTATGAAAAGCTCTCACCCACCGTTCGGATTCGGCAATAAACTGTAGGTCCCACCACTTTGAGTACAAATATAACACGCACTCAAAATGGTGAGAGAGCTCGGCCTAAGTTCTTATAGGACTGCAGTGCCAAACTATTATTATTATTATAAAAAGTCTTCACTATATAATATTTATATTCACTATATAAATATTTACCAAACAAAAAAATAATCAGTCAGCTAACATTAATGGTTGAAGGGAAATTACACTTCAAAGTCAAATTTTCAAAAAAATTGAGTATAACATAATTTAAAGTCTTAGTAAACCATAAATAATGAAGTTTAAATTTATCATTCTTTATTATTGAAACTCATTTTCTAACAGTAAACTTTATTATATACATGCTTGAATAAAAATTTATCTCTTCTAGTGGATATTTTCAAAGAAATTGTATCCAGAAAATCCCCTGTGTATAATTTTATTTTTGATTTCAACCAATATTTTACTATTTACTAATAAGACGGTTTATACCGCGCTACCTCTCGGCAGTAAATGGCAAACCTACGAGAGTAAAACATTACCTATGAAAAGCTCTCACCCGCCGTTCGGATTCGGCAATAAACTGTAGGTCCCACCGCTTTGAGTACAAATATAACACGCACAGCTCAAAATGGTGAGAGAGCTCTTATAGAGGACTGTAGTGCCAAACTATTATTATATTATTATTATACACACATTTTATTTCTATCTCTTTAGAATAAAATAAGAAAAAGTTCGACAGTTAAAATTACTATAGTCAAAAAAGAGGACATTTGACGTGTTTGGAAAGCCATGAAATTGTAACGGTTAACTAAAAAATTATGATTTTAAAAAGCATTATTTCATTAAGAGATTTTAAATTAAATAAAAAAAGAAAATCTAATGATATCTTTTTTACTTAGAGTAATAATAATAATTTTATTGAAAATAATCGTCAAAAGTTCAAAAATGTCCTTTAGGCACTTTGCGCAACATCACAGGATCACTTTTTTTTTGGTATTAAAAGCTTCTTCTCAACTTTTGCGAAACATTTTAAGATTTTTGTTTTTGAATCAGTCTAATATATACACTCCGCGCCACTTGAAGAAGGCCAGATTTTTATGTCAAATTTTGGCTCATATCTCGACCTATTCATAATGCATCAAAACTTGTTGTATGCAGTTCGATTTAGTACAGCAAATTTAAGAGTGGCTATTTTTATTAATATTTTAAAAGTCCATTCTTCAAAATAACCGAGTAGATTTTAAAGAATACCTCAATCAAAATACTATTTAATCAAGGATACTGAAATCTTGACATCAATTATTTAAAAAAATGGGCATTATTTATCATCAGCTTCACTAATATTGTAAACTGACCATTAATTATCATTTTCTGTACTGTTTAACACACTCTTTTAAGAATTTCTAATTTTAAAAAAGTTGACTTTTTATTACTTTATCCTTGTTTTTATTATCCCTGATGCACATATAGGATAAATGTTGTAATTTAATTGTATGGAATTACAAGGACAATGCTTGGTTAGTTTTGATACCATTATTTTGTTTTTGTAGACTTCAACCAGGACCTTTCTAAAATCACAGAAAATTGAGTATTCCTGTGCTTCATAATAGCGCTTTTTAACATTGGTCAAATTTAATGTTCGATTAAAAACATTATTTGGTTTCTTATGCTTTGAAACAAATAAGTAAACATTACGCAGATGAACATCAAAACCTCATAATCTTTTGTCAAATTAGTGTAGACTCTAATGTAACTTTCGAAACTCAGATTTTTATTTGTGGTTTTTTCACATTAGTTTCAGAAATTATATACTGCACTATATTATACTCTGTTACTATTTGTACTTTTTGTAAAACAATTTATATATTTATTTAATTTACAAATAACAAAAGTACGACCGACACGACCACGTTTTCTCAACGAACAACAAAAGACACGTACGCAGAAAATGCCGAACACCGAGTGTATATACATACTTCAAACGACGTAGGTAGAAAATTCTGCTCAACGAGTGCCAACTTCGTATACAAGAAGAATGTTGGAAGAATACATTTATTTAAATCCAATTTCTTTTTCGTTTGTTTTCAAACATCAATATGTTCAAACGATGGCAAAAGATGGCTAGGTAGAAAATGCTGCACAACGTTGCCAACTTAAATTCGATAAATTATCGAATTAAGAAAAGCGCAATGCTGAACATACGTTGTATTTATATTTGATTAGCATTTTCTGTATTTTGAAACATAGTTTTAACTAAGTAAATTGCCAAGAAATAATATATTCAAATGCAATTAAAATTTTATGTTTGTATTGTAACATATTTATGGTAAATTTGACAGATTCTGCTGGACAATATAATAATGTTTACACGTGAACAAAAATAAATTCAATTTCGATTATAATTTAATTACACTTCATTCCTTATACATGTATGGTACTTTTTAATTACATTCAAACATATTCAAACAAATCTTTTCTATATATATATATATATATATATATATATATATATATATATATATATATATATATATATATATATATATATATATACCTCACAAAATGAGGAATATAAATTGATAAAAAAAAATATCCACCATGAGCGATATTTTTAATTTCATCATTGATGAGAAAACATATATCAATGATCATCATTGATGATGAAAATAATTTGTATCTTCAATTTACCCCATGATTGAATGATGAGAAAAAGTATAACGTCGCGAATTCTTATCATTTGAAGATGAAAATAAATGATGAGAAAAGATGAGAAAAAAGATGAGAAAAGATGAAATAAATTATGAGAAAAATTTTAAGAAAAATGATGAGACAAATGTTGATAAAAATGATTAGAAAAATATGAGGGCAAACGAGATATTGCTACTGGATGATATGTAAGTAAAGAGGAGGACATGTCCGGGATGACCTTGGACAATTTTCTTTTTATTGTTTTAAAATGCCATAAAAGTGATTTTGGACATGTACACTGGAGGATGAGGAACATTTGTCCAAAGGTTATCCTGGACATGTCGCGGAGCACCTCATTCTCCAGTGTACATGTCCAAAATCATTTATAGGGCATTTTAAAACATAATGAAAAAAAAATGTTTGTCCAAGGTCATCATGGACATGTTCAGGAGCACCTCATTCTCCAGTGTACATGTCCAAAATCATTTTTATGGCATTTCAAAACATAATAAAAAAAAAAATTGTCTAAAGTCATCATGGACATGTCCAGGAGCACCACATCTTCCAATGGACATGACTTCCAAACCTTTGCTTACATATCATCCAGCAGCAATCAGATGTGTTCAATATCTCATTAGTCTCATTTTCTAATCATTTTTATAATCATTTGTCACATAATTTTTCTCATCATTTTTTTTTCTTCTTTTCTCATCTTTTTTCTCATCACTTTTTTCATCTTATGTCATCATTTTTTTCATTTTTCCTCATAATTTATTTCCAGCTTCAACTGTTGAGAATTCTCTGCGTTGAAGATACAAATTATTTTCATCACCAACGATGAGTACTTTTGAAGATGAGAATTATATATATTTATTTTGTTCAATGACGAAAAAGATATTTATCAGTACTGAGCAAAAATTCTCATATTTAGTAAGGGATATAAATTGAGCGATGTGAAAAAAACCCTGATAAAAAGTTACATTTATAAAAAATATATATAAAAAAAATTTTGTTTGAAAATTTTAAAAAAATCGTAAATAAATATTTTATTCATAAATATTATGAACAAATTCATCAATATGACGATTCAAATTCATTGTATTGAATATTTTGTTCTTCACTATGATGTTCGATAGTACGAATAATATCATATATATAATGCATGTATTCATCAATATGACATTTAATGAACCGTGGTATCAATAGCCGCTGTAGCTCAGTGGTTAGTGCGTTGGACTGCGGCCGAAAGGTCCCCGGTTCAAGCCTGGACTGGGTCTAACAATATCTTTTCATAGAAACATTTTTCTACACCGCACTACCTCTCGGCTACGAGAGTAAACATTGCCTATGAAAAGCTCTCACCCACCGTTCGGATTCGGCAATAAACTGTAGGTCCCACCACTTTGAGTACAAATATAACACGCACTCAAAATGGTGAGAGAGCTCGTCCTAAGTTCTTATAGGACTGCAGTGCCAAACTATTATTATTATTATAAAAAGACTTCACTATATAATATTTATATTCACTATATAAATATTTACCAAACAAAAAAATAATCAATCAGCTAACATTAATGGTTGAAGGGAAATTACACTTCAAAGTCAAATTTTCACAAAAATTGAGTATAACATAATTTAAAGTCTTAGTAAACCATAAATAATGAAGTTTAAATTTATCATTCTTTATTATTGAAACTCATTTTCTAACAGTAAACTTTATTATATACATGCTTGAATAAAAATTTATCTCTTCTAGTGGATATTTTCAAAGAAATTGTATCCAGAAAATCCCCTGTGTATAATTTTATTTTTGATTTCAACCAATATTTTACTATTTACTAATAAGACGGTTTATACCGCGCTACCTCTCGGCAGTAAATGGCAAACCTACGAGAGTAAAACATTACCTATGAAAAGCTCTAACCCGCCGTTCGGATTCGGCAATAAACTGTAGGTCCCACCGCTTTGAGTACAAATATAACACGCACAGCTCAAAATGGTGAGAGAGCTCTTATAGAGGACTGTAGTGCCAAACTATTATTATATTATTATTATACACAAATTTTATTTCTATCTCTTTAGAATAAAATAAGAAAAAGTTCGACAGTTAAAATTACTATAGTCAAAAAAGAGGACATTTGACGTGTTTGGAAAGCCATGAAATTGTAACGGTTAACTAAAAAATTATGATTTTAAAAAGCATTATTTCATTAAGAGATTTTAAATTAAATAAAAAAAGAAAATCTAATGATATCTTTTTTACTTAGAGTAATAATAATAATTTTATTGAAAATAATCGTCAAAAGTTCAAAAATGTCCTTTAGGCACTTTGCGCAACATCACAGGATTACTTTTTTTTTGGTATTAAAAGCTTCTTCTCAGCTTTTGCGAAAAATTTTAAGATTTTTGTTTTTGAATCAGTCTAATATATACACTCCGCGCCACTTGAAGAAGGCTAGATTTTTATGTCAAATTTTGGCTCATATCTCGCCCTATTCATAATGCATCAAAACTTGTTGTATGCAGTTCGATTTAGTACAGCAAATTTAAGAGTGGCTATTTTTATTAATATTTTAAAAG
The DNA here is from genome assembly GCA_951804985.1 of Dryomyza anilis. Classification (NCBI taxonomy): domain Eukaryota; kingdom Metazoa; phylum Arthropoda; class Insecta; order Diptera; family Dryomyzidae; genus Dryomyza; species Dryomyza anilis. Next base: position 50,602,789 of record OX638135.1, read on the forward strand.
TCCATTCTTCAAAATAACCGAGTAGATTTTAAAGAATACCTCAATCAAAATACTATTTAATCAAGGATACTGAAATCTTGACATCAATTATTTAAAAAAATGGGCATTATTTATCATCAGCTTCACTAATATTGTAAACTGACCATTAATTATCATTTTCTGTACTGTTTAACACACTCTTTTAAGAATTTCTAATTTTAAAAAAGTTGACTTTTTATAACTTTATCCTTGTTTTTATTATCCCTGATGCACATATAGGATAAATGTTGTAATTTAATTGTATGGAATTACAAGGACAATGTTTGGTTAGTTTTGATACCATTATTTTGTTTTTGTAGACTTCAACCAGGACCTTTCTAAAAACACAGAACATTGAGTATTCCTGTGCTTCATAATAGCGCTTTTTAACATTGGTCAAATTTAATGTTCGATTAAAAACATTATTTGGTTTCTTATGCCTTGAAACAAATAAGTAAACATTATGCAGATGAACATCAAAACCTCATAATCTCTTGTCAAATTAGTATAGACTCTAATGTAACTTTGATCAAATTTATAAATACCTAAATCCGTTGAATTTGAATGCAACCAATGTCATTTCCACAGTTAAAATAAAATGTTTGATCAACTCCATTGATGTCCAACATAAAACAAATACTTAATGGGCATCATGGTTAAGAATAACAAGGATACTATAAACAAGCGATAAAAAAATAATAACTTTTTTAATTGCAAAACCTTTCTAGAGTGTGTTAAACGCGAGTGAAAATGCTTGTTAATGGTCAGTTAACCATAATAGTGAAGCTGATGACAAATAATACTTTATTTTTTAAATTAATGCAGGCAGGATTTCAGTATCCTTGATTAAAAATATTTTGATTGTGGTACTCCTTAAATTGGTGAGGTAAGGTAACATTACGCAGATGAACATCAAAACCTCATAGTCTCTTTTCGAATTAACTTAAATGTGACTTTGATCAAATTTATAAATACCTAAATCCGTTGAATTTGAATGCAACCAATGTCATTTCCACAGTTAACACCATTAATGTCCAACATAAAACAAATACTTAATGGGCATCAAGGATAAGAATAACAAGAATAATATAAACAAGAGATAAAAAAATATACTTTTTTAATTTCAAAACCTTTCTAGAGTGTGTTAAACGCGAGTGAAAATGCTTGTTAATGGTCAGTTAACCATAATATTGAAGCTGATGACAAATAATATTTTATTTTTAAATTAATGCAGGCAGGATTTCAGTATCCTTGATTAAAAAATATTTTGAAAAATAAAGTGTGTACAATTTATTTGAATTTGAACAACGGGAACACGTGCCGCAAGTACATTGGAAATTGTACTAGGAGTCAAAATTTAGAATATTTCAAAAAAATATATCGAGTAAGCAATCTGTAGAACTGTTTGCTAAAAAAATGTTTGTAATCGGATTTTCGATATTTTGAAAATTGTCCGCGTTATCGATTGTTTTATACAGCAGTAAACACATATAAATCAAAGGATAATTTTTTAAAATATAAACACAAAATATTGGCACAACATTTGTATACCAATTGAAAGGAAACTAACCAAGCTTTTTAAAGGATGGCATATTTAAAATATTTTCCTTGCTTTATATGTGTTTTTTGCTATATAAAACAATCGATAACTCAGAAAATTATCGAAATATCGAATATCCGATTACATATTTTTTTTTCGCAAACAGTACTAGAAGAAATATTGTTTTACAACACTCTACAAATCGACTCCTAGTACAAATGCACCTCCTTGTACAATTTTCAATGTCATTGCGGCACGTGTTCCTGTTCTTCAAATTCAAAAATATTTGGCATATCTTATTTTTTGTCCCTAATAAACAATCCTAGGGGGTGAGAAAACTAAAAATCAAAAAAAGTGTCAAATAAGTGTCACCCTAACATATATATATATATATATATATATTAAAATATGAAAAAAAAATAAATAAAAAAATATTGCAGCAGGCAGGTTTCGAACCCGCGTCTTCGAGCATAGTAGGCAGTGTCAAATAAGTGACACCCTAACATACATATATATATATATATATATATATATATATATATATATATATATATATATATATATATATATATATATATATATATATATATATATATATATAGAGGACATTTGACGTGTTTGGAAAGCCATGGAATTGTAACGGTTAACTACAAAATTATGATTTTAAAAAGCATTATTTCATTAAGAGATTTTAAATTAAATAAAAAAAGAAAATCTAATGATATCTTTTTTACTTAGAGTAATAATAATAATTTTATTGAAAATAATCGTCAAAAGTTCAAAAATGTCCTTTAGGCACTTTGCGCAACATCACAGGATTACTTTTTTTTTGGTATTAAAAGCTTCTTCTCAGCTTTTGCGAAAAATTTTAAGATTTTTGTTTTTGAATCAGTCTAATATATACACTCCGCGCCACTTGAAGAAGGCTAGATTTTTATGTCAAATTTTGGCTCATATCTCGCCCTATTCATAATGCATCAAAACTTGTTGTATGCAGTTCGATTTAGTACAGCAAATTTAAGAGTGGCTATTTTTATTAATATTTTAAAAGTCCATTCTTCAAAATAACCGAGTAGATTTTAAAGAATACCTCAATCAAAATACTATTTAATCAAGGATACTGAAATCTTGACATCAATTATTTAAAAAAATGGGCATTATTTATCATCAGCTTCACTAATATTGTAAACTGACCATTAATTATCATTTTCTGTACTGTTTAACACACTCTTTTAAGAATTTCTAATTTTAAAAAAGTTGACTTTTTATAACTTTATCCTTGTTTTTATTATCCCTGATGCACATATAGGATAAATGTTGTAATTTAATTGTATGGAATTACAAGGACAATGTTTGGTTAGTTTTGATACCATTATTTTGTTTTTGTAGACTTCAACCAGGACCTTTCTAAAAACACAGAAAATTGAGTATTCCTGTGCTTCATAATAGCGCTTTTTAACATTGGTCAAATTTAATGTTCGATTAAAAACATTATTTGGTTTCTTATGCCTTGAAACAAATAAGTAAACATTACGCAGATGAACATCAAAACCTCATAATCTCTTGTCAAATTAGTATAGACTCTAATGTAACTTTGATCAAATTTATAAATACCTAAATCCGTTGAATTTGAATGCAACCAATGTCATTTCCACAGTTAAAATAAAATGTTTGATCAACTCCATTGATGTCCAACATAAAACAAATACTTAATGGGCATCATGGATAAGAATAACAAGGATACTATAAACAAGAGATAAAAAAATAATAACTTTTTTAATTGCAAAACCTTTCTAGAGCGAGTGCAAATGCTTGTTAATGGTCAGTTAACCTGAATAGTGAAGCTGATGACAAATAATACTTTATTTTTTAAATTAATGCAGGCAGGATTTCAGTATCCTTGATTAAAAATATTTTGATTGTGGTACTCCTTAAATTGGTGAGGTAAGGTAACATTACGCAGATGAACATCAAAACCTCATAGTCTCTTTTCGAATTAACTTAAATGTGACTTTGATCAAATTTATAAATACCTAAATCCGTTGAATTTGAATGCAACCAATGTCATTTCCACAGTTAACACCATTGATGTCCAACATAAAACAAATACTTAATGGGCATCAAGGATAAGAATAACAAGAATAATATAAACAAGAGATAAAAAAATATATTTTTTTTAATTTCAAAACCTTTCTAGAGTGTGTTAAACGCGAGTGAAAATGCTTGTTAATGGTCAGTTAACCATAATATTGAAGCTGATGACAAATAATATTTTATTTTTAAATTAATGCAGGCAGGATTTCAGTATCCTTGATTAAAAAATATTTTGAAAAATAAAGTGTGTACAATTTATTTGAATTTGAACAACGGGAACACGTGCCGCAAGTACATTGGAAATTGTACTAGGAGTCAAAATTTAGAATATTTCAAAAAAATATATCGAGTAAGCAATCTGTAGAACTGTTTGCTAAAAAAATGTTTGTAATCGGATTTTCGATATTTTGAAAATTGTCCGCGTTATCGATTGTTTTATACAGCAGTAAACACATATAAATCAAAGGATAATTTTTTAAAATATAAACACAAAATATTGGCACAACATTTGTATACCAATTGAAAGGAAACTAACCAAGCTTTTTAAAGGATGGCATATTTAAAATATTTTCCTTGCTTTATATGTGTTTATTGCTATATAAAACAATCGATAACTCAGAAAATTATCGAAATATCGAATATCCGATTACATATTTTTTTTTCGCAAACAGTACTAGAAGAAATATTGTTTTACAACACTCTACAAATCGACTCCTAGTACAAATGCACCTCCTTGTACAATTTTCAATGTCATTGCGGCACGTGTTCCTGTTCTTCAAATTCAAAAATATTTGGCATATCTTATTTTTTGTCCCTAATAAACAATCCTAGGGGGTGAGAAAACTAAAAATCAAAAAAAGTGTCAAATAAGTGACACCCTAACATATATATATATATATATATATATTAAAATATGAAAAAAAAATAAATAAAAAAATATTGCAGCAGGCAGGTTTCGAACCCGCGTCTTCGAGCATAGTAGGCAGTGTCAAATAAGTGACACCCTAACATATATATATATATATATATATATATATATATATATATATATATATATATATATATATATATATATATATATATATATATATATATATATATATAGGACATATATATATATATAGGACATATATATATATATTGGACATATATATATATATAGAGGACATTTGACGTGTTTGGAAAGCCATGGAATTGTAACGGTTAACTACAAAATTATGATTTTAAAAAGCATTATTTCATTAAGAGATTTTAAATTAAATAAAAAAAGAAAATCTAATGATATCTTTTTTACTTAGAGTAATAATAATAATTTTATTGAAAATAATCGTCAAAAGTTCAAAAATGTCCTTTAGGCACTTTGCGCAACATCACAGGATTACTTTTTTTTTGGTATTAAAAGCTTCTTCTCAGCTTTTGCGAAAAATTTTAAGATTTTTGTTTTTGAATCAGTCTAATATATACACTCCGCGCCACTTGAAGAAGGCTAGATTTTTATGTCAAATTTTGGCTCATATCTCTCCCTATTCATAATGCATCAAAACTTGTTGTATGCAGTTCGATTTAGTACAGCAAATTTAAGAGTGGCTATTTTTATTAATATTTTAAAAGTCCATTCTTCAAAATAACCGAGTAGATTTTAAAGAATACCTCAATCAAAATACTATTTAATCAAGGATACTGAAATCTTGACATCAATTATTTAAAAAAATGGGCATTATTTATCATCAGCTTCACTAATATTGTAAACTGACCATTAATTATCATTTTCTGTACTGTTTAACACACTCTTTTAAGAATTTCTAATTTTAAAAAAGTTGACTTTTTATAACTTTATCCTTGTTTTTATTATCCCTGATGCACATATAGGATAAATGTTGTAATTTAATTGTATGGAATTACAAGGACAATGTTTGGTTAGTTTTGATACCATTATTTTGTTTTTGTAGACTTCAACCAGGACCTTTCTAAAAACACAGAAAATTGAGTATTCCTGTGCTTCATAATAGCGCTTTTTAACATTGGTCAAATTTAATGTTCGATTAAAAACATTATTTGGTTTCTTATGCCTTGAAACAAATAAGTAAACATTACGCAGATGAACATCAAAACCTCATAATCTCTTGTCAAATTAGTATAGACTCTAATGTAACTTTGATCAAATTTATAAATACCTAAATCCGTTGAATTTGAATGCAACCAATGTCATTTCCACAGTTAAAATAAAATGTTTGATCAACTCCATTGATGTCCAACATAAAACAAATACTTAATGGGCATCATGGATAAGAATAACAAGGATACTATAAACAAGAGATAAAAAAATAATAACTTTTTTAATTGCAAAACCTTTCTAGAGCGAGTGCAAATGCTTGTTAATGGTCAGTTAACCTGAATAGTGAAGCTGATGACAAATAATACTTTATTTTTTAAATTAATGCAGGCAGGATTTCAGTATCCTTGATTAAAAATATTTTGATTGTGGTACTCCTTAAATTGGTGAGGTAAGGTAACATTACGCAGATGAACATCAAAACCTCATAGTCTCTTTTCGAATTAACTTAAATGTGACTTTGATCAAATTTATAAATACCTAAATCCGTTGAATTTGAATGCAACCAATGTCATTTCCACAGTTAACACCATTGATGTCCAACATAAAACAAATACTTAATGGGCATCAAGGATAAGAATAACAAGAATAATATAAACAAGAGATAAAAAAATATACTTTTTTTAATTTCAAAACCTTTCTAGAGTGTGTTAAACGCGAGTGAAAATGCTTATTAATGGTCAGTTAACCATAATATTGAAGCTGATGACAAATAATATTTTATTTTTAAATTAATGCAGGCAGGATTTCAGTATCCTTGATTAAAAAATATTTTGATTGTGGTACTCCGTAAATTGGTGAGGTAAGGTAACATTACGCAGATGAACTAGGACTCAAAAATAAAGTGTGTACAATTTATTTGAATTTGAACAACGGGAACACGTGCCGCAAGTACATTGGAAATTGTACTAGGAGTCAAAATTTAGAATATTTCAAAAAAATATTTCGAGTAAGCAATCTGTAGAACTGTTTGCTAAAAAAAATGTTTGTAATCGGATTTTCGATATTTTGAAAATTGTCCGCGTTATCGATTGTTTTATACAGCAGTAAACACATATAAATCAAAGGATAATTTTTTAAAATATAAACACAAAATATTGGCACAACATTTGTATACCAATTGAAAGGAAACTAACCAAGCTTTTTAAAGGATGGCATATTTAAAATATTTTCCTTGCTTTATATGTGTTTATTGCTATATAAAACAATCGATCCTTGTACAATGTCATTGTCATTGCGGCACGTGTTCCTGTTCTTCAAATTCAAAAATATTTGGCTTATCTTATTTTTTGTCCCTAATAAACAATCCTAGGGGGTGAGAAAACTAAAAATCAAAAAAAGTGTCAAATAAGTGACACCCTAACATATATATATATATATATATATATATATATATATATATATATATATATATATATATATATATTAAAATATGAAAAAAAATTAATTAAAAAAATATTGCAGCAGGCAGGTTTCGAACCCGCGTCTTCGAGCATAGTAGGAAGGCATACAGTCGTCGCACAGGTGTAATTCAGTATTTTCGGAACCACTCAACCAATTTAAAAAATTTATAAAGTGTTATACGGAGAAAACTTGAAAGTGGAAATTTTGTTCATGAAAAATCTTTCAAAAATTGTGAAAATTCCAAAAGATATCCGATTTTTTTAAAATTATTTTGTTTATGAAAAGCTTATAAGCTTATAAGTATAATTGTATATATAAAGGTATACATTGAGATTTAAAGAAAAAGTTCATTAATGAGAAAATATGGTGATTAGTTTTAATACAAAATACTAAACTGGATTCTGCTGTAGACAATTTTGTATTTCGTATGAGTTTCTCGATTGCTTTTTTGTCAATTCCGTCGGAAATTCTCCAGACGCGTTTCTCGATTGGGCTGAATATTTTATAAATTTTAAATGCATGAGAATACACCAATATACCATACCATTCCAATCCATATCATGCTTATTCGACTAAGACTGTTTTCAATGTTATTCCGTTTTTGGATTCTTTATATTGGTGCGGATCGGTCGATCATATCCCAAATTATATCCAAAAATATTCTTATCATAAATAAACATGAACATTTTTAAATGTTATAATTTCCTAAGTATAGTAACCAATTTTTTGAGGGTCGATATCATTTATATATTTGAAGAAAAACGTTTTCTTTTCATTATAGTTTTTCGTGAAAATATTGAGTCATTATTTTCGGCCGGGAATATTCCAAAATAAATTTATGATTTGAAAATACATAATCTGAATGAATAAAAATGAAAAAAAAAAATAAATGGTATACGCGGATGTATTTTCTGAAACTCCCTCTTAAAAATTAATATATTTTGAAAAATTCCCCTCCGAACGTAAATCCTGGTTACGGGCCTGTTTTCAGAAATAATGTTGTCCTGCACATGTACTTCGACGGGCTAAAAATAAGAAGGATTAAAAAAGAGTTTAAATGAATGTTTAGGTTAAAAAATGTTTATTTTTATGTTGGGCTTTGAAAACTTTTCTGCAGGTGTGCAAAATCAAAATAAAAAAATACGACATTTTGATGAAACATGATGTTAATTAATATGTCATATTGCACACATATGTAAAGTAAGTAATTTTTTTAATTTATAAAATAACAATTATGAATACAGTTAATTAACATTCGTATGTTAATTAACATTCGCAACATTCAAATGGAGAAAAAGACTTTGTGTTTACAATAACTATGTCTCTCTCGCGCACTCTTGCTTTCTGTGCAGAAGCAAGAGAGAATTCAGCACCACATTCATCTGCATGATCGACCACTGAAGTGGGTGGAGTAATTTCTTTATTAGGACTCTTTATTTAAGCCGGGCTAAAACAAGAAATAAAGCTTTCAAGCGTGAATTATCCATATTTAAAGGTTTTAAGGCTTTATTTGTGGGTTTAATTGCTAATTAAAAATGTTGTTGCTGCCAAAGTTAGTATGACCAACTATAGCGATCTCGCTGGTAACATAAGACCTATAGCTGTTGGTAGATATACACCAAGTAACAGGACTTCGATCGAGGTAGAAAATCACGCCACAATAGCTTGTGTACCTGTTTTGTTATGATGCATGTTATTATAGGGCCTATTTAGGAATAAGGTGAAGTCACGGGCAAAAAAGGGTCCCAAGAATAGTGTGGGTCAGCGGGTGTAAAAACCAGAACTTCTTCGAATGCGGCCTCTTTTTTCGCTGGTTCGTCTGTGCGGTTACAACTATTTGGTGTCGCGTAAATAAAATAATTCAAAAAAAAATATTCCTAATAACAATTAGAATTAAAATTAGTAACGTTTAAAAGCTATAAAAAAAGGACAGTTACAGTAAATTCTGGGACAAATTTTTAATAAAATGCCGCCTGTCAAACGTATAAATGTAAAAATTAAATTTAAAACATGAATAAAAATGTAAAACTAGAATATGCCATAAAAATCTAAATATCAGACAAAAAAATGTTTAATTAAGGTTGTATTAATTAACGAAGTAAATATTATAAGTACCATATCATTTTTTTTATCATCATTATAATTTTATATTTTTTTTCTCTACTAATAATGGGTTTACCATTTTTTGTTAATTATATATATTTTTGTTATTACTTACATATTTTTTTCTCCTTTGTTTTTTTTCTAAAAGATTTTTTTTTTTAAATGAATAAAATTGTTTCAATTTTATATGAACATTTTTGGCAGCAAATAATATGATGTTTTCCTGGCAATAATTTGTTAAAATTCCCTGACGTCATGAGGTAACCATAAGCGATGGATAGTTTCTAATTAAGGGTCTACAATAAATATGATCGGAAATCACGATGTAGACAATGGTCAGGTGGACCCAATAGGCATAACAGCAGCCTAATAATCAGTAGTATAAATGAGTGGTGTTTTTCCAGATAAGATATTCGGGTTTATGTGCATGATTTTTTTTTTGTTAATGATCGAGTTCAGATGGGTTAGACAAGCAACGAACCTCCCCATCGGTCACTGATCGCTAGCCGCAGTGAGTAAGCACACCCCTTGTCATAAGCAGTTTATCATCATTGCTACATTCTGAATCGAGTAATTCATTACAAAATGGCGCCCAACGTGGGGCAGACTACTTCCGGTTATATTCGGTATGGGTTGCTCCAAAAAAAGTTTATTTTATAAATATTATTTTTTTAATCTACTGGTCAATAACACTGTTCTACAAGAATTTTCAACAGAAATGAAACTTATCATTTCCTGTAGATTGCTGAATGCTGAAATACTGAAATATGTATAGTATGCTGTAGCGATCAATAAGGGTTTTTTTTTCTTTAATTTTCACAATTCATATGCGTCTCAAAAATAGTCCCAAATCTGCAATTCATTAAAATAAAATGTTCAATATATATTACTACAACAGTCGCGACAAAACAATATTATAAATTTAAATTTAATAATGAGTAGCTGTATGGTGTCGCATTTCTTTATTTTTTCATGTCAAATTTTCAAAAATTTCAGTTCAGTCGCTCAGAAGCATTCGTTGACGACGGATGTATATTTGATTTTTTTTAACCCATTAAAGCCTGCCGAATCAGATAAACACCAGGAGATTACGCAGTGCAATTTTCCCCATCATGTTTTCCCATAATGCGTACATCAAATGCTAAGAATTTTGTTCGGTTTTGCATCTAGCATCACTACATTAAATATGTATGAAATTGTATATCTCTGCGTGCAATTCCCTCCATTTTAGTCAAATATTTCATAAACAAATTTTAAAATATATTCCGACATTTTTTCGGAATTTTGACAGCAAACACATTGCGAACTAATATTTAAATGTTTTTCAAGAGAGCTTAGAGAATTGTGATAAATTATTTTTTTTACTTTTTTGGTAATACAAATTTCTTTATGATTTTTTGCAAAATCTAAATTCTGGACCCAGATTTTTTTGCCAATTATCCGTAGGGAAAGGTTCATATTTTATTTTGTGATAAAGTTTGCATCTGCTTGAAATCGTGCGATAACTTGCGATATAAAGTACCAAAAATGGCCTTTTTTGCAACTTTGACTCGACGTATAAGGAACATTCTGAGTACTCAGCTAGAATCAGGAGAGCGAAGTCTACAAGAAATGATAAGTTTCAGTTCTGTGCACGACAACAACCCTAAATTTGTAGAACAGTGTAATCGAAGGAATTACATACAATGTATTGTCAACAAATACTTATTATGTCCTCAATTATTGATTAGTAAGATAAGGCATGAACCATTAAGGATTCAATTTTCGAGACGTACTTCTTGCTGGAATCGCGAATTCATTGAGATAAAATCAATGTTTCGACCGTGAGAATTGCGTATCACCTTTTTTTACTATTACTTACTTACTATTACTTATACTCAAAGCTGGAATAACGAAATACATGTGGCATATTTTATATGTTCGTAATTATGTACGTCCGTTTTTGGTGTAAGTATGCTTATTTTATCTGGTTATACTACTACTTATTTATTGGTGTTATCTGCAAGTGGTTACCTGATGTCGCTGAAGGGGAAACATTAAAATAATTCGCACGCTAATATATATATATTTTTTTGGTTGTTTTTATGCACATATATTTTTTTCTTTTTTTAAATTTTACTGATAGTCTTTGCATAATTTTTTTAATTAATTTTCCATTTCTTTTTTTTTTTCATTTTTAAATATTATATAACACATATATTAATTTCATTTGTCTTTAATACAATTTGTTCTTTTCTAAAAATGGCTAAAAATAATGCGAGTACATGCGATAGTACATCAATAAAAATGTATAATGAAATTTGTACAATATGCCATAACGCATTATTGTTTAACGCAAATGTTTATCGGACACCATGTGCACATATCTTCCATTTCAACTGCCTAAGCACAAGTTTCCAATATAAGGCGGCATGTACAAATTATAGATATGAATTTGTAATGGAAGAACAGACCACTGTGCGTCGTAGAAGTATTGGTCGGTTTCGTAGTCAGCTAAAAGTGTATCCTTTCCGGACTAATAATAAACATTTCCGAGAAAGAATGCACAAATTTCGAAGAACGTTTCGAAAAAAATCCCTAACACTAACTACGGTAACCAGTATCCAGGGAGGCAGATGTAAATTGTGCCATTTTAAATACAACCGGACTAGATATGACCAATGAGGTTAGAGAAATTCATAAAATTTGCAGCGATGAGTTAATCCGTATGATGTACATATCAAAAAAGATAGGTGCTTCAAAGAAGCCTCCAGGAAGCTGGAGCGCCGCACATTATCAGCAGCAATTACTGACCTCACTGCGTTTGATGATAGCTCCGGGACACATTTTTTATATGGAACCGCAGATATACACTCTAATGTCCGAGACGAAATAGCGCATTTCGTAAGAATTTTGTTAAATTTTCCTAGCAAAATTTAACCCTTCGATTTGGTTTATCCTCCGGACTAGGGGAATATTATTTATATATATATATATATTCATTCTTATTTACAACGTTATCTCCAATTTTAAATGTAAATTATTAGAATTTATATTTTTTTTTACAATGTCGGTACGTCGTAGTGGTGAGAACATGCCTCCTGCCCTTATTGATCCAGCACAGTGTGCTGTGTGTAATGATTTCCTCAATATTGGCGAAATGACCATAACAAAGTGCTAACACATTTTTCACAAATCTTGTCTTGTCAAATGGCTTGAGGAAAATCCAACATGTCCACAATGTAATCAGGTCGTTTCTATTCCAAGGCAAACGTCTCAATCAAATAGAACCCAATTAACTCTAATACTCAGTCCATAGCAAGGGGTACAAATACTGGCGCAGTCCCCACACAAACTAGAACACGTGCTCAATTTCAGAATACGCAACAGCTGCTTAATCCATTAGATTGGAGCATTACTAACACACCAGTACAACCGGCTGACACTAACGCTAACTCTAGTTATCGTATGCAGGATTTTCCTGATGCTACCCTTCCTCAAGTTCGCCATTCAGTAGGCGCAGAAGCTGACAGTTTGAATATGAGCCAACAGGAATCTATCCTATCACAAAAGCTCGAACAAAAGTTACAAATAGGTCTCGATAATATATTTAAATTAGTTCGCATCATGGGCCAGAATGGCCAACGGAAATGCCACCTAATGCTCAGCTAGGGAACCTGTTAACGAAACACCCAAATTATGCAACAAGTAGATTTAGTATTCCCCAACAGACTTCGTTACCGAATGAAACTGCATCTATGTATTATCAATCACAATATTTAAATTAGTTAGTGAACGTATGGAAATTCGCGGTGTTCCTTTTTCGCATCATGAGCCAGAATGGCCAACGGAAATGCCACCTAATGCTCAGCTAGGAACCCGATAACGAAACACCTAAATTATGCAACAAGTAGATTTAGTATTCCCCAACAGAATTCGTACCGAATGAAACTGCATCTATTATCAATCACATTTTAATCAGGCCAAGATAGCGAATATCATAAATTCTTGGAATCTTCATTTTGATGGTACCACCAGTGGGCCAACAGAAGGAAAATTCATATGTTAAATAGGCGCACTGACTCATGATTGCTTACAAGACAATTTTCAAGGTGTATGCGACCATAGTTTTTTTGTTGTTTTCGGGCCACGCAAGAGATTGGTATTGGCACTACCGTCGCAGCGTCGATCGCATTCGCTGGGAACCTCTTTTTGAAGCATTACGACAACATTTCAGAGACCCAAGAACAGATATTGACATTCGCGAGATGGTAAGAGATCGGAAACAACGAGAAACCGAAGGATTTGATGATTTTTACAATGCGATATTAAAAACCAGTTGGGAAGGTTAGATCACATGGGAAATTTTAAATTTGGTGTTACTATGATAGTTAGGATTATCTAAATTATAGTCGGTTTAAGCCGACTATAAATACCCTACACATATGTGGGTTACCATTCAAAGTGGTATATTGGTCACCAGGGTATACGAATTCTGAAAATAATTACAAACTTTCAATCGCTGAAGAATTTCCATTCATTTGATACCCTAATTTACAAGAGGGTAGGTGTACCGAATTTCGATTTTTTTTGGAACCACAAGTCGTATCGGCGGAAAACATTGTTTTTATGTATTTGAGCATGATTTCAATATATATTTGACCAAAAAAATGTACCTAAGCACGTATACAGTAAAATTAATCTGTAGATGTAAATTATGAGGTATTTGAATATAAATGGTCAGATCACAGGTCACAATGGACCGATCTCGCTAATCGCACATACAGCGTACATACAGCCTAGGTATATAAGTAATCTAAACTATAAGTTTCATTTATCTAACTCTTCAATTGTTTAAGTAGTAGGGATTTCAACAGACCGACAGACGGACAGACGGACGGACATCGCTAAATCGACTCAGGAGGTCATGCTGATCAAGAATATATATACTTTTCCATACCGAAGAAGCTTCCTTCTGGGTATTAAAAACGGCGTACCAAACTGAATATACCCTTTCAGTCTTAGTGTAGGGTATAAATATGCTTTGCATAATAATAGAAGTCTTTACGAACAGAGTTTTCGACAAACTACAACTCTAATTTAACAAACGGTTCAAGTTTTCGGGTTAAAGCTTATATTCTACCCCCTCTTATTTTATCGCGCGCACAAAAAAATGCAATTTGTGATTTTCTTTATTTTTTAAATTATGCTTTTGCGGATGTATATTTTTGTAACACAACTTTCCAAAAAGATGTGTAGTGAATGTTATAAATATGTCGTGTATAATAATATACATTTATTAAATTTTAAAGTTAATTAGCTACATTATATATGAACATGTTCCTATTAGGCTTTTCATTCTATACTTGCACAAATATGGAACATAATATATTTAATAATTTGCCACTTAATAGCAACAAAGTTAACTCCGCTCTTTATTGTATATGTTCCATTATCAGAATAAATGACTTATATATCACAGCTTTGCGACATATTATTGCGTATGTTCCATGCATGTTATTAGTCATCTCTTTGGCACTACATATTATTAGTTTGCAACACTTGTGTCAGAGGTAACTTATAAGGTACACATATGCCACAATAGTTTGTGGCAATTGTCGAGCCGTGGTTGCTTGGGTAGTGGAGACACCATATTAAAGCAAAAATCAACATTGCCGCGGTGACAACTTAGCCCCTACATATATTATGTACTTCCTCAAATTGACGAACGATTTTCCGTAAAACATGGGATCCTCTGCATGACTTTAAACGGTAACCGCACACATTATACGGACTATAACATTTATAATTCTTAGTAACTTCATTACACCAACAGAAGGTTCGCCATTTACCATGGTCTTGACTGAAAGTTATTTGTACTCACATTTTTGTAGACTTCAACGAAACGATTTTTTGGCGGACGACCACGCTTTCGGTTGAAGAAGCCGTCGATTGTTGTGATCTGCATGGGCAGCGCACCAACAGCTCCGCGCATTGCCGCCGAATTGCTGTTCATTGGTGCAATTATTGCTACGCGATCGGCTGCGGTAGCATCTGTTGAAAAGGGAAGAGAATTCGTATTAAGCTCGGGAATATTTTGCTGCAGCAATGATAGTGATGGTAACGTTGCTGCAGTCGTTGCAGTGAGTGTCATATCACACATTTCAGTCGACAGGGCTGTTATTGGTGGAGCAGTTTTACAAACTTCACCGTCGTTCGACGTTGCTGTCGCAGCCGTCAGCAGAGCTGCCATGTTCATAGTCATCACTCTGTAATAATAGGCCTGCTCGTTATCGACGCGCTCGTGATTGCGCTTGTGACTCAACATCTGGTTGTAGGAGTGCAACACATGGCTGCAGTTGTCGTGTGCACAGTGAATGTGGCTGCTAACGCCGGAGAAACGACACAGCGGATAGATGCAACGCTCATGTCCAAGGCAGCGCTTAAAGCCTTCGAGAGCAATTTGCTGGTCCTTTGCGTGGTAGGCTTTATGTTTCTCTGTACACAATATGAATGAAAATTAGAAAAGAAAATAAGAAAAGAGAAAATAACATAAAGAGAACAGCCGAAAAGAAAAACAAACTAATATAAAGAACGAAAAAATAAAGAAATAATGAAAGAAAAACATAAATATAGAAAGAAAATAAAGAAAGAAAGTAAGTAAGAAAGAAAAAATAACCAATGCGAAGCATTACATGACTCAACAAAACATGATTAAAATTTCCCATTGACATCCCATTTATTAATTCTACTTAATTCGCGATTGGTGATTTTCACCGCATACTCAGTTTTTTATACACTAATACACTAATATTGAAAGGGTATACCCTACGGGAAATATAGATAGCGCTACCCGAGGTAGCACAAAAGCACCATATACCTGTGCTTCTTTTACGCTACTAAAAGAAGATAGAAATAATCATATATATTTTTATTTAATGAATTCCTGCGGTGTTTCAAAAAAATGTATCTAAATAAAAAGCTAATTTGAACTTAACATTATTTATTTCTTTTATATAGGTAATTTATATTATCGTAATAAAAATATCCTACCCTAGAAGCACTAAATATAGGGAAAGAGTAGCTTTCAGTACTACTGTAGCGTTACCTTCGGCAGTGTACGGCAGCGCTGCTTTCATAGGACATCCTGTGTAAAAATCGCACGAAGGTTCTTACGTACGTGCTGCGTTACCTTTTCACTGTCTTTCGTGATTCTACTATAGCGCTGAATTGGTTAATATAAGGGTAGCGCTTCCTTCGCGCTACTTAAGTCAGCAAATGTATAGCGCTACAAATGGATAGCGTCATCGCAATGGTAGCGCTTCTATGTCGTTTACAAAATCAGCTTAAGGGCAGCGCTTCCTCCCTAGGACATCATGTGTGAAAATCACATGAAGGTTCTTACGGATGGGCAGGGATATCTTATGGAAATGAGGCGATGCATTAGCGCTGATGCAGCGCTCTTTTTCCCGTAGGGTATTCAGTTTGGTACGCCGTTTGTAACACCCAGAAGGAAGCATCTCCGGTATGGAAAAGTATATATATTCTTAATCAGCATGACCTTCTGAGTCGATTTAGCGATGTCCGTCTGTCTGTCCCTCCATCTGTCTGTTGAATTCCCTACTACTTAAACAATTGAAGAGTTAGATAAATGAAACTGTGAAGCTATTAAATGAAATGAATACCTACGCTATATGTGCTAAAAAAGGTTTTTTTAGAAAATGTTAGACCACTTTTTAGAATAAAAACTAGTTGGAAAAGTTAAGTCACATGGGCGCGACTTAAATTTGGTCTGTCCCGACTTTTAAATTTATGCTAAATATCCTCACACTTAGAATAGTTTTCACATATCTGAATCCCATAAATTGATATCAAAATATAAAAAAACTAATAAATATTGATTTGATTCTGACCAGTATATCTCAAATTATCGTGAAGCCGGACAGATGGACGGACATGACTAAACGGACTCGGGTAGTGATACTGATCAAGAAAATATATACCTTTCCATACCGGCCACGCTTCCTAAGGGACGTTGCAATATCCGCACTAACTTAATATACCCTGTACATTCATTTTTTTATGAAGAGCATAGTTACAAATTACTAATTCTTTCCATCGGTTCTAATTTAGAATATGCCTATGTTTAAAATTCTTGTATATTTTACATATAAATTATTGTAAAATAGTAGTTTTCAACAGAATTCAAAAATAGGCAAAACAGAATAAGCATAATTTATGTAAATATGAAGTAATTATATTTCCAGATTACATGCATAATTATTATTATTAAATATTGATTATACACCGAATAAAATACTGTATAAAAATAAATAAATATGTTTTCAAAATGAACATATATTTTTTTTTTTAGAAATTAACCAACGCTCAGGTGATGCTTCCTATTCATGCAAAGCAGAGTGTTGATCGTAAGAAGGAATGATAGGTTAAAAGGAGGAGGGAACGATAGAGTAGTGTCGGTGAATGTTTGTTTTGAACTTGTCAATATCAAAAATGTCGGGAAAAACGGACGCAGGGTGATTGTTCCACAAACGTATCGTGCGACTGAAGAACGAATTCTCTCTATAATGCGTGGTTCTGTTGGGAGCCGAGTGGACTACGAAGGGGTTTGGTTTGACAACCGAGTAGAACGAGAGAACACACGACCTGGTGGAATCAGGCCATGTATTTCCCTCGAACACTTGCCGTTGTAATTCCTATAAAACAGGCTTACACATCCAACGGTCCTTTGGTGCTCAAGAGAACCAATAGACGATGAAATATTTTCATCCCCTATTAAATATATCGCACGTTGTTGGATTCGGTCCACGAACTCCAAAGAGGATTTTGAGGCCCCTTCCCAAATGTGCGAATTATATTCCATCTTAGGCCGAATATAGGTAGTTTAGACAGTGCGTAAGTCAGCAGGAGTGAAGTATGTTTTACACTGTTTTAAAAAAAACCGAGGCACATGTCCGCTTCACACATTTAATATGTGGTCATTCCAACGGAGATTACATTGAATTGATATGCCCAGAACGTCAAGAGCAGCTGATTGCGCAATATCCACAGCACCTATATTGAGGGGAGGGAGGGGAGGGAGGGGTGAATCCTTTCTTTTTTGAGATAACAGACAACATTGGGTCTTGCTTGCATTAAAATCTACTCTATTTACAACACCCCACTCGGAGATTGATTTAAGGTCATTATTAAGTGAGTCATTCATAGTGCGTCGTTTACTCTCAATCTCCAAAGAGTTTGGGCGCTTGTTGAACGAATATGAATGACAAATATTACTGTCATCTGCAAAGGAATGAATTGGGTTCTGGGTCAATGACAAAAGGTCATTGATAAATACCAAAAATATGGACGGGAATGGGACGGAACCCTGCGGAACTCCAGAATTTATGGAATGTTGTTCCGAAAGAACACCATCCATCGCAACTCGTATTGAACGACACTTTTGAGGTAGTTTGACATTTGACTACCATAAAAAAGGAAAATGTCGTAATTTTTCCTTACTCTCGATTTCCACAACAATTAAGTAAATTTAATGATGTAAAAAGTGTGAACTTAAATATTACGTTTTAGTGGTAAAAGTGATAAGAGTAAATAAATAAAACTTCCTTGGATTGAAATTATCAACACGTGATGGAAAATATTTATTTTCAGAGTTTACTTTGATGGCAGCATCGTCGGACGGACTTGGTTCTTCTGCCAAAAAATCTCAAGTCGTAAAATTTTACTTTCGAAAGATTTATAAAGACGATGGCGATGTATAACCAGGATACCGTTTTAATTCTAGAATAAATAAAAAAACATTTGATTCATTTTCTTTCAATTCAATAAAAAATACTCAGCGAATTCTAATGGAGTACCTTTTCCAAATATTCATCAACTATCTTCCTATTTGTAAGATGTTTAATTGATGGTTGCTATACATAATCGTAAATTTGAATTATGGTTGCTAGCAATATTTATCGTATTTGCGGATGTTTGAGAGATGGTTGTCTTAAATACGATCTAAATAATTTGTTAATAACTTGATATTTAGGGCGATATTTCTGGTTATCATCGTTGTTTTCTTAGTGTGTAAACGAAGTCTTTCGGTATCAGCATTCTTGTTAGAACGCCAAGTCTGAAAGGCTTCCCCTTTCAACCTGACTGCAATCCTGCAAGTCTCATTAAACCAAGAGTGGTCCTTGGGTTTAATGCTAATCTTTTTAGAAGGTATGAAGGACCGCATACCTAATAAAATAATATTTTTTATCATTAAAGCCGAGGCATTTATGTCTCTGTCTGCGAAACACAATTTCCAATTAAAGTTGCGAAAAAAATCATTTAACGCAACCCAATTTGCTTTTTCGTAAAGCCATACAGTCCTCTTCGTGTCTTTAATCGAAGAGGCGCGTATAGATAGAAAAGGTCTTTCTGGTTTTGACCACCGACGCGTGGGAGGTACGTCGGTTCCTTCACCAATTTAGTGAGTTGATTGCACTCTGCAAACAGCTCAACATAACAACCCTCCTGTGTTGGAAGACCCGAGTGGCTCAACCAAGTGGTGTTGTGCACATTAAAATCGCCGGCAACGACAATTTCACTGCCTGGGAATTGCTCCAATATATTTGAAATCGAATCAGATAAGGCATCCAGCTTATTACAGGTGGAAACCCTATCTAGATTCGGACTCCTATAAAGAAAGCACAAGTGCATGATGTGTGTTTGGGTTTTGAATTTAATCCAAATTGTATTAAATTCGCTATCCGACACACTATGTTGTTGCTGCAGTTGATATACAACGTCACTCCGAATAAAAAGAGCGAGCCCCCTATGGGCAGAAAATAATGGCCTTAAGTGATACCCAGGTATTTGAAAATCCAACGTATCTGCATCCTCACTAAACTGGGTCTCACCAAGTGTCATTATTTGTGGCCTATTGACGGACACATACGCATATATAGAGAAGAAATTCGTTCTCTGCCCACGAATGTTGCAAAAATCTATGCGAAATGTTTGCGACATTTTTCCTACTGAGCAACTTCAAAACAAACATACATACTACCAGCGCGCTGCAGTTGAACAGACAGATGAGAGCGAAAGCCGTGGTGAGTGTTATGCCTTCACCACGGCGTAGATCACGCACTCACTGCAGTATCAACTGAGTATGCTAGTAGCGTGGAGTAGGATGGGGGAGGGAGGGAATACGGCAAGAAACCTGTGCAATTGCAGCAAAGATTATAGAAAAACCCTTTGCGTTGGAAATTGTAGCCGCGGTAGCTCAGTGGTGAGGGCGTTGGACTGCGAGCCGAAAGGTTCCCGGTTCAACCCTGGACTGGGGCTAACAACATCTTTTCATAGAAACATTTTTCTATACCGCGCTACCTCTCGTCAGTAAATGGAAAACCTACGAGAGTAAAACCATTGCTATGAAAAGCTCTCACCCGCCGTTCGGATTCGACAATAAACTGTAGGTCCCACCACTTTGAGTACAAATATAACACGCACAGCTCAAAATGGTGAGAGAGCTTGGCCGAAGTTCTATACAGGACTGTAGCGCCAAACTATTATTATTATTGGCAATTGTAAATAACAGCGAGTGCAGCAACTCAGCAGGCACCGCAAAACCGGTTCACTTTATTTGTTGTTGTTATTGTAGAGAGTTTTGTTATATTTAGTTATATTTAGTAGTTGTTTATGTATGGAAAATAATTACATAATTTGAATGCATTGCTATTATGTATTAAATACACCTAGGGTATACGCAATAAACGGGTATGGCTCGTTCCACACCAAATCGACCAAAAAAAAGTAAATTTTCAGATTTCACCTTTACGATTTAAATGAAATTTGGGCAGCTGATAAAGCTCATTGGGATATGCATTGACCAATTTTTTTTTTTTGATTTTTATATTGTTGTTGACATTTCAATATCTCTTAAAGTAGAAATGATAGAAACTCCGTTGATGCTCGTTTTAAAGGTAATAGGCTTTAAGAAAAATTAAGTTGTAAATTCTAAACTTTCATTGCAATCGAATGGCCCTTATACGCAATATTTCTTTCAATTGTCAAATGTTTTTCCGATATGTTTTTTAAATATTTAAATCCAAACACGAACAAATTTTGATTTTATTAGACTATTTTTGGAGTATTTTTTTAGCATTTCGGATCTAATGATAAATAATTTGCTTTATGGTTATGCACAGCATAGTTTTAACTAACTAACGATCAAAATTTTAACTTTTTATACCCTACACCATGTGGTACATGGTACTTTGTGCAGATATTGTAACGCCCCTTAGGAGACGTGGCCGGTATGTAAAAGTATATATATATATATATATATATATATATATATATATATATATATATATATATATATATATATATTCTTGATATGCATCACCACCCGAGTCCGTTCAGCCATGTTCGTCAGTCTGTCCGTCTGTCCGTCCGTCTGTCTTGCTGCCGCATACACAAAAAATTGAGATATACTTATCCGAATGCCAAGAAATTTCGATTCAATATGTTTTAGGCAAAAGTTGGATCTGGGTTTGAAAATGAACCAAATCGGTCAACGGACACGTCCACTTCCCCTACAAGTCACTCTTTTGGAACCAATAACTCGAAAAGTATTACATATATATTTATAAAATTTAAAACGTATTCCCAAAATGAGCGTGATCCGCCCACATAGTGGAATTTTTAGTAATAAATTATTGAAAATTATCCCACAAAATAATACCACTAATATATTCACCAGGAGTGTAGGGTATACCATAGTTGGGTCCGACCGACCTAAGTTTAAAACTCATTTCAACGCATTTTCCTTCCAATACTGTTAAAAGTTGTACACATAAATTATTGAAAAAAGTAGTTTTAATAATAATATTTCTCAAAACGACTACTTAATATAAAAAATAAACTGAGTATGCAATAAAAATTAGCATACTTTAAAATATGATGTTGTGATATTTTCAAATTATAGGCATAAGTATATTTATTGAAAATGTATTACATAACAGAATTAATAATTTATGTTCACACGGCATATATCAAAAAGTAGATCAATTAAAAAAAAAGTTAGTGATCTATATATATGTGTGACAAATATGTATTCATACAAAAACAAAGTAGTTTTTTGTATTAATGGAGTACTCAAAATGTAAAAAATTGACAATATAGGGGGCATTCTACGTCAATTCGCCGAGCTTTGACCCCTCTCCGATTGGCTTTGCACCACAGCATCCAAAAACTGCCTCCTTAAAATTCTGAAAAAAATCTAGGTCTAAAAATCTAGTTCAGTGAACTGCCACGCCTACCTGTCATATAATCATAATATTTCATCAGCCATGACTCCGTTTCTATATTAGATATCGCGATGAAATGTTTGATGTTTTAATTATTTTGTAAGAATCAGTAATTATACGAAATTAAATAGTGATCGGTCTACTACAAGGCCTACCTACCATATAAATTCAACATATCATTAGTCATACGATATACTATGCGATATATGATGATTACCATTATAGACATATAGTATACCCTGCTCTTCCTCTTTTCATAGATACCAAATTAAATACATATTGTAGCACTTATGTATGTCAAGTTTTTTGGCAGGTAGACGTCGACGTAGGCCGATCACAACAATTTTTAGTAAAATGTTTTGTTTTTATATTATATGATGTTGGACAATACTTCAACAATTATATCTTAAAAGTTATACCGTGTTAACTATAAATGTTATATGGCAACTAGGAGTAGCAGTTGATAATAACCGCCCATTTTGTGTAACACGATTTGTACTTAAGACATATGAGTATATACCCGTTTTTATTGATGTATCTCAAACCAATCCAAAATTATGGCGATTTATATACTAAAAAACAGGATTTTCAAAGTTAAGGAAAACATAGAGGCAAATTCTTACCACTGCAAATCAAAGAGGAATGATCTTTGTCAAGAATTTATGTACATTTTTTCAGAATTTAAAAAATGCAGTTTTTGGATGCTGTGGTGCAATCATGTTTTTAGAGTTTGCTAAGGGGTAGCCGCGGTAGCTCAGTGGTTAGTGCGTTGGACTGCGAGCCGAAAGGTCTCCGGTTCAAGCCTGGACTGGGGCAAACAACATCTTTTAATAGAAACATTTTTCTATACCGCGCTACCTCTCGTCAGTAAATGGCAAACCTACGAGAGTAAAACCATTGCCTATGAAAAGCTCTACCCGCCATTCGGATTCGGCAATAAACTGTAGGTCCCACCACTTTGAGTACAAATATAACACGCACAGCTCAAAATGGTGAGAGAGCTCGGCCGAAGTTCTATAAAGAACTGTAGCACCAAACTATTATTATTATTAAGGGGTTAAAGGGGGTGCGATAGAAAACTGAAAAAATAAATTCAAACTTCATTGACCAATAATAAAAACTGTAAAGTGCCAATTTGACACTTACAAGAACTAAATACGTAAAACAATAACCACAACCATAGCATGTCAACAACAACAAAAACAACAGCATCGACCATAGCATAGCATCAAAACAATAACAACAACTATAGCAAGGCAACAACAACAAAAATAGCACGAGGCAGCATTGAAGTTGACAAACAAATTCATGCAACAACAACCACATTGGTACGGAAGAAGAACAAGAGTGCACAATTTGTATAAAAGGCGGTAGTCACCACAGACAGGCAGGCAGCCGCTTGCGGATCTTCGTGGCGTTCACTTCTGCCCGTCATAGTTGAACTGAACAGTGACTCCTCTTTAGCTTTACGCCGAGTGCACTGTTTATACTCGTGGAACCTAGCTTTACACCGAGTGTACTCTTTATACTCGTGTAGGTGGATCTTTCCACTTAGGGTCCTTTAGCTTTACGCCGAGTGTACTCTTTATACTCGTGTAGGTGGATCTTTCCCTATAGAGACATAGCTTTACGCCGAGTGTACTCTTTATACTCGTGTAGTTGGATCTTTTCACTGAGGGTCCTTTAGCTTTACGCCGAGTGTACTCTTTATACTCGTGTAGGTGGATCTTTCCGCTGTTAGGTTCTTCACACTAGGTACTCGCCAAGGACACGACAGACGCGTGCCAGACCCTTTTGGAGGAAGCCGCTCGCCATCGTTGGAAACCAACAGGATACATCATGATTTCACCCATTTACGCAAAATATATGAATTGGCAGGAGCCGCCAAGTGCGCATCAACAACACAAGTGAAGATAGCCCACGAGGCGAATTAGAAGATAGCCCACAATTTGAATTCGTCGCAATTTTTTTTTTGTTGCTTAAAAGTACAAAATATCATTGTTTTATAAATAAGTTCCATTTTTTATGCAATTAAATGATCATTAATGCAGTTAAAATACCAAAAACTATACATTTTGAACGAATTAATTGACTTTCAGTGCACTTCAAGTGGCCACAATGCAGATTGTGTTGCAATACTAAATTTTAGAATCCTAAAATAACTTAATAGTATAACAAAGGCATTAGAAGATATTTTTGGGGTCGGTCCACCTCAGAATTAAGTGAAAACCTATATAAAACCGATGTAAAATCACAAAAACACGTATTTTTCATAAGGTACTCATATTGAAATCGATTTTCCGAGACTTTAAGAAAAAACCTCATCAAGAATTTTTTTTTATATAAAGCTAATAATTTAAGGAAACATATTCTATATTCGCTATATATGATTTCAGGGGACATCGTACCGAAATCGAGCACTGAATTTGAAATATTAGTTTTATGATACAAAATTTAGGGTGTTATATTTGAATGAACATTTTAAGAGTTATGAATATTTTCTAACCGTGTATTTTTTTTTGTAAATACCCAAACTAATACAAAACTTTTCTGAAACCAACATATATCCGATTTAGGGGGATATATATAAATCGGGCGTTGAACATAACATGTATTCCACTTATTATTATTATTTTCTATTTTAAACCACATATTTGAATATGAAAAAAGTACCGAAAACGTAAACGGATTTTCAATATTTTTAATTCTAATGAAAGATTGCTTAATTATCTTACTTTAAGCAATCTTACACAATTTATTTTGATCTACTTTTTTCATGTTAATGACAAGATTTAGAAGTTATGTCCCCTAAACAGATGGTACTCCGACTCTATAAAAGTTGTAGAATACCATGTTCGATTGTTTAAAATTAAATACACAGCGAAAAAATCATTTAAAATACAAAAATAGTACTTCAATATTAGTGTAAATTTTGTGAAAAATAAAAAAATCTAGACTTTTTTTTAACATCAATTTTAACCATGAATAACTCAAAATAAATTGTGTACTGCTACTTTTAAAAAAATTAAAGTAAGATAATTAAGCAATCTTTCATTAGAATCAAAAATATTGAAAATACGTTTACGTTTTCGGTACTTTTTTCATATTCAAATATGTGGTTTAAAATAGAAAATAATAATAATAAGTGGAATACATGTTATGTTCAACGCCCGATTTATATATGATCCCCCTAAATCGGATATATGTTGGTTTCAGAAAAGTTTGTACACGGTTAGAAAATATTCATAACTCTTAAAATGTTCATTCAAATATAACACCCTATATTTTGTATCATAAAACTAATATTTCAAATTCAGTGCTCGATTTCGGTACGATGTCCCCTGAAATCATATATAGCGAATATAGAATATGTTTCCTTAAATTATTAGCTTTATTTAAAAAAATGAAGTTTTTACATGAAGTTTTTATACTAATTTACAGATTTTAACCCAGTAAGAAACTTCCACACCGTGTAGTTTTAAATTCGTTTTACCTAAGATTTAGGTGAAATACATAGAAAAAAAATTGTAATAACTGCAAAATATGTGAATTGGTCATAAGGTACTCATAATGAAATCGATTTTTCGAGACTTTAAGAAAAAACCTCATCGGAATTTTTTTTTAAAGAAAGCTAATAGCATATTAGCATATTCTTTATTCAACATATACGATTTCAGGGGACATCGTACTGAAATCGAGCACTGAATTTGAAATATTAGTTTTATCATACAAAATATACGGTGTTACATTTGAATGAATATTTTAAGAGTTATGTATATTTTCTCACCGTATATTTTTTTTTTTTTTGCAAATACCCAATACTAACACAAAACTTTTCTAAAAGCAACATATATCCGATTTATGGGAGATCATATAGAAATCTGGCGTTGAACATAAAATGGGGTTATTAAACTTATTATTTTTTTTTGTTTTAAACCATATATTTGAAGATGAAAAAAGTATAGAAAACATAAACGGATTTTCAATATTTTTGATTCTAATGAAAGATTGTTTAATTACCTTACTTTTATTTTTTAAAAAGTACCAGCCCACAATTTATTTTGAGTCCTTCATTGTTAAAATTGATATTAAAAATAGGTTAAAAATAGGTCCACAAATTTCAATTTATATATTTTCAAATATTTTGCATTATTACGGATTTATTCTAGATATACCCACAAACTGTGAGATATTCACACCCTGTGGAGCGCTGTTTTGTTCGTGTATTTGGTACATACAGTGCGCAAGCAAAATTGGATTATATCAAATGTCGTAACCATTTCGAAAAAACGATAGATGACGTTTTTGGGAGTGAATGTGGTTTTTTTTGCAAATAAAAAATGAATAATTTATGATTTCATAGTTTATATTGAATTAAAAATAATACGACTGTAATTATTATGCTTGATACACACTTATTATACCTATGAAATATGTGTTGCTACGGTTAGTGCTGCTACAAGACTTTTCTTCTGTTGTGTTCACTGCATACTTTTCGTCGACGCAACAAGAAACATATGAGAATGGAAGAACACAAGCATACAAGCTTGGGATAGAATTTTTCGCGGGATGTTTTTTGTACGACAAAAAAACGTTGGAGTGCTTGTACAAGAAGTTGTTGTTGCCAACTGATGGCTGTACTATAATACATACAGGCAGTGTGTTTATGCGTCTGTCACTTGTCATGCGATATATAGGGTAGCAACGAAAAATAAAATATTCCTATAAGAAATATGACTTTATTTTGTTGTATATTTATACCCTACACTAAGAGTGAAAGGGTATATTCAGTTTGGTACGCCGTTTGCAACACCCAGAAGGAACCATCTCCGGTATGGAAAAGTATATATATTCTTGATCAGCATGACCTCCTGAGTCGATTTAGCGATGTCCGTCTGTCCGTCTGTCTGTCTGTTGAAATCCATACTACTTTTAAAATTGAAGAGCTAGATAAATGAAACTTATAACTTAGATTACTAATATACCTACGCTGTATGTGCGAAATTGGCGAGATCGGTCCATTGTGACCTATGATCCGACCACTTATGTTCAAATACCTCATATAAAATGTACATATAAAGAACAATTTTTATGTATACGTGCTTAGGTAAACTTTTTTGGTCAAATATATATTGATATCATGCTCAAATACATGATAATAACATTAATAAATAATTTCCGGCGAAAAGACTTGTGATTCACAAAAAAAAAATCGAAATTCGGTACACCTACCCATTTGTAAATATGGGTATCAAATGAATGGAAATTCTTCAGCGATTGAATGTTTGTAGTTATTTTCAGGGTTCGTATACCCTGGTGACCTATATATCACTTTGAATGGTAACCACACATATTAGTAAGGTATTTTTAGTCGGCTTAGACCGACTATAATTTTGATAATCCTAACTATCATAATTACACCTACTTTAAAATTTCCCATGTGATCTAACCTTCCCAATTGGTTATGTATACGTGTTTAGGTAAACTTTTTTGGTCAAATATATATTGACATCATGCTCAAATACATGATAATAATGTTTTCCGGCGAAAAGACTTGTGGTTCACAAAAAAAAAATCGAAATTCGGTACACCTACCCATTTGTAATCATGGGTATCAAATGAATGGAAATTCTTCAGCGATTGAATGTTTGTAGTTATTTTCAGGATTCGTATACCCTGGTGACCTATTTATCACTTTGAATGGTAACCACATATATGTGTAGGGTATTTATAGTCGGCTTAGACCGACTAAAATTTTGATAATCCTAACTATCATAATTACACCTACTTTAAAATTTCCCATGTGATCTAACCTTCCCAACTGGTTTTGCATTCTTGAAGGGCTTCATAATATTTCTGTTGAAAATTTATTGTTGTTTCCAAGACAGTAGTCGAATGTGTAACACTGATTAAATCTAGTCTGAATAAAGAAGAAAATAAAAGTAGAAAAACAAATAATTAATATATATAAATTATAATTATGCATTTATGGATGAATTTTAATATGATTTAATAGTTCCTTATATTAAATAATCAATATTACGATTGTACATATTAAAACTAAAAGTATTATGCTGATACCTATTAATAATACATTTAAAATATCTTGGGATTTGGATAGTTTAAAAATATGTACATTTTGTTGAGATGCAATATAATTAATTGTATCTGTGGGGTATGTTTTATTACTATAAACGGGATTAAGTTTAACAATAATTAATGTCTGATTGAAATAGTAAAAAACATTTTTATGAGTGGAGGTATAATTATAATTAAAATTAATTTTAAAATCTTCTGTTGGCAGTTCATAGGTTGGTATGATGTTTTGAGTTGCACTTAAATTTTTTTTTTATTTTAATGATTTGATTTCTCATAATTTGAATTGAAAGTAGAGAAAGTGGAATATATTGAGAAAAAAAATAAAATCTCTTAAATCAAGTAATGCGTATGAGACGAGACAATCCGAGATCTTGCTTTCGATTTTATTCCCTGAACATATTTTAGAATATAAATTCCTTGTGATATCGATGTATTTCATAATATTTTGAATTCTTTAAACAGATTTGTTATATTGTAAAATTTTATAATTGAAAATCACTAATGACTGATTTTATTATGAGCATTTATTTTAAGGTGATTTTATTTTAAGGTAATGAACTCTTTCGGTGCCGTGACGTATCCTCAATACCGAAAGGATACCGAAAGGATACGTGCGTGTATGTATTCTAGTACAGCCATCAGTTGGCAACAACATCTTCTTGTACAAGCAAACCAACGTTTTTTGTCGTACAAAAAACTGCCCGCAAAAATTCTATCCCAAGCTTGTATGCTTGTGTTCTTCCATTCTCATATGTTTCTTGTTGCGTCGACGAAAAGTAAGCAGTGAACACAACAGAAGAAAAGTCTTGTAGCAGCACTAACCATAGCAACACATATTTCTTAGGTATTAGTAGTGTGTATCAAGCATAATAAGTTTTTTCGAAATGGTAACGACATTTGATATAATCCAACAATTGCTCAACGGCAGATTTCTATATGATCTCCCCTAAATCGGATATATATTGCGTTTAAAATAGTTTTGTATTAGTATTGGGTATTTGCAAAAAAAAAAAAAAAAAAATACACGGTTAGAAAATATACATAACTCTTAAAATATTCATTCAAATGTAACACCGTATATTTTGTATGATAAAACTAATATTTCAAATTCAGTGCTCGAGTTTAGTACGATATCCCCTGAAATCGTATATGTTGAATATGGAATACATTTCCTTATGCTATTAGCTTTCTATAAAAAAAATACCGATAAGGTTTTTTCTTAAAGTCTCGGAAAATCGATTTCAATATGAGTACCATATGACCAATTCACATATTTTGCAGTTATTACAATTTTTTTCTATGTATTTCACCTAAATCGGTAAAACGAATTTAAAACTGTTTACAAATGTTACAAGATATTTCATAAAAAAATTACACGGTGAGAAAATTTCTTACTGGGTTAAAATCTGTAAATTAGTATAAAAACTTCATGTAAAAAAAACTTTTTTCATGTTAATGACAAGATTTAGAAGTTATGTCCCATAAAGTGGTGGTTATTTTAAATTAAATACACAGTGAAAAAATCATTTAAAGTACAAAAATAGTACATCAATATTGGTGTTAATTTTGTGAAAAAAAAAAAAAATTTAGACTTTTTTTTTAATATCAATTTTAAACAAGGGTTGAAACCTAAACGTATAACGGTTTCGATTTCGGTTTCGGTTTTGGTTACGGTTTCGGTTTTAGGTATTTATTACGAAACGGTTTCGGTATACCGGTTCCAAGTTACGGTTTCGGTTTTTGTATAAAATTTCTTTTTTTGCATAATTTTCAAATAATTTAACATTGTTTATATTGTGCTAAGTTATGTTCAAATTGTTATATTGGGGTAAAGTGGGAAACGTAATTTAACAATGTTTGTTGTTATTTTAGTGAAAATTTTGTGTTATATGAATATTCAATCGTGTCCACAAGTCAATGAAAAGTAATATTTTGACTTCACCTGAGATATCTGAATTGCAGAGGAGAGCCGAGAAGCGAATACATCGGTAAATGTTCTTAAACTTCATGAAAAAAAGAAGAATTATGTATAATTTCCATCCATAAAACCAAAGAAATTAAATTTCAAAAATTCGGTGAAGTTACGGTTTAAATCCTTGACTCAAAATATATTGTGGTCTGGTACTTTTTAAAAATTAAAGTAAGATAATTAAGCAATCTTTCATTAGAATCAAAAATATTGAAAATCTGTTTACGTTTTCTATACTTTTTTCATCTTGAAATATGTGGTTTAAAAAAAAAATTAATAACAAGTGAAATAACCACATGTTATGTTCAACGCCCGATTTCTATATGATCTCCCCTAAATTGTATATATGTTGGTTTCAGAAAAGTTTTGTATTCGTATTGGGTATTTACAAAAAAAATACACGGTGAGAAAATGTTCATAACTCTTAAAATATTCATTCAAATATAACACCCTATATTTTGTATCATAAAACTAATAATTCAAATTCAGTGCTCTATTTCGGAGTGATGTCCCATGAAATTATAGATATCGAATAAAGAATATGTTTCCTTATACTATTAACTTTCTATAAAAAAAATCCCGATGAGGTTTTACTTAAAGTCTCGGAAAATCGATTTCAATATGAGAACCATATGAACAATTCACTTATTTTGCAGTTATTACTATTTTTTTCTATGTATTTCACCTAACTCTGAGGTAAAACAAATTTAAAACTATTTATAAATGTTATCAGATATTTAAGAAAAAAATACACGGTGAGAAAGTTTCATACTGGCTCAAACTCTGTAAATTTGTCTAAAAACTTCATGTAATATATACTTTTCTCATGTTTATGGCCAGATTTTAAAGTTATGGCCCCTGTACTGGTGGTATACCGACTCTACACAAGTTGTAGAATACCATGGTCGATTGTTTAAAATTAAATACACAGTGAAAAAATCATTTAAGGTATAAAAATACAAATGTCACACCCTATATTTTGTATCATAAAACTAAAATTTCAATTTAAGGGCTCGATTTCGGTACGATGTCCCCTGAAATTGTATATGTCGAATATAGAATATGTTTTCTTATACTATTAGCTTTCTATAAAAAAAAATCCCGATGAGTTGAAATTGGATTTCAATATGAGTACCATATGACCAATTTACATATTTTGGAGTTATTACTATTTTTTTTATGTATTTTACCTAAATCTGAGGTTAATCGAATTTAAAACTGTTTACAAATGTCATTAGCTATTTCATAAAAAAATTACACGGTGAGAAAGGTTCTTTTTGGCTCAAAATCTATAAATTGGTATAAAATCTTCATGTAAAATATAATTTTTTCATGTTTTTGACAAGATTAAGAAGTTATGTCCCCTAAACTGATGGTACACCGACTGCATAAAAGTTGTAGAATACCATGTTTGATTGTTTAAAATTAAATACACAGTGAAAAAATCATTTAAAGTACAACAATAGTACATCATTATTGGTGTTAATTTTGTGAAAATAAAAAAATTTAGCCTTTTTTTAATATCAATTTTAACCATGAAGGACTCAAAATAAATTGTGGTCTGCTACTTATTAAAAAATTAAAGTAAGATCTTTCATTAGAATGAAACATTTTGAAAATCCGCTTATGTTTTCTATACTTTTTTCATCTTCAAATATGTGGTTTAAAGTCGCTGAGGATACCTCAGCTGAAAAATAAATTAACCTTACAAAACATATTAAGATATGAAACAAATAGAAGAGGGTCCGGGTCAAACCTCGGCGAATTGACGTGGAATGGCCCATTTAACAAATTTTCAAAAATTGTTCCATTATTCTTTCTTGGCCACAACTTACTTAAGTCTATCATCTCAGTCTATCATCTCATCTCTAATATTATCCTGTACATCAAAAATAACGGAAATTGAAATCATTCAACGGTGAATCGAAATATATTATGGACATTGATTTAACAACCAGATACATATATTTTATGTATTATATAAATACAAACATTCTGATTTGGGGTTTGCGAAAGGCTTGTAGAGTTGGTTTTTGTATAAGGCATATTTGGTTTGGGAACAAACTATACAATCTAGTGAACGAATATCGATATTCGAAATATTATCGAAAATATTTGAAATCGAATATTTTCAGTCGAAAGTGTATAAAATTCGTAGGTATTTTGTCGTAAACATTTTTATTCAAATACCAGTAATAGCACTGTTCTACAAGGATTTCAATCTGGAATGAAACCTATCAATTCTGGTTGATTTCGGTCTCCTGATTCTTGCTGTGTACTCAGAATTTTCCCTATACGTCGAGATTTTGCACAAAATCGAGTGAAAGTTGCAAAAAGGCCATTTTTGGTACTTTATATCGCAAGTTATCGCACGATTTCGACATTTTGCAGATGCAAACTTTATTACAAAATAAAATATGAACCTTGCCCTACAGATAATTGGCAAAAAAAATCTGTGTCCGGATATTAGTTTTTGCAAAAAATCGAAAAGAAATTTGTGTTACCAAAAAAGTGTGTCGAGAGAGTAATTTATCACAATTCTCTATGCTTTCTTAAAAAATATTTTAATATTAGTTCGCAATGTGTTTGGTGCCAAAATTTCGAAAAAATGTTTTAAACTTTATTTTACTGCCTTTTTTCGGAATATTTTTTAAAAATTTGTTTATGAAATATTTGATTAAAATGGAGGGAATTGCACGCAGGGATATAAAATTTCATACATATTTCATGTAGTGGTGCTAGATGCAAAATTGAACAAAATTCTTAGCATCTTATGTACACATTATGGGAAAACATGATGGGGAAAATTGCACTGCGTAATCTCCTGGTGTGTTTCTGATTCGGCAGGCTTTAATGGGTTAAAAAAATCAAATATACATCCGTCGTCAACGACGGCTGTATATTTGACATGAACAAAAATAAAAAATGCGACACCCTAGAGCTACTCTGTATCAAATTTAAATTTATAATATTGTATAGACGCGGATGTAGTTGTAATATGTATTGAAATTTTTATTTTAATTAATGGCAGATTTTGAACTATTTTTCGTAACAAAGATGAATTGTAAAATTTTTTAAAAATATGCCTTAATCATAATAATAAAACTCATCATCATAATAAAGTGATAATAAAATTGGTCGCGCAACGTTTGAAATCTAATTGAGAATAACATTTATTGTATATTTTCAACACAGAAAATTGTTTGACATTTAATGCGAAGTAAGTTTTTCTTATATTGTGAAAATAAAATTTTTAATCAAACAAAACAAAAAAATATAGGTATATATATTGCGTAGCCACTCTGTGAAATGAAAATAAAGGCACATTTTTTTTTTTTAAACAGATTTTAGAGGTCACTCAATCACTTGTTTTATTTTCAATTTTTTATATACTGAAAAATTTAAATACATAACAAAACTTTCATATTGTGGAAATTAATTAATTTTTTTAACATTTTTGAGTTTCAAAAAAGATTTCAATAATTTTAAAAAATGTTTCGTTTACATTAGATACGTTTAGTTAAACATTGTATGTCATTCGATCAAATTTTTTTAAAAGATGTAGATATTAAAATTGAAAATATATAAATTAAGTGTTTTATTTAGTTCGTGTGGTTTTATTTAGTACTCCAAAGTGAATGAATGGTGCAACTTTCCACAGTTAATATCCAGATTCAGTTCAGCTCACTTGATTCAATTATATTGTTTTTCAAAACACCAATGTTATAAATTTAATTTTGATAAAGAGTAGCTGTACGGTGTCGCATTTTTATATCCTACACTAAGAGTGAAAGGGTATATTCAGTTTGGTACGCCATTTGTAACACCCAGAAGGAAGCATCTCCTGTATGGAAAAGTATATATATTCTTGATCAGCATGACCTCCT
Source organism: Dryomyza anilis (assembly GCA_951804985.1). Lineage (NCBI taxonomy): Eukaryota > Metazoa > Arthropoda > Insecta > Diptera > Dryomyzidae > Dryomyza > Dryomyza anilis. The sequence goes on from OX638135.1 coordinate 50,637,302, forward strand.
GAGTCGATTTAGCGAAGTCCATCTGTCCGTATGTCCGTCTGTCTGTCTGTCTGTCTGTTGAAATCCCTACTACTTAAACAATTGAAGAGTTTAATGAAACTTATAATTTAGATTACTTATATACCTACGCTGTATGTGCGAAAAAATCGGTTCATGGTCAAATCGGCTTTTGAAAAATTTCAGTTCAGTCGCTCAGAAGCATTCATTTACGACGGATGTATTTTGATTTTTTTTAACCCATTAAAGCCTGGCGAATCAGAAACACAACAGGAGATTACGCAGTGCAATTTTCCACATCATGTTTTCCCATAATGAGTACATCAGATGCTAAGAATTTTATTCGATTTTGCATCTAGCACCACTACATTATATGAGTATGAAATTGTATATCTCTGCGTGCAATTCTCTCCATTTTAATCAAATATTTCATAACCAAATTTTAAAAAATATTCCGAAAATTTTCAGTAAGATAAAGTTTAAAACATTTTTTTGGAATTTTGACAGCAAACACATAGCGAACTAATATTAAAATGTTTTTTAAGAGAGATTCAGTTCAGCTCACTTGATTCAATTATATTGTTTTTCAAATCACCTAATCTGTCTGTTGAAGCGACTAGTGACATTTCTCTTTGAAAAACTAAATAAAAGTGAACTATAGTAATAGTAGTAATAATGGCTATGATAATTAACATTAAATTCCAAAATAGTGAGTGATGACATTTATTTGATGAGCAAGCAAATACCTAATGAATGACTATTTTATAGCGGGAAATAAGGTTTTATAAGAAGTTACGCGCTTTTAATGTGATTTTTTTGTTGTTCATAGCGACGGGAAAGTAGTGAACAACCATCATTTTTTGTTAGAGAGTAAATGTTATATTCAAAAAATGTATTTAGTTTAAACTAGTTTATGATAAACTTCATCTTCGTTACGAAAAATAGTTCCAAATCTGACATTAATTAAAATAAAATGTTCAATACATATTACAGCTACAGCCGCGTCCAACCAATGTTATAAATTTAATTTTGATAAAGAGTAGCTGTACGGTGTCGCATTTTTATACCCTACACTAAGAGTGAAAGGGTATATTCAGTTTGGTACGCCGTTAGTAACACCCAGAAGGAAGCATCTCCTGTATGGAAAAGTATATATATTCTTGATCAGCATGACCTCCTGAGTCGATTTAGCGAAGTCCGTCTGTCCGTATGTCCGTCTGTCTGTCTGTCTGTTGAAATCCCTACTACTTAAACAATTGAAGAGTTGAATGAAACTTTTAATTTAGATTACTTATATACCTACGCTGTATGTGCGAAAAAATCGGTTCATTGTGACCTGTGATCTGACCATTTATATTTTAATACCTCATAATTTACATCTACAGATCAATTTTACTGTATACGTGCATAGGTAAATTTTTTTGGTCAAATATATATTGAAATCATGTTCAAATACATGAAAACAATGTTTTCCGCCGATACGACTTGTGGTTCCAAAAAAAATCGAAATTCGGTACACCTACCCTTTTGTAAATATGGCTATCAAATGAATGGAAATTCTTCAGCGATTGAAAGTGTGTAAATATTTTCAGGATTCGTATACCCTGGTGACCAATATACCCACATATGTGTAGGGTATTTATAGTCGGCTTACACCGACTATAATTTTGATAATCCTAACTATCATAATAACACCAATTTTAAAATTTCCCATGTGATCTAACCTTCCCAACTGGTTTATTTTTGTTCATGTAAAATTTTTTAAAATTTCAGTTCAGTCGCTCAGAAGCATTCATTTACGACGAATGTATTTTGATTTTTTTAACCCATTAAAGCCTGGCGAATCAGAAACACAACAGGAGATTACGCAGTGCAATTTTCCACATCATGTTTTACCATAATGAGTACATCAGATGCTAAGAATTTTATTCGATTTTGCATCTAGCACCACTACATTATATGAGTATAAAATTGTATATCTCTGCGTTCAATTCTCTCCAGTTTAATCAAATATTTCATAACCAAATTTTAAAAAATATTCCGAAAATGTTCAGTAAGATAAAGTTTAAAACATTTTTTTGGAATTTTGACAGCAAACACCTAGCGAACTAATATTAAAATGTTTTTTAAGAGAGCTTAGAGAATTGTGATAAATTACTCTCTCGACACACTTTTATGGTAACACAAATTTCTTTTTGATTTTTTGCAAAAACTAATATCTGGGCACAGAATTTTGTTTGCCAATTATCCGTAGGGCAAGGCTCACATTTTATTTTGTGATAATGTTTGCATCTGCAACATGGCGATATCGTGCGATAACTTGCGATATAATGTACCAAAAACGGCCTTTTTTGCAAATTTGACTCGATTTTGTGCAAAATCTCGACGTATAGGGAAAATTCTGAGTACGCAGCCAGAATCAGGAGACCGAAATCAACCAGAATTGATAGGTTTCATTCCAGATTAGGCCAACAACCCTCAATTTGTAGAACAGTGTAATTAGTATATATGTTAATAAAACGAATGCGTAATAACTGAATTTAAGATTATAAGAAGCAGAGACGAAATCGATGAATGGTGCCCCGGAAGAACTTGGTTTAAGGTAAATAAAATAAATGGTAATGTAAAAGTAAATATATAAATAATAAATAACAAAACGAAATAAATAACAACCAGTTGGAAAGGTTAGATCACATGGAAAATTTTAAAGTAGGGACAATTTATAGTAGGTGTTATTATGATAGTTAGGATTATCAAAATTATAGTCGGTCTAAGCCGACTATAAATACCCTACACATATGTGTGGTTACCATTCAAAGTGGTATATAGGTCACCAGGGCATACGAATCCTGAAAAAACTACAATCTTTCAATCGCTGTAGAATTTTCATTCATTTGATACCCATATTTACAAATGGCTAGGTGTACCGAATTCCGATTTTTTTTTTGAACCACTAGTCGTTTCGCGGGAAAACATTATTTCCATGTATTTGAGCATGAAGTCAATATATATTTGACCAAAAAGTTTACCTAAGCACGTATACAGTAAATTTGATCTGTAGATGTAAATTTAATATGAGTTATTTGAATATAAATGGTCAGATCACAGGTCCCAATGGACCGATCTCTCCAATTTTCGCACATACAGCTTAGGTATATAAGTAATATAAATTATCTCACTCGGAACCAAGTATTAATTTGGAAGACGAGTGGAAATTATGTTTGCTTGACAATTTATAGCATTTTATATAGGCGGTATTTGGTAAGTTAGAATTTTTTAAATAGGCTTACAAATCATCAGAACTATTAGCAGGGTCAATTTTGGAGACAAAAATATGTTTAACTGCTCTAAGTGTATTTATGTTTGTTACAAGAGGTACCGAACGTAAAGTAGTGTCAGTTGTGCTGGTATTAGTAGAAGAAGTGAGTTCAGGAGGAGAACTATTGTTGTTGCTTGGAATAAAACAGGAATTGTTAGAAAAGGATACTGTAGTGTTTGGAAGAAAATCTGTGGGTAGTGTATGGGAAGAAAAATTAGTATTATTAGGTGAGCAAATTGTACTTTGAGTGTGGTTAGATGGACTACTATTTATACGTTTAGATGATGGAGGTAGGGAAATAGATACCATTAATAATCTTTTACGTTTATTATTTTTATTATTTGTTTTATTCCTGTTGTTAACACTACTTATAGGTGGTGAAACAATGATAGGAAAGTCAGTGTTAGTTTCTGCATCATGCATTTCGACATTAATAGATCCACTACTATTATTGAAAACTATGAATTTAGGTGTATAGTAGAACTTTCGTTAATACCAACACATTTAGTTGACCGCAAAGAACGAAACAACTAAACATAGACCCCAATGCTGAGGTGACTATGCAATGCTTGTTTAAGGATCAATTCGTCATATTAGATGTCAAAGAGGACATTGTTAATAAAAATCAAAAATTAATCGGTTTATGGCGCAAAAACGCACAGTATTACACGTACCCGATAGTTACTTTTTTATACAACACAATAGAAGCATACGTAAAATACGCACTGTTGCAATTGTAGGCAGTTGCGCTCTAGCGAATAAAGCAAAAAACGGAGACGAAAAATATAGCACTAACAAAACTACAGGTGAACTTTGTACGAAGCACAAGAAATCACTGCATTAATATTATTTATATTAGTTACTAATATTATTAAGTCAAAACTAAACAAATTAGCAGGATTATAAGCAGGGTTCGTAGAATATTCATAAAAACATTCATTCTACAAAGAATATTCTCTCTGTGAATTTTTCATTTCATTCATTCGCGAATTTTTGATTTTTTTTTAAATTCTTTGAATTTCAGTCTCTCGCGAATTTATGAAATGAGAAATTCATGTATATATATGTTCTTGATTAAAAAAGAATATTCCGAATAATTCTTTTATATTCCTATTTCATTCATTTTATTGCATTTTTGGATTCATTGCGATTTAGCAGAAACCATTTGCGTTATAGACATTTTTTTGGACAAATCGGTTCCATTGGGATTTGGCCAGAACCTGTTTGCGTCATTGGAAGTTTTTTGAGTGAATCTGTTCCAATGTGATTTGGCCAGAACCCAACTGCGTCATTGGACTTTTTTTTTTTGACAAATTGGTTCCATTGGGATTTGGCCAGAACTCAACTGCGTCATTCGAAATTTTTTTGGACAAATCGGTTCCATTGGGATTTGGCCAGAACCTAACTGCGTCATTGGACATTTTTTTGGACAAATCGGCGTCATTGAAATTTTTTTTTTGACAAATCGGTTTCATTGGGATTTGGCCAGAACCCGCTTACGTCATTGGACATTTTTTTGGACAAATTGGACGCAGTTGGGTTCTGGAACCAATTTGTCAAAAAAAAGTCCAATCACGCAGTTAGGTTCTGGCCAAATCCCAATGGAACCAATTTGTCAAAAAAAAAGTCCAATGACGCTGTTGGGTTCTGGCAAAATCCCAAAGGAACCGATTTGTACCCAAAAAAAATGTCCAATGACGCAGTTGGGTTCTGGTCAAATCCCATTGGAACAGATTCACTCAAAAAAGTTAGAATGACGCATACATATACATATACATATACATATACATATACATATACATATACATATACATATACATATACATATACATATACATATACATATACATATACATATACATATACATATACATATACATATACATATACATATACATATACATATACATATACATATACATATACATATACATATACATATACATATACATATACATATACATATACATATACATATACATATACATATACATATACATATACATATACATATACATATACATATACATATACATATACATATACATATACATATACATATACATATACATATACATATACATATACATATACATATACATATACATATACATATACATATACATATACATATACATATACATATACATATACATATACATATACATATACATATACATATACATATACATATACATATACATATACATATACATATACATATACATATACATATACATATACATATACATATACATATACATATACATATACATATACATATACATATACATATACATATACATATACATATACATATACATATACATATACATATACATATACATATACATATACATATACATATACATATACATATACATATACATATACATATACATATACATATACATATACATATACATATACATATACATATACATATACATATACATATACATATACATATACATATACATATACATATACATATACATATACATATACATATACATATACATATACATATACATATACATATACATATACATATACATATACATATACATATACATATACATATTGTTAAAGTCCCTATTTTATCACCTAAAAATAAGACATTTAATAAATAATAACACTTACACCATTTCAAGTTTTATCCTCTTTATAATTTTATTTCCTTTTTCTTTGTTCCACTTCTTCGACTCACTCCTTAATCTCATAACAACTCTCTTAAAAACTAAATAACTACAGCTTATATACTAATACTTAATCTAAGTTTCAATGCTACTTTTCCAGTGTCTTTTGCTGCTTCAGCCTAGAAACACATTGTGTTTTGCTGCTTATGCCCAGAAGCATAATTTTAACCAATCACAAGTTCCGTAAAGAACTCAAGTTCGATCCACAACTCGACTTCTTAACGCTGACCGTGAAAGCAACTCTTGCATAATCAGCAACCCGCGAAGACATTGAATTGAAGTCATCTTTGTTTACAAACAAATTGCACCACGTGCTTATTTTCTTCAAGCTAGCAACTTGACGCTGCTGCGAATTTGGTTTATAGTTACAATTGCTGACTAAGTAAATTGTCGCCGCTTATTTTGGCAACGACCAAAAGGTGTGTCATCAAACCAACATCATTTACTTTTTGTTTTAACAACAATTAGAATGCATATAATATAATTTAAATATTTAGCAATTAATATTTAGCAACAGCAAATACCCACTAGAAAAATATCAATGAACTGTCACGCTATGAGTGACTGTCATAATGCTAACTCTCAACATTCCTCCCCCCTTACAAAAAAAAAAAATTTTTTTTTTCGACTTACAACAATCTTATACTAGCATCTCATACCAGTACCTTACACTACTGTACAATACAAACATACTACCGATACTTAATACATACATAACCGCATACTTCTGCTCCGCAATCACCTTGTCTATGTATTACAGATGTTGTTGTCAAGATATCGTGATCGGTCTCCGTTGGTATATTGGCGGGCTCTGCTGTAAACATAACTCTCGTCACTATTGGCATGGTTAATCGATCTTCATATGTGGTAGCGATACTGGTTCTTCAAGTTCCAGATATGAGTTCTTGTACTTGTCTTCTTTCCTTCGGACTGCGGTTCGCACCATCTTATTTGTTAGTGAAGCCGTCATCGATCTCACAGATCTAGGAGCCCCTGATTAGAATACTTCTCGAGGTCCCGACTGCTCCTGACTCCGTCTAACTTGCTTCCGACACTGCATTGCGATGTCGCTTTAGCTTCGATGTGTAAATTCAATATGTTCTTTAAGAACCACTCTGATTCGTACATTATCTTCAGTTCCACTGTCAATTCGCTCAGCAACGCTTAGCCCAAAACGTCTTGGCCCAAAACGTCCGGGTGCAACATGCTATGCTCAGATTCATTCTAGCTAACTTTCTGGTTCTGTTTCTGAAGCTTTTTCAGATTTGTGTTCACAATCTTCTTTATTTTAACACTATGAATGCGAATTCAATTGATGCCATCTCCTAATGTGATTGTGTTTAATTCTGGTGAGTTCCTCTAGTGTAGCGTTCATTTCAACACGCAACCCCTCTATCTCTTTAATGGTTGCTTGCAACGTTCTGGACAACCTGTCGTAATTACTGGCCATCACCGTTACTTGTTGCTCTATCATATGTTTTACGTAGTTTAACGCATATGTTTTCCGTATGTTTTACGCGTATCGTAGGTTTTCCGCAACCGTTCGTTTCTTGTACACGAACCCTGTACCCTTGACACGAAGTCATCTGTTAACTACAATTGTTCGCTTGAGTCAGTTACAACAAATTTCGTGATTACTGTTCACTCCGCCCTGTAGATCCCTATATCTGTGTTCCGATCGAACACGAGTGAATGCTGCTCCAACGCTGTCGGTCTGTGAATTGAATCTACCTGGACCCTCACAATGAGCAGGATTAGCCATATTATTGCCAACTTATTTTTCTAATAAAACTATATCTAATTACTGTCACAATATTTTTAGTATTCAATGAGATTTCGTTGCTATAATTATTTTTACTTAAATCTAATCATTTTCGTGTATCCATCATTACAATCACTCACATATTTAAGTGTCTATAAAACATAATTATATTAATATAATAACATCGTTATATCTCTATCAAAATTATCATTCATATATTACCTTATATAATATTGTACTTTAAAATTTTATAAAATAAAAAAAACACATTTTTCTTATAAATTAGCATTCTCTTATATTACGAAGTTTGACATTATCTTATAGTTTGTGTTAATATTTTACAATATAAGTTGTGGTATGTACAAAATACATGTGTCATATAACATATTTATTTAAGTTTATATTTTTATATTTTAATATCTATTAACCTAATCAGCATAATAAATACGTATATTGGTTTTGTTGTTTCATAAACATTTTTCCAGAAGAGAAAAAAAAATATTAATTTATTCATAATTCTAACAGAATATATTTTATCTGAATAACATATTCTACTAGTAAAACATCTTCCACTTTTTTTTTGTTTTAAACCTTGTGAAGTTTAGCTTATTTTTAAGCTGTTTATTTTAAAAAATGCTCATTCGACATATATGCAATTTTTATTTTTATTTATTTTTCATTCTATCGCAATCTCTAACGAAACTTAAGTGATCATCTTAAGTTTTCGCTCGAGTTCACCTAAAACGATTCGTAATACACGTATGCAATTGATCAAGTTGCAGACTAGTATTCGTCGTATTTAGTGAAATGCTTAAAAACAATTTGCTGCTGTTCTTTTCAAACTATTTAATTAATAGCTTAAGATTAGCATAAAGTCTTACGGATGTCGACTCTTTTCGAAGAGTACATCGAATCCTTACATAAAATGTAATTGCCGTTCTCATTTGTTTCTATCCTTAATACAATTATATTATTTAATAATTTATATCTTTGAACTATATTTTTGTTTTATATATATTCATTTCCTCAACTTCAATTTCTACATTTTTCTTTTTTTTTTTTTTTCATTCAACATAAACTCATAATTTATTGCACAGGCTAGTAAATTTCCGGAAGTAATACTTAGCTGCTTTAATAAAATAAATATCAACATAACAATTGGATCATTTGCTAACTCTAAAAAGTCTTGTATGCATTTTGCAACTGTTGTAGGCATTTTCTCATAATTTTTATAATATTTCTCTAATCAATTAAGTCAATCATAATAATCTCTTTTGGAGCATATTCTAGCTCTAAAAACCTATTTTTCATTCGTTGTAAACGTATTTATATATTTTTTATAATATTATTTCTAGTCTTTAATTCAATCATATTTTTCCTATATATCATTTGGTACATTTTCTAGCTCTAAAAAAAACCTACTTGTCATTTATTTGCTCGTCAGCAATTAACATAAATTAATAATTTTTTATTTATTCAAAATTCAATTCATCATAATCTACTTTTCATTATATTTTAATTTAAAATTAATAATTCAACCATTAATTTCATAATTCACTTTACAATTCAAAATTTCTATGCTAGTTATCTACGCTCAGCAGTACTTAGCTATTTGTTCAATATCTCAATTTCGTACAAATATATTTTATCGCATTTATTTCGTATAAAAAACTCGTGTTATCATTTATAATTCTTTCTTATTTATATTTATCCTAATATTTCTTGTTTTCATAACCTTTAAATTTGGTCCGCCACATGCTAGTAAATTAACCCTAAGTAATACATAGCGATCTGTGGGTACCGTTTTCTTCTGTTTTCCTATTTCCTATTCATTATCACACAATACTAAACTTTTCGCAATTTATTTCTACATATATTTCCGCATTTTAACAACTAATACATCAATTTCTAATTATGGTATTTTTTCAACAAATTGTTGTGTATTTTCTTTTCCTTTCCTTTTATTAATATTGTCGTTGTCACGGGGGTAGTGACGGACAAAACCTTATAGGGCCCTACCCATATTGATGAAAATTTATTTTTCTTATTTTGATTCTTCATTACAACCATTTCCCCAATTTGAAACTCAATGGGATTTAATGATTTATCGTAGCTTTTTCTTTTACCTTTTCTTGATTTTGTCTCACTATTTCATGCGCCCGCTGTATTTGATATTTTAATATTTTGTTATAATCATCGGCATTATATAGCGGTGAAACTTTACGTTTCAAATTAGTTGGCATATCTGAATCATAACCATATAGTGTTCGGAAAGGTGTTTGCCCAGTTGACACATGCATCGTATTATTATGGACATGCATTGCCGAATTTAACCATTGATCCCAATTGGAACCATCCTCCTTAGCAAAACATCTCAAATATTCTGCTAATGGTCTGTGACTACGTTCTAATGATCCATTGGCCTGTGGGTGATAGGGTGTAATGTGCATTTTTTTTATACCCAATAATTTGCATGTATCAGAAAATAACTTTGACACGAAATTAGAGCCATTGTCAGTTACTAGAATTTTCGGAATATTGTGGCGTGTTATTATTTCATCATAAAATGCTTTAGCCACTGTGCTTGCTTCTGCGTCTGGTATTGCTACACAGCACATATATTTTGAAAAATCGTCTTGAAATGTTAAAATGTATTTATTGCCAGATACTGTCTCAGGTAAAATTCCTACTAAGTCCATATAAACTTTATCAAATGGGCGCGTTGGTGTGTCTGTCAAGACCATTGGCATTTTTGTTAGCTTAGAACTTTTGTTAACTTGACATTTAGGGCCATTTTTTACGTATTCTTTAATTTGTTTTTGCATACCCTTCCACCTATATTGCTTTCTTATTCGAAAATATGTTTTCAGTGTGCCCTGATGACCCCCTAACGGCGTGTCGTGAAAGTCTCTTATTACTGTTTTAATTTCTTCAGGATCGGTTAATACTTGACTCGAGATTGTTTCACCATCCATATCCGTTACTGTGTCGTCCAAGACTGGCTTACTGACGTCCGGTTGTGGATCTATTGCCTTTGGTGTATTTTTAGAACGGGTTTGAACTGCCGCAATTTCTGTTTCTAATTGTGGAATCCTACTTAATGCGTCAGCATTTAAATTCTTTTTGCCAGGTTTATAAATTATTTCGAACTCATATTCTGATAATTTGTGCCTGAACCTGGCTAGCCTTGACGTTTGATCCTTTAAATTCGCTATGCTACGCAGTGGTTGATGATCCGTATAAACCGTGAATGGACGCCCCAATAAACACGCTCTATAATTTTTTGTGGCCCATACTATTGCCAAAAATTCTCGTTCAATTGTTGAGTACCTTGTTTCTGCGTCATTCAGAGCTCTACTTGCAAATGCGATTGGTCGATCAGAACCTGGCTCGCCCTGTGACAGCACTGCTCCTATAGCTTCTCCACTTGCATCTGTTGTCAATACAAATGGTTTTGAAAAATCTGGGTATGCTAGAACATTAGGTGAAATAATTGCTTCTTTAAGTTTTATAAATGAATCTTGGCACTTGTCTGTCCATACAAAACTGGCATCCTTCCGCAACAGTCTATTAATCGGTAATGTTAACCTTGCCATATTCTTAACGAATTTTCTGTAATAATTTACTAAACCTAAGAAGGCTTGTACCTGTTTCTTGGTCCTGGGTACCGGAATATTTTTTACACATTCTATTTTATCGGGATCTGGCATTGCGCCTGACTCCGTGCATTTGTGCCCTAAATATACTACTTCACGCCTTAAAAAATTGCATTTTTCCGTATTTAATTTCAAATTATTTTCCCTCAATTTTTCTAACACCTTACATAGTCTAATTTCGTGCTCCATTAGGTTTTTTCCATACACAACTATATCGTCCAGATATACGAAACAATCAAGTCCCTGCAATCCTGTTAAAATGTGGTTCATTATTCTTTGAAACGTAGCAGGTGCCCCCGTTAATCCAAATGGCATCCTATTAAATTCAAAATGTCCCAAGCCCGTGCTGAACGCTGTTTTTTCTCTGTGGCGTTCATCCACTAGCACTTGGTGATAACCACTTGCAAGATCTAATGTTGAAAAATACCTACTGTGACCTAATTGATCCAAAATTTCATCAATACGAGGTATTGAAAATACTTGCTTAATCGTTGCGTCGTTCAATTTTCTGAAATCTATTACCAGTCTCCATTTTTTCTGTCCGTCCTTGCCACTCTTTTTAAGTACCAACAATAGTGGTGAATTCCAAGGCGACGTGCTTGGTGATATAATATCGTCGTCTAATAACTTCTGCACCTGTTTGTTGATTTCTTCTCTGTGAACATGTGGTAATTTATATTGTTTTCGGTTGATCGGAGGTTGGCCGTCTATTGTGGGGATTTCATGTTTTAAAATAGGTGTATACGATAGCTCATCCCCCTCTAACAGAAATACATCATGGTATGACGCACATATTTTTTCTATGGATGCCTTCTCTTCAACATTTGCATTTGGATCCAATTTTAATGAATCAAATAGTTTGCATATTCTGTGTCGTATGTTTATGCTTTGTACGCTATTCATTGTGCCACTCACTGGTTCCATAAATTTATTATAATTTGAAAATTTGAGCTGTATGTTCTTATTCAATATTATATCTTTTTCTGTTGAGTTTAACACTGAAACATAAACACTACTTTTTCTCACATTTGATATGGTTTCTCCGATATAGACTCCTGGTGAAATTTCCTGTTTTTGAATTATTACTACGGGGATCTTGGTTCGTAGTGGTAATCTGGCGATACCTTTAGATCTTGCTGTTATTTTTATTTCTTCACTGTATAATATTTTGTTTATTTCATCTAGTGATCTGAGTGGTAGTGTTACAATTTTATTTTTGTTTCTGTCTATAAAGGTTAATCCCTTTTCCACTGCATTGATGATTGCGTGGTTCCATAGATTATCTCATCCAAGTATACCGTCTGCCGGAACTCCTTGATCCTGCATTATTGTATGTAACGTCAGACTGAGCCTTCTATGTTCCATATGTTGAATTTCAATTGATCCTGCGGTGGTCACATGTCCCCAAATGCTCCGCTCAGATCTTTTGTGTCTTTTAAATTTCTCTCTAGTTTACTATCTAATGTACTCCACTTTACCAAGCTAGAGTCTGCACCAGAATCTACTAGTAATATTAGTTTCCCATTTTTCGCTTCCTTACAAGGAATTTCTATAAAGACATCATTTAATTTTGATATCTGTCTGAATTCCCCATGTCTACTATAAATAATGCGATTTTTCTTTGATTTTGTATATAAACTTAATTTTATTTCCTTAATATTTTCAATATATTTACTCATATTTTTATTTATGCTATCCATTCCTGAAGTAATCAAATAATTTAATATCTTCTTATTTTCTTCTATACATATCCTATTTATTATGCAATCATACAAATTATTTTTTGAAGCCTACTATGCCGAAAACATTCAACGTTAATACAATTAGTGAAATAAAATTATCTACCATTTTCCTACCATTGATAGCGAACGTATCCACTGCCGCGCACGGCGTCTGATTCACAATTCCTATCTTCTTTGGCCTGATTTCGCAATTTGTCTTGGGTTCCCAGATTATTGGCCTATTCTGGGCCCCTAACAGTTTCCCTGGTTGCGGGTAGACTCAAAATCTCTCTTCGCAAAACAGTTTTCTAACGTATGCCCAATTCTTGCACACCATTTACATTTATTTAAATCCCCATTATTATTATTAGTATGAATATTATTCCGATAATTACTATTTCTATTTCCATTATTATTGTTGTTATTGCTCTTGTAATTATTTTCTTTGTTATTATTATAATTACGATTATTATTCCGATAATTATTATTATTATTATTATTATTATTATTGTTATTATAATTATTATTATTGTTATTATAATTATTAGTTCTATTTTCATTATGATATTCCCAATTATTGTTGTTATTATATCTTCGAACATTATTATTCCTATGATTGGCTTGCGTATTATTCTCGTAGCCATCATTGTAATCGTAATTTATTGTTTGTTGTCTACTCGTACAGATTTGCTCCGGTTCCGGCTCCGGTTCATTATTTGCACATCTAAGGCTCGTTTCGTGGCCGTATTTGCCACATTCTTGACAGTAAGGCATGTTTTTCCGACTGATACATTCGTCCCTCGTATGTCCGTCATTCCCGCAAAATGAACATGTTGGAACAACTTTATCCCTTTCGTTTGCGAGCATTTCGTGCCCAAATGATCCACTATTGTTTCCTACAACAATTTTTTCGCATGTTATTTGTGAGGCCCTGTTATAGTGCACCTCTGGGGCATTCTGTGTTGTTTCTATTACACGCCCACTTTGTATTATCTCAAACGTTTCTACTGCTTCCTCTATCAGTGAATCTAGTGAGTTTGACTTATTATTTAGCATGTGTATTTTCAGTGTGCTGTCTTTAAGACCTACTTTAAAAGTCTTTTGTATGGATTTGTCCAGTTCCATTAACATTGCCTCGTCCCCTTTGCCGTTATATTTTTCTTTTATTAACTCCACCGCCTTTGTTTTCAGGACATTTAGGCGTCTTGCAAAAGGTCTAATTTCTTCCGTGGATGTTTGATAGGCATTATTTATATCATTTATCACTGAGTCTAATGTTATGGTTTTAAGATATGTCCGCTTTATTACAGTATATAATTCATCTAATCTGCTAAATTGAATTCCATTAACTAGTTCAAATGCCTTTCCATACATTCTTAACTTAACACATGATATAAATTCTTGTAACTCTGTTTCCTTCGTAGCCTTTACCGCTAAATCACATCCTTGTATGAATCTACATACTTCAGAGGGCAGATCATTGGAATCCATGCCTGAGAACATCGGAACCAAACGGTTCACGGTCTTTGCAATATGTTGGATACTCATTTTAAAATCTAGTAAATTAACTTTCTCAATATTACTGGTATCACTAGTGAATTTCTATTTAACTTCAGATTTTTCTCGACAGATATTCCTTATTTATTTAAAAATTTATTATTTGTTTACACCATGTTTTCATTATTTTCCTCAAAACTCACTACAATACGATATATTTTATTTCGTCCAATTTATCCATTTAATTTTGTTGTTTCATGTTGTGTTATCTTTAATTTTCATTGTAGGGCTTCCATTAAAAATACCAGTTAAGATTTCATTTCCAACAAAATTATTTAAATTACCAAAATTAGATTTTATTTAAATTATTGACTATTTATTTTAAAAACATATTTAAAAAAAAAATCTATCTTCCATCTAGAGCGGTTGTTTTTGGTTCTAAAACCGGCTGCGCCAATGTTAAATCCTACCGGCTGCGCCAATGTTAAAGTCCCTATTTTATCACCTAAAAATAAGACATTTAATAAATAATAACACTTACACCATTTCAAGTTTTATCCTCTTTATAATTTTATTTCCTTTTTCTTTGTTCCACTTCTTCGACTCACTTCTTAATCTCATAACAACTCTCTTAAAAACTAAATAACTACAGCTTATATACTAATACTTAATCTAAGTTTCAATGCTACTTTTCCAGTGTCTTTTGCTGCTTCAGCCTAGAAACATAATTTTGGCCAATCACATTGTGTTTTGCTGCTTATGCCCAGAAGCATAATTTTAACCAATCACAAGTTCCGTAAAGAACTCAAGTTCGATCCACAACTCGACTTCTTAACGCTGACCGTGAAAGCAACTCTTGCATAATCAGCAACCCGCGAAGACATTGAATTGAAGTCATCTTTGTTTACAAACAAATTGCACCACGTGCTTATTTTCTTCAAGCTAGCAACTTGACGCTGCTGCGAATTTGGTTTATAGTTACAATTGCTGACTAAGTAAATTGTCGCCGCTTATTTTGGCAACGACCAAAAGGTGTGTCATCAAACCAACATCATTTACTTTTTGTTTTTAACAACAATTAGAATGCATATAATATAATTTAAATATTTAGCAATTAATATTTAGCAACAGCAAATACCCACTAGAAAAATATCAATGAACTGTCACGCTATGAGTGACTGTCATAATGCTAAC
>OX638135.1:51264938-51344938 GCA_951804985.1 Dryomyza anilis
GAATTGCCATGATGTTCCCTGGCGTTATTTTGGCCATCCTCAGGTCTCTTTTCTGGTCGGTATCCTTTAGGTGGTTGCAGATTTACACATTTACGTCTTTCACGACAGTCGCGTGCCATATGCCCATATTTTCCGCAATTGTAGCATTTACCTTTTAATTGTCTGTTTCCGTTGGCAGCATAATGTTCGGATTTAACACTGGCTTTGGGCGCTCTACTTACTCCTTGACATAAATTTTCTCTCTCCTCATCTAGAACACGTTTCTCCATCGCTGGTCGGCACAATGTAGACGCTATCTCCTGCGTAAGCGCTGTGGTGACCGTTTCCATAAATGTCACCTTCGGCATGGTCATTGTGGCACGTCTTGTTTCCGGATCACGTATGCCGTCAACGAAGGCTTTGATCTTGCACTTTTCTATGAAATCACTCGTTGATTCTGCATACGACAAATGCGCAAGCCTCTCGACGTCCGCTGCATACGCCTGCAATGTTTCACCATTTCTTTGCATTCGGCACTTTAGTTCCATTCTGTAGATTTGCTTCATGTGATCACTGCCGTATTTTCGTTGCAGTGCAGACATAACCGCTAAATAACTGTTTCGATCACTTTCTGGAACAGTCTGCAATACTTCGGCTGCGCCTCCTTTAATCGCCACGATAAGTGCGGCTACGCTGTCCTCATTATTCCATCGATTACGTACAGCTGTGGTCTCAAATTGCAGCTTGAAAATGTTGAACGCTGTGGTTCCATCGTAAATCGGCGATTTTAGCCTCGTACCAGTAACAACATGCTGTGTAGCTCCACTTATCTGTAGTAAACTGACATCTTCTTGTATTTTCTGTAGCTTTTTGTCGAAACCATTTTCCAACTTTTCAAATTTGTCATCAATGTCCACTACAATGTCATTTACATGTGCCTCAAGTTCGTTTACTTTGCCATGGAGTGTATTAGAAACTTCCACAAGCTGCTTAGAATGTTCCTGCATCTGTTGCTCAATTTTTACTTGATGTTGGTTTGAATTCTCTAGAAGTTTCTGTTCCATTCTGGTCGAATTTTCTTGGAGCTGTTTTGAATTTTCTAGAAGTTTCTGTTGCATTTTGCTGAAATTTTCTTGAAGTTTATGTTCCATTCTGGTCGAATTTTCTTGGAGCTGTTTTGAATTTTCTAGAAGTTTCTGTTCCATTTTGTTGGCATTTTCTTGAAATTGTTTTGAATTTTCTAGAAATTTTTGATCTAATTGGAATTTCCTTGAAGCTGTTGTTGTATTGCTCCGAGCAACTGGCTTATATTAAAACTTTGCGACTGTACTTTTTGCTCCGTGTCCACACTTTTCGATGACGCTGTTGCAGCTTCCACTTCAAACTCGTGCTCTGCGAGGTCAATGCCTTGATTCTCTAATTCTTCCATTAGGCGCTTTTGTAGCTCTACTTTCGTACCTACAGTTGGAAGATTATGAATCGCCAGTTCCTTCTTTAGCTGGTCGACTTTAAGTTGTTCGAATTTAACCATTTTGTATCACAATCCCACTTCTAACACCAATGTTACGAAAATTCAGTCTACGGAAAACTGTTCTACGAGTTCGTATCTCTGGATTGTGTACAAAATAGAAACACTCTTATGTTTGGTTTAAATTATAACAATTAACTTTATTAATTCACTTTAATAAACAACTTTACTAATAACAAATTCTAACAACTGCTGCATGTCCACAATTTAACTTGACATTTATCACACGAGATGCACTCGACCACTTTACAACCACTACTGAAGTATAGTGCCTCAGATGCGCGGCCTTATATACTGCAGGCATCAGTTCGACACGTTTCGACAAGCTTCGACTTGTTTCGAGAACCTTCTACTC
Source organism: Dryomyza anilis (assembly GCA_951804985.1). Lineage (NCBI taxonomy): Eukaryota > Metazoa > Arthropoda > Insecta > Diptera > Dryomyzidae > Dryomyza > Dryomyza anilis. The sequence goes on from OX638135.1 coordinate 51,266,801, forward strand.
GTTTCGTGAATGACGCATGCTATTGGCATCTCCTTCGCACTCATGTGTTTTAATGTGCTGATCTTCCATCTCTTTCTCGCACATTGCATAGTGCGCTGAATAATCTTCCGTCTCTTTCTAACACATTGCTTAGTGCGCTGAATTGTCTTGCGTCTCATTTAGTATTGTTGAATGCTTGCACAGTGGGGCAAATTACCTCTTTTCGTAACAATATATATATATATATATATGTATATATATATATATATATATATATATATATATATATATATATATATATATATATATATCTACATATATATATATATATATATATATATATATATATATATATATATATACATATATATATATATATATATATATATATATATATATATATATATATATATATATATACATAGATATATATCTCTATATATATATATATATATATATATATATATATATATATATATATATATATATATGTATATAAATATATATGGGGCATTCCATGTCAATTCGACGAGCTTTGAACCTGACCCCCTCCGCTTTCCTTCATATTTTAATATATTGTTATTGTTGGTCAATAAAGTTTAAAATTCTATCGCATCCCCTTCACGCCCCTAGCAAACTGTAAAAATACAGTTTTGCACCACTGCCACATCCAAATAAATATTTTTTATTTTTACGTAAAAACAATGATATTTATATACATATCTATCTATGTATATACAAATTAATTGCCGTGCAGGAGTGTCGCAAAAACATCAGAACAGGTCGACAGATTTGAATGATTATTTTTTTTTTATTCGTCTCAATACTGGGAATTCGGAAAACTCCCAAGGAAAAACCGGAAAATCGGAAAAATCGAATTTTGTGTTCTGTATGAGAATGCATTAAGTGCACCACCAATGGGAATTGTATTTTAATAATGAGGATTCGTTTCTATAGCCACTACGGATAGATTGGACAATGCGGAGTGGCACGTCCCATACAACTAAACTTTTTTAAATGCCATTTCTACTGACCTCCTAAGAGGAGATTTTAATAATGTGACGCGATATGTTTTTAGTTTGTACACTAAGGAAAAAGTGACGTAATAAAATTAAAGAAAATTTATTTAAATTTGATTTAAATACTTTTGTAATAAAAAACGTAATACTCCATACAAAAAATATTACGCGCGTATTTAATTTTTAATTAAATAAAAAGTATTTAATTTTATTAAAAATTTCGAAAAAAGAAAAATAAAATAATAATTTTATCTCATATAAAAAAGATTAGGAACATTCTTTATATTAAATAAATATTATTGTGTTTAAATTAAAATGTTATAACTTTAATAAAAAGTATTTAATTTAAATTTTATTACATACGTAATAAATTTAAATAAAAAGTATTTACATCAAATTTTATTACGTACGTAATAAATTTAAATAAAAAGCATTTACGTCCAGTTTAAATAAAAAGTATTTAATTTAAATGCAAAAGACTACGAGTGAAAAACGTGTCGAAAAGTATTTAAATTTATTGCTTTTTTATTTAATTTTATTACTTTTTTCCCTCAGTGTAGCATTACAAACTATCTGGATATAAGAAACTGCATATTTCTGCAAAAGTTGTTATATTCCAAAACTCTATCATATCTTTCTGATAAGCTACGTCTAAGCGTTTCAAATAGAAGCCTCAATTAAATTTTGCCAAAATTTAACTATCTACAATCGCAAATACTATTTTTCATTAACGCAATTCGACTCTGGAACTCATTACCACTTAGTATTTAAAATATCAACAGAACATGTAGATTTAGGTATTATATACTAATACATTTTTCTGAACAATAATCTATTTACAAATTAAATCTACTATTTATAAGTAACCACACATCTAATTTCTCTTTAAATGTGTTAAATTATAAGTACAATTTACATTATTCTTAAATTTTATATATTTTTTTATTTTTTACTTTTTTATAAACTGACCTCTTGATTATCTACGTAATTTTAATATTATTAAACTGTAAAATAATTACTTTTCTTATTGTACTAAAATATAAATCAAAACCAGTTGGGAAGGTTAGATCACATGGGAAATTTTAAATTGGTGTAATTATGATAGTTAGGATTATCAAAATTATAGTCGGTCTAAGCCGACTATAAATACCCTACACATATGTGTGGTTACCATTCAAAGTGATATATAAGTCACCAGGGTATACGAATCCTGAAAATAACTACAAACATTCAATCGCTGAAGCATGTCCATTCATTTGATACCCATATTAACAAATGGGTAGGTGTACCGAATTTCGATTTTTTTTTTGTGAACCACAAGTCTTTTCGCCGGAAAACATTATTATCATGTATTTGAGCATGATGTCAATATATATTTGACCAAAAAAGTTTACCTAAACACGTATACATAAAAATTGATCTTTATATGTACATTTTATAGAGGTATTTGAACATAAGTGGTCGGATCATAGGTCACAATGGACCGATCTTCGCACATACAGCGTAGGTATATTAGTAATCTAAGTTATAAGTTTCATTTATATAGCTCTTCAATTTTAAAAGTAGTAGGGATTTCAACAGACAGACGGACAGACAGACGGACAGACGTACATCGCTAAATCGACTCAGGAGGTCATGTTGATCAAGAATATATATACTTTTCCATAACGGAGATGCTTCTGGGTGTTACAAACGGCGTACCAAACTGAATATACCCTTTCACTCTTAGTGTAGGGTATAACAATATATACGAAAACTTCGCACCGGTGAAGCTGTGCACAAGTCCAGCTAATATATATACAACGAAAAAAACTGTATTAAAAGGAAGAAAAATGTCTTTAAAATAAATACATATGTATTTGTTTTACGTCCTTACACAAATGTATTCGTTTTTACTTCATTGATATAGTTATTTTGTATGCAATTAACTACATAATTTTACTGCATTTATATACAGTTTTTAAAACATTTCTATTGAAAATAACTACATTTTGTTTTTTTTTAATACGTCCGAAATATGTAGATACATGACTGTATCTTTATTTATTATTAGTTAAGTTATTAGCTAAAAATTATCTTCGCAGATGGTGTGCTTTCAAAGATTTGAACATATCCGAAATGTTTAAAATAATATACCTATATTAAATATTGACATTTTATCTTTAACTGCACCAAAATGAGTATAGGGGTGGTGTAAGACGGACGAAGAATCATAGACAGGCGACACTTTAGAAATTAGACACAACTTAGTGACTTTTAAAGAAGCAATTTAGGTGACAGAATTTTTAGAATATTAGGAGACAGTTTTACACGGCAGCCATTAAGCTCGAACGGGCGAAAATTTATCATATTTATTTCCCGGTAATAACGATATCGCAGGGGCGGAAGTATGATTTGGGGGGGCGATTGATTTTTTTGCGTCTTTTTTTCCAATTTTTTCTAAAATGCGCCCAAAAAATTTATTTTGCGTCCTTTTTTATATTTTCTGTACTTTATCTTCCTGTAAAGATGAGAACGGAAATCTAGTGACAGATATCCAGAGCACACTGAAAATATGGAGGGATCACTTCTCTAAACTGCTGACCGGTGATGATGACCTCAATTCCACCGATAGAGAAGCAAACCCGGCAACCCCAGTACTTGATGACGACGTTGAGATTCCGCCACCCGACCATGACGAGGTCAGAACAGCCATTGCTCGGCTGAAAAACAACAAAGCCGCAGGTGCTGATGGCCTGCCTGCTGAATTGTTTAAGACCGGAGGCGAAGAGCTAATAGAGAGCATGCACGAGCTCGTAAGCAGAATATGGTCGGATGAAAGCATGCCAAGTGACTGGAACCTCAGTGTACTCTGCCCAATCCTTAAGAAAGGGGATCCCACTATCTGCGCCAACTACCGTGGGATCAGCCTACTCAATATCGCATACAAGGTTCTATCGAGCGTATTATGTGAAAGACTGAAGCCCATCGTCAACAGACTGATTGGACCTTATCAGTGCGGCTTCAGACCTGGAAAGTCCACCATAGACCAGATTTTCACATTGCGCCTAATCCAGGAAAAGACCCTAGAAAAACAGATCGACACCTACCACCTATTAGTCGACTATAAAGCCGCCTTCGACACTCCGATAAGGGAACGATTATACGCCGCAATGTCTGAGTTCGGTATACCTGCGAAACTTATAAGGCTTTGCAGGATGACCCTGAGCAACACACGTTGCTCAGTGAGAATAGGAAAAGACCTCTCCGAGCCATTTCATACCGAACGAGGTTTCAGACAGGGTGACTCCCTATCGTGCGACTTTTTTAACTTATTGATGGAGAAAATAGTTCGAGCTGCCGAACTCCGTCAAAGTGGCACTATCCTCAACAAAAGTGTCATGCTGCTCGCATATGCCGACGATATTGATATCATTGGCAGGAGCACACGAGCAGTCAGCGCAGCATTCTCCAGATTGGAGAAAGAGTCGCGTCGAATGGGTCTAGCGGTGAACGAGGACAAGACGAAGTTCCTTGTGTCGACAAGCAAAAAAGAGTCCGTGCGTCTTGGACAAAAAGCTGATTTTGACACCCACAAGTTCGACATTGTGAAGGACTTCGTCTATCTGGGATCCAGCGTAAACAGCAACAACGACGTCAGCCTGGAGATCAAACGGAGAATAACTCTTGCCAACAGGTGCTACTTTGGGCTCAGTAGGCAATTGAGAAGCAGAGCCCTCTCTCGCCGGACAAAAATAACGCTCTACAAGTCACTCATCATGCCCGTCCTACTTTATGGTGCAGAAACATGGACGCTGGCCACCACCGATGAGAGAGTACTGGGAGCGTTCGAGAGAAAGATTCTCCGTAAAATCTTTGGCCCTATCTGCTTTGCTAACGAGTATCGAATCAGGATGAACCACGAGCTGTATGAGTTATTCGACGACATTGACATAGTCAAGCGCATCAAGATCCAGCGGCTTCGCTGGCTAGGTCATGTCGAACGCATGGATGAAAACACTCCAGCCAAGAAGGTGCTTGAATCGAAACTCGAAGGTGGACAGCGTAGAAGAGGGCGTCCAAATCTGCGTTGGAAAGACCAAGTTGAGGACAACCTGACAACGCTTGGTATTTCTAACTGGCGTCAGCGCGCGCAAAGCAGATCCGACTGGCGCGGCTTCATCTCAGCGGCCAAAACCGACCCACGGTTGTAAGGGCCATTTAAGTAAGTAAGTAAGTACTTTATATTTTATACAACTGTACTTCTTTAAACCAACTTTTTTTCTTTAAATCAACCGTTTTATTTGCTTAAAAAACAAACAAATAAATATAGGGTGCGGTAGGATCTGTGGTACCTTAGAAAAAACGATATCCGGTGCTACTACATATTTGATCATATAGGTCCTCAAATGAATGGTAATAATGCCACATTTGTAATTATATGGTTATTTTTATGATCTTATAACCTAATCGCTAATTAGGATTTGTAATTATGTAAAAAATAAAACTAAAATGAAATGGTGATTGTTGAGAAAAATATTTAATTATTTATCAAAATGACGAAGAAAATTTTGAAATGAATAGGTAACGCTGAAACGCTTTTTTTAAATTTTCTAGAAGTGGCCCAACAGTTAATTATAATATTGGCAAGTTATACCGAAGAAGCGCCTCAGACGAATTTTTTTTATAAAATATTAAATTTTATATTTTTTAAAACATAAATACAAACGTGTATAATAGACTCCTGATTAAATTTCTTTTCGTTTGGGTACCCACACTTGTATCTATATATTATTCGTGTATAAAATGAACTCAGTTGTTAAAACTAAAAAGGGTTCTGAGGTTACTGGGGTTATCGGATCATGAACATAATAACATATTAATCGTGAGATCAATATCTTTCATTTCAGTACCTACATGTTCATATAGGTAGGAGTATAAGGTTCCGATTTATCTGGGGTACCACAAGTCCGATAGTTTGAAGAAAAAATATTTCACTTCATCCGGTTATCTAAAGTTCAGCCAATTTGTTTGTTTGTTTGGAGATTTTTTGGTAGGAGTAACAACTTTTTTCCATATATATATCAAAAATAATAATGAATTTTGATTTTAATAAATATGTATCTAAAATAAAAATTATATTTGAATTTTAAAAGTATTTATCATAAATAATTATTTTTAACTTTAATAATATTAACTTTTATTTATATTTCTCATATATAATTATTAAAAAATATTTTAAAATTTAACAGTCCTATAATAAAAATAAGACCATAAATTAAAAATGTTCATCGAATATTATCTAATGGTACCCTTTGTTTTACAGTGCCATCATATCTTACAATGACTTTTTACATATAAATTTAAAAAAAAAATTATTTTTGGTCTCTGATTTTACAAAGCTGTACATATCTCAGTATCCTTTGGAAACAAAATTCAATTTGTGTATTATATTAAAGGTGATCAATACCGACATCTCGTTGGAAAACTACTTCAGATATACACAATGTATTTTTAATGATTATTTTCACTTAACAAGTCAGCATATTTCGAAAACCAAAAATATTTGGATTTGATTTGATTTTTTTTTAAAGTATAACATTGTAACTAATTGTACCATTTGTACCAAACTTAAGTTTGATATTTAAAAAGTTTTTTGTACCATTTATTCAAGAATTAAAAAGTAATAGTTATTTCACCAATTATTAAATTAATTTACAACAGTTTTTTTAATTTCAAAAATACTAAAAACGTTAAAATCGGATTATAAATCGTCGTTATAGAACTAAAAGTCATCAAATAAATTTTGTTTCAATATCGATTTTTTTTTTTTGTTAATAACTTCTTCAATTATAATTTGAAACAATCATAACCTTTTAGCGCAGTGCCGAATGGACATACTTAAAAACTATATTTTGTGAATAATTGATTTTTAATTATGAAAAAAACACCAAAACATCTTAAACTATGAATTGTCGAACTTTTATCAAACTTTGGTATTTGGTATTTGGACTTATAGTTGTACAACGAAGATATACAAAAAAATATGTATATTTTTTAAAAACAAAATGCAAAATCATCTATTTGACAATTTATTCTATACAAAAATTTTAAAAAAGTCGAATTTTTTTTAAGTCGAATTATTAAAGTTGTTTAAAATTGTCTATGGTTATGCGCCTATAATGTTTAAATTCGATTTAATATTGATACCCCGAGACAAAATTTATGTCATTTTTCAGGAATATTTCCGGCCAACACACAGATAAATGGAATATTTTGGGAAGTGTTAGCAGGTTGTAAAATTTTGTGGAATTTTAATGACAAATTCACGGCATATTTTGGGATCGGGCAGTTCGGGCAGAAAGCTAGTGATACAAACTCCGCCTATCTCTTTTTAAAATATGTCGAACAAATGTTTCTAAACTGTCTCGACATTGCCTAAAATTTTTGTCTTGGGACATTTTTATATAGATCTCAAAACACTTAAACTCGAATTGTGTATTCTTCAGAATCTTTGTCAAAATACAATGGCGCATATTCGTAGACAATTTAAAGTCAACTTTAATTTTAACAAAGATTAAAATGTCAACAAGTTTTTTCATATATAAAAAAAGCGAACAATTAAAAAGGTAATTTACAGAATATTAGTAATCTGGAAATAGTTAGTAATTTTTACACAAAGGCACAATGTAGAGAGAAAAGCTCAAAAAGGCGTAAACTATTCAAATAACAATCAAAATTAAAACAGCGCATAACTTACAGTATTTTATCGTCTTTACAAGCGCAAAATTATCAAAACAACCAAAAATTGAATATGACGCATATTTACTCTGTAAATTAATTGTGTTTTTTTTTTATTTGGCGCCTTTTTCTATATTTTGCGATGTTTTTCGCCCTCTTTTGAGAAATAAGTGAACGAAATATTTGTTAAAAATACAAAACATATTTTGTATGACAATCAATATGTACATTAGACTGACAATGGAAAATCATGATTTCGAATCGAGAGGGGGTCACCCTATATAAATGCTCTGTTGGTTGATAAAATCGATGTGAAGAATTTTCAGCGAAATCCGAATATGGGAAATGGACTCGCCGTGTTAAATCGAAAATTTGAAAATGGATTGAAATTATATCTCTCAAACACATTAAACTAAAAAAGTGGGTAAGTCATCAGTTGGAAAATTTTATTCGCTTTTCAACAAACTATAAATAAAAAAATCGGATAAAAATACAGAAGCAGTGATTTCAATTCAATTTTGAAATTGTTGATTTAGATACGAAAACGCCTACTTTGAGGTCTCAACGGGTCCATTAGACCATTTCTAGATCATTTCTAGGGAGTGACCTTCAATATCAAACTCGATGATTTTTTGTTCATACAAAGTCATTGTCAGTCTAATGTACATATAAAGAAAATTTGCAAAGCTCAACATTTTTTAAAATGCCATTGTACACATGCAATTGTACACATCAGAGATCTGCAGTAAGAGGCTCAAAAGCTGTAAAGTGCTACTCGCTAAAAAATCAACTCCAAGTATGAGTTTCGCTCGAAAATAGTGAGCCTAAGTGTGAGTTACATTCAAACAAAGCAATTAGTAGCAAACTTCTGCTTGAAAATCATGAAGCACGCAAGTGTTCTTCTCTGAGAGACTCTGTACTCATGCTGCTTGCTTATAAAATCAAAAACAATTGCAATTACAGTAGATTTCTTGAGACACTTGAGCTTTTTGAGTTATTTGCAATTCTCATGAATCGTAGCTTTGCTGGCACGACGTACGCTGCACGATAGGTACGCGTCGCGTCGTTACGGCAATCGCTGTTTATGTTGTAGTTTTGTGTTGTAGTGTGGTGTTTATGTAGTGCGAGGGCTTATGCCGTCGCACAGTGGGTCAGGGAGTAGCAAAAGTTGGCGAAATCTTATATATGACATACACTCTAAGAAAAATTTACTATAATAAATGTAGGAAACCGGTTTCCTCTTATTAATGTAGTAAATTCCAACGAATGTGTAAAAGTAAAATTTACACATAAAAGTATGTAAAACTAGTACACATATGTAGTGTCAAAATACAATTTTATGAGTGTAAAAAATACACAATAAACCCTGTATTTATTCACATAATGCGTGTTAGAAAAGCCACAACAGAACGCGTTGTTTTCTATGGTTAAATATTATTAGAAAACTTTATATCATCTCAACGGGACGGATTCAGCAAATGTGAACAAATTCTGTACACAAAATAAAAAAGCTCACAACTGTTTAACGAATGTCCGCAAACAGGAATGTACATCTTGGGAGATGTCATTTCAATTGCACACAAATTATATTCACATTCACCAATAATCCGACCCTTGCATATTTATTTTATTAAAAATATGCAAAGTTTCTTTTCTGTAGAGTCTAAAATGGTGCAGTCAAGAGCGTTCGCGTCAGCTAATGATCTTGTTGCACATATATGTGTGTGTGTTTCACGTCATTTTACACTTCATTGTGTTCATATACAAAACATAGCAGAATCTGTAAATTTGCCATTTTAAAAGTGCGATTCAACTCAAAACAGTTCATTTGTGTAAAATAACATATTTTTCATGAAAAACATGTCAGATGTTTATTTTTACGGACATATTAGTGTTTTTATTATTATATTATATATTATTTTATTTTATTATATATTATTATTGTATTCTTTATATGTGAAAGATTAATGTATATTATAATAAATAGTGTTAATTAAAAAAAACCTCAATTAATTAACTGCTTGACACATTTGCAATCAATTTTTTGTCAACTTGTCATGGTTTTATTAACGGAATAAAGAAATATGAGATTGGTAACCACCAAAACTAATAAATTTTCACAAAATACAGTATATTTAGATAATTCTATGTAAATTTCTTTTCAACAATCATGATTGATATTTTTGTCACATTTTGTTTTGTTACACCGTCTTTCTCTCTTTCCTTCAGTGTTGCATCATATCTCAAGTAAAATAGGGCAGAAATGTGAATTAAATAATTATTTTAGAATATAGTTGAGTTTGAGATTTTAATCACTTTAGACACAAATTATATATCCCAAAATCTTTTTCAAAATAATAACGAATAATAATTTTTTTTTGCAAGTGAAATTTGTATAAATGTTATGAAAAAAAATGTATAATTATTTTAAATGATAACATTTTTATATTTTAGTAATTCAATAAGCAATATAATGGGCCCGTTAAACCAATCTGAAATAATTAAACTCTTAAATAGAGATTTAAATTGGCCGGAATTTCTTCAAAATGCAACACTTAAATCCCCGCTCTTTTCTGCGTAACAATCTACGCTCACTTCTGATCATAGAATCCCTCACCAAGCACTCGATTGTCCGCTCAGTCAGCCGAGCACATTTCTATATTTCAGTATTAGCATAAAAACAAAAATACAAACAAAAGCAAAAAAAAAAAAACTAAAATGATGCACAAGCCAGGCACGAGTCATGCAACTCCTTCGGTAGAAACGATTCCTATTTGCAGTTATTAGAAGCAGTGAGTGCGAATATGAGTTGTATTTGCTATTTCAAAAGCAAATCAAATAAATGCGAGTGCATGGTTTTTTTTACGAGTGTGAATCAGTTCAAACATCAAAAAAAGTAATACATGAACGAGTAGATTTAGAAGCCAAGACACTTACTGCAGATCTCTGGTACACATGTCATTGTACACATGTGTAACTTAATTAATATTTGTTTTTGTTTCCAAATTTATTGTCCAAATTGATTTAATAATTATTTTTTTTTGATATATTAATTTCTGATCTTATTAACTTAGTAATGGTTCAAGTTCCAGTTCCGGTTCTGGTTTTCTGTTCCAGTTCCGGTTCTATAAAAAAATAAAATAACGATTCCAGTTCCAGATCCGGTTCCATAAAAAATTTAATTAACAGTTCCACTTCCGGTTCTATATAAATTAAACGGTTCCGGTCATGTTCCGGTTCCAGTTCCGGTTCCATCCGAGCCCTGATTCAAAGTGCTAAATCATTGGTCTTATATGAGTTAAAGTCATGAAATTTTGCTTGTATTCCTCTTTTGAATGGAATGTGGTAATATTAATTCAAATTATGGTCTAGTTCAGTGAACTGACACGCCTGTCACGCCTGTCTATATGAGATATCGCGATGAAATTTTTGATATTTTAATTTTTTGTAAGGATCAATAATTACACGAAATTAAATTGTGATTGGTCTACTACAAAGCCTACCTACCATATAAATTCGACATATCATTGGTCATAACTCTGGTACTACACAGAGACCTACATAGACTTACATAGACCTACATAGACAATACATATTGTAGCACTTTATATGTCATGTTTTTTGGCAGGTAAACGTCGAAGTAGGCCGATCACAACAATTTTTAGTTTTGTTTTTATATTATTTATATTTGTTTTTATATTATATGATGTTAGACAAAATTTTATTAATATACCTCTTTTATCTTAAGAGTTTATAGTGTTTACTATAAATGTTATATGGCAGCTAGGCGTGGCAGTTGACAATAATCGTCCATTTTTACGGTTGTACTTAAGACATATGAGTATATACCGCGACATTCGGTATTGTGACGTTTAGCAAACAAACAATTATATAAATAATCCACAATCAACACAAACCAAACAACAACAAGGAATCTACAACACACTTCAACCGAAGAGAACACCCATTTACATTAAGTGATCCACCACTCTGACAAACAGGTACAAATCTTTGTTATATTTAAATCCGACAAATTGCCATCCCGTTCACCACCCGAACATTTTGTTCCAAACGAACCCTTAATAAAACGGACATCGTGAAGTTTTGGCAGCGGATTGACCTGACCCACAAAAACATTCAAATTTTGGCACAATTTTGTAATATATTGTATTTACCCGACCCACACACAAAAACTAAAAGTAATTACACATAGATAATTTGGAGAAGTTTTTTTTTGGCAAAAATTGTTATTTTTTGCGACCCGAACTCAAACAAAAAGGATTACACGAATTACAATACGAACGTTACATTAAAAGAAACGTGCGCCAAATAATTTTTAATATTAAATAAAAATCACAGTTTTTACAAATTGTAATTTTTATAAATTTGTAACATATTACAATATATTACAAGTTTGCCAAATTTACTGGTGTGATAACGCATCGCGGCGATAATTTTTGGATATGTGGCAGATTATAGGCTAAATTAACGTTTATTTAAAAAAAATCGTACCAGCCCACTTTTATTCAGGCTCTTCATAGTGATAAATTAGAGTTAATGTTTTTCTCGATGCAAAAAAAAAAAACAATTAATTAATAAAACAACAATTTTTTGAATTATATTTAAATAATCTTTATTGACTTTTAATAATTTACAACGATTATTATTTATTTATATTAATTAATTACAATAATTAAATATTTTTCACACTGTTATTAAAGACGGCGTAAAATATTAGCCAATGTCAAGACCTTTTATCGAAGTCGTTATGCAATGTTGCAACCATATTAAAATCCGATATAAAAGGATAAGTTATGTGATCTTGATAATAGATGGCGCGATTGTCTATCCTATCTTATTAATATAATAAATCTCTTTGTTGGTTTGTCCTTTTGTTTGCTTGTTTGTTTGTTTGTTTGTTTATTTGTGTGTTTGTTCCACTTTAAAAGCGGGATTGGACAAATAGGCGTGGGACCTCCCATATAACCTAAACTTTCCATACGATATAACTCGGCACTTTCACCAGCTACGAACATGAAACAAAAAACTCATACAAAAAAAAAAATGTAAAAACAAAAGCACAAAACAAAAGAAAAATTACAAAAACAAAAGCAATCACGTTTGTTCCGCTTCTCCGTCTAAACGGCTGATTCGATTTTCTTGAAATTTTTACCACAGATGCGGAATGGTCTGGAAGGAATGATAAACTTTCAATACGATTGGACAAATAGGCGTGGCATCTCCCATACAACCAAAACTTTCCATACGATATAACTCGGCACTTTCACCAGCTACGAACATGAAACAAAAAACACAAATACAAAAAAAAAATTAAAAGTAAAAAGGCAAAAGCACAAAACAAAACCAAAAATTCAAAACCAATCACATAAAACTACAATCCAAACTAAAGGAAAAACTAAATAAAAGGAAAGAAAAAGAAAAACAAGCCGGCCTAAGCAGTCCAGAGGTAGCGCGCTGGACTTGCATTCTGAAGGTCTCGGGTTGGAATCCCGGCTTGGGCATGGGCGCTCGTGGTGATATTAACCCCAAAATTGTAGGGATAGATTTCACGGTACAATGGATATATTCTGTCTGAGTGCTGTGGATCTTAGTAGATATTCCAAAAAATAAAAACAAAAAACTCACCACACCAAAACTCATCACACTAAAACGCACCACACTAAAATTCACCACAGTAAAACTCACCACACCAAAACTCACCACACCAAAACTCACCACACCAAAACTCACCACACAACAACTCACCACAAAAATTTAACACACTAAAATTCACCACACTAAAACTTACCCTAAAATTCACCACACAAAAACTCACCACACAAAAACTCACCACACTAAAACTCACCACACTAAAATTCACCACACTAAAACTCACCACACTAAAACTCACCACACCAAAACTCACCACTCCAAAACTCACCACACTAAAACTCCTCAAACTAAAACTCTCCACACTAAAATTAACCACACTAAAACTCACCACACCAAAACTCACCACACAAAAACTCACCACACAAAACCCACCACACTATAATTCACCACACTAAAACTCACCACACTAAAACTAACCACACTAAAATTCACCACACTAAAACTCACCACACTAAAACCCACCACACTATAATTCAACACACTAAAACTCACCACACTAAAACTCACCACACTAAAATTCACCACACTAAAACTCACCACACTAAAATTTACCACACTAAAACTCACCACACTAAAACTCACCACACCAAAACTCACCACACTAAAACTCCTCACAATAAAACTCTCCACACTACAATTCACCACACTAAATCTCACCACACAAAAATTCAACAAACTAAAATTCACCACACTAAAACTCAACACACCAAAACTCACCACACTAAAATTCGCCACACTAAAACCCACCACACTAAAACCCACCACACTATAATTCACCACACTAAAACTCATCACACTAAAACTCACCACACTAAAACTCACCACACTAAAATTCACCACACTAAAACCCACCACACTAAAATTCACCACACTAAAATTCACCAGAATAAAACTCCCCACACCAAAACTCACCACACTAAAATTCGCCACACTAAAACCCACCACACTATAATTCACCACACTAAAACTCACCACACTAAAACTCACCACACTAAAACTCACCACACTAAAATTCACCACACTAAAACCAACAACAGTAAAATTCACCACACTAAAATTCACCAGAATAAAACTCACCACACTAAAACTCACCACACTAAAATTCACCACACTAGAATTCACCACACTAAAACTCACCACACTAAAACCCACCACACTAAAATTCACCGCACTAAAACTCACCACACTATAACTCACCACACTAAAATTCACCACTGTAAAATTAACCACACTAAAACTCACCACAGCAAACCTCACCACACTATAATTCACCACACTAAAACTCACCACACTAAAACTCACCACACTAAAACTCACCACACTAAAATTCAAAACACTAAAACTCACCACACTAAAATTCACCACACTAAAACTCACCACACAAAAATTTACCACACTAAAACTCACCACACCAAAACTCACCACACCAAACTTCACCGCACTAAAACTCACCACACTAAAACTCACCACACTAAAATTCACCACACTAAAATTCACCACAGTAAAAGTCACCACACTAAAACTCACCACTCCAAAACTCACCACACTAAAATTCGCCACACTAAAACCCACCACACTAAAACTCACCACCCTATATTTCACCACACTAAAACTCACCACACTAAAACTCACCACACTTAAACTCACCACACTAAAACTCACCACACTTAAACTCACCACTCCAAGATTTACCACACCAAAACTCACCACACCGAAACTCACCACCTACAAACCCACCGCACTAAAACTTCTACTGGGAAAAACTCTATGAGAAAGAATTCTACCGGGATGAATTCTACGGGAAGAATTTTACGGGAAAGCGTTCTATGGGGAAGAATTTTACGGGAAGATTTCTACTGGGAATAATTCTACGGGGAAGTGCAGTCTGAAAAGGAATTGTCTTTGAGAAAAGTTGTTTTGGCGGAGAATTATTATTTGGGTACCACATTTATAAAACCAATAAAAAAACTTCAACAGCTAAGCACGGACCCCTTATATAAATAATAAACATGTTTTTTATATTAATAAAATCGCTCCATATCTTTGAATTCACAAATACTTGGCACGTGTCATGCACGGGTCCAGCTATAAATAATAAAAATGTTTTTTTATATTAATTAAATCGCTCCATATCTTTGAATTCACAAAATCTTGGCACGAGTCGTGCACGGGTCCAGCTAGTTAATATAATAAATCTGTTTGTTTGTTTGTACGTTTGTTCCGCTTCTCCGTCTAAACGGCTGATCTGATTTTCTTGAAAATTACCACAGATGCGGTATGGTCTGGAAGGAATGAAAGGCTATATATGGGCGGGATTGGACAAAGAGGCGTGGCACCTCCCATACAACCTAAACTTTAAAACGATATAACTCGGCACTTTCACCAGCTACGAACATGAAACAAAAAACTCAAATACAAAAAAAACTAAAAGCAAAAATACAAAAACAAAAGCAATAACATAAAACAAAAATCCAAACTTAAGGAAAAACAAAGAAATGAAAGAAAAAAAAAAAAGCAAATAATTTTTTTTTTTTTTTTTTGGAAAATGGTGATTTTGACCATTGCATTGTCTTTGTCGTCCAAAATTTTTGTTTAACAATTTTTTTAACAACATTTTGTTGTTTTCGTCGAATTTTTTTTTTTGTAAAATGTGATTTCGACCATTGCGTTATTATTGTCGTCCAAATTTTTTTTTTCGAAAATTTTCGAACATTGTTGTTTTTGTCGAATATATATATTTTTAAATTCCGAATAGACGTCAAAACGGCTGAACCAAATTGAATAACATTTTGGCACAATATGTATGTTGGGCCTGTGCACAGTATATGCTATATCTCGGTAAGATTGGTGGACTGGGCGTGGCACCTCCCATATAACCCAAAAATTAAAAACACAATATATAAGCAATTGGGATAGCAAATTTAACTAAATGTTGGTCAGCGTTATTTATAACCATTCTAAATGGTCGAATGTGGGAGTGATTGGGCCATTGGGCGTGGCACCCCCCATAAAAGATACATTTTACATTACGTGTATGTCAACAGTATGACGAGGTCAGAACAGCCATTGCTCGGCTGAAAAACAACAAAGCCGCAGGTGCTGATGGTCTGCCTGCTGAATTGTTTAAGACCGGAGGCGAAGAGCTAATAGAGAGCATGCACGAGCTCGTAAGCAGAATATGGTCGGATGAAAGCATGCCAAGTGACTGGAACCTCAGTGTACTCTGCCCAATCCTTAAGAAAGGGGATCCCACTATCTGCGCCAACTACCGTGGGATCAGCCTACTCAATATCGCATACAAGGTTCTATCGAGCGTATTATGTGAAAGACTGAAGCCCATCGTCAACAGACTGATTGGACCTTATCAGTGCGGCTTCAGACCTGGAAAGTCCACCATAGACCAGATTTTCACATTGCGCCTAATCCAGGAAAATACCCTAGAAAAACAGATCGACACCTACCACCTATTAGTCGACTATAAAGCCGCCTTCGACACTCCCATAAGGGAACGATTATACGCCGCAATGTCTGAGTTCGGTATACCTGCGAAACTTATAAGGCTTTGCAGGATGACCCTGAGCAACGCACGTTGCTCAGTGAGAATAGGAAAAGACCTCTCCGAGCCATTTCATACCGAACGAGGTTTCAGACAGGGTGACTCCCTATCGTGCACACGAGCAGTCAGCGCAGCATTCTCGAGACTGGAGAGAGGGCGTCCAAATCTGCGTTGGAAAGACCAAGTTGAGGACAACCTGGCAACGCTTGGTATTTCTAACTGGCGTCAGTGCGCGCAAAGCAGATCCGACAGGCGCGGCTTCATCTCAGCGGCCCACGGTTGTAAGGGCCATTTAAGTAAGTAAGTATGTCAACAGTTATTATAGTGATATCAAGATATTTCACGCCACGTTAATAACCACCTAAAATTCTTTAAACTCACCACATCAAAATTCCCCACATTAAAACTCACCATGCTAAAACTCACCATACAAAAACTCACCACACTAAAACTCACCACACTAAAATTCATCACACTTAAATTCATCACACTAAAACTCACCACACTAAAACTCAACACAACAAAAATCACCACACAAAAATTCACCACACTAAAACTCACGACAATAAAACTTACCACAATAAAATTCACCACACTAAAACTCACCACACTAAAATTCACCTCACTAAAACTTACCAAACCCACACTCACCACACCGAAACTCACCACTCTAAAACATCTACTGTGAAAAACTCTACGGGGAAAAATTCTACGGGAAATATTCTACAGGGAACAATTCTATCGGGATGAATTCTACTGGAAGAATTATTCCGTGAAGAATTCTACGGGAAAGCGTTCTATGGGGAAGAATTTTTCGGGGAATATTTCTACTGGGAAGAATTCTACGGCGAAATGTTCTACGGGGAAGAATTCTACGGGAAATAATTCTACAGGGAACAATTCTACCGGGATGAATTCTACGGGAATAATTATTTGCTTTTACATTTTTTTTTTGTATTTGAGTTTTTTGTTTCATGTTCGTAGCTGGTGAAAGTGCCGAGTTACATCGTTTTGAAAGTTTAGGTTGTATGGGAGGTGCCACGCCTCATTGTCCAATCCCGCCAATATATATCCTGTCATTCCTTCCAGACGATACCGCATCTGTGGTAAAAATTTCAAGAAAATCGGATCAGCCGTTTAGACGGAGAAGCGGAACAAACGTACAAACAAACAAACAGATTTATTATATTAACTAGCTGGGCCCGTGCATGTTTCGTGCCAAGATTTTGTGAATTCAAAGATATGGAGCGATTTAATTAATATAAAAAAACATTTTTATTATATATATATATATATATATATATATATATATATATATATATATATATATATATATATATATATATAAGGGGTCCGTGCTTAGCTGTTGAAGTTTTTTTTATTGGTTTTATAAATGTGGTAACCAAATAATAATTCTCCGCCAAAACAACTTTTCTCAAAGACAATTCCTTCTCAGACTGCGCTTCCCCGTACAATTATTCCCAGTAGAAATCTTCCCGTAAAATTCTTCCCCATAGAACGCTTTCCCGTAGAATTCTTCCCGTAGAATTCATCCCTCATAGAGTTTTCCCAGTAGAAGTTTTAGTGTGGTGGGTTTGTAGGTGGTGAGTTTCGGTGTGGTGAGTTTCGGTGTGGTGAATTTAGGTGTGGGGAATCTTGGAGGTGTGGTGAGTTTTAGTGTGGTGAGGTTTGCTGTGGTGAGTTTTAGTGTGGTGAGTTTTAGTGTGGTGAATTTAAGTTAATTTTACTGTGGTGAATTTTAGTGTGGTGAGTTTAAGTATGGTGAGTTTTAGTGTGGTGAGTTTTAGTATGGTGAATTTTAGTGTGGTGGGTTTTAGTGTGGTGAGTTTTAGTGTGGTGAGGTTTGCTGTGGTGAGTTTTAGTGTGGTGAGTTTTAGTCTGGTGAACTTTAGTGTGGTGAATTTTACTGTGGTGAATTTTAGTGTGCTGAATTTTAGTGTGGTGAGTTTTAGTGTGGTGAGTGTGGTGAATTTTTGTGTGGTGGGTTTTAGTGTGGTGAATTTTAGTGTGGTGAGTTTTGGTGTGGTGAGTTTTAGTGTGGTGAATTTTAGTGTGGACAGTTTTAGTGTGGTGAGTTTTAGTGTGGTGAATTTTAGTGTGGTGAGTTTTAGTGTGGTGAATTATAGTGTGGTGAGTTTTAGTGTGGTGAATTATAGTGTGGTGGGTTTTTGCGTGGTGAGTTTTTGTGTGGTGAGTTTTGGTGTGGTGAGTTTTAGTGTGGTGAATTTTAGTTTGTTGAATTTTTGTGTGGTGAGTTTTTGTGTGGTGAGATTTAGTGTGGTGAATTTTACTGTGGAGAGTTTTAGTGTGAGGGGTTTTAGTGTGGTGAGTTTTGGTGTGGTGAGTTTTAGTGTGGTGAGTTTTAGTGTTGTGAGTTTTACTGTGGTGAATTTTAGTGTGGTGAGTTTTAGTGTGGTTAATTTTAATGTGGTTAATTTTAGTGTTGTGAGTTTTAGTGTGGTGAATTATAGTGTGGTGAGTTTTAGTTTGGTGAATTTTAGGGTAAGTTTTAGTGTGGAGAATTTTAGTGTGTTGAATTTTAGTGTGGTGAGTTTTTGTGTGGTGAGTTTTTGTGTGGTGAGTTTTAGTGTGGTGAGTTTTAGTGTGATGAGTTTTAGTGTGGTGAGTTTTAGTGTGGTAAGTTTTAGTGTGGTGAATTTTAGTGTGGTCAATTTTATTGTGGTAAGTTTTACTGTGGTGAGTTTGTTTTCCTTTTTCTTTCCTTTTATTTAGTTTTTCCTTTAGTTTGGATTGAAGTTTTATGTGATTGGTTTTGTGTTTTTGCTTTTGTTTTGTTTTGTGCTTTTGCTTTTTAACTTTTAATTTTTTTTTAGTGTTTGAGTTTTTTGTTTCATGTTCGTAGCTGGTGAAAGTGCCGTGTTATATCGTATGGAATGTTTAGATTGTATGGGAGGTGCCACGCCTATTTGTCCAATCCCGCTTTTAAAATTTTTTGTTTCATGTTCGTAGTTGGTGAAAGTGCCGAGTTATATCGTATTGAAAGTTTATCATTCCTTCCAGACCATACCGCATCTGTAGTAAAAATTTCAAGAAAATCGGATCAGCCGTTTAGACGGAGAAGCGGAACAAACGTGATTGCTTTTGTAATTTTGCTTTTGTGCTTTTGTTTTTAATTTTTTATTTTGTATGAGTTGTTTGTTTCATGTTCGTAGCTGGTGAAAGTGCCGAGTTATATCGTATTGAACGTTTAGCTTGTATGAGAGGTGCCACGCCTCTTTGTCCAATCCCGCCCATATATACCCAGTGTGTTCTCAGCTCAGCTCGAAGTATTCTGAACTGTGAAATGCAACCATGTTGTGTCAGTTCAACTGTTTTCTTTTTCAACTTAATTTTATTTAGAGAGATTTTTTCTTTTCGCTTTTCGCTTTCGTTTTCTATCTCTCAACGAAAATGAAAATGGCGCCATTTTTTCAAAAAGAATCAGCAGTCGTCGAGGTAAGAGCAAAAAATTTAATTTTAATTTATATAAAAAAATATAATTAAATATATAAATATTAATTTATTTTATATTTATTAATATTATTATTTAATAATTAATTTTTTTGCAGTGTCCGGAATAATTTGCAATAATTTGTCTTGCGTCCGCCGTGTGTCTTCAGGTAAGCTAATTTGTATTAAATTTAATATTTTATAAATTGCCAGTGGCATTATTATTGTCACTGGTCAATAACTTCAAATAGATGAAGTTTTTATTAACAACACCATTCTTTACAGATTTCGTGATGATTTTTAGCTGTTCAGCTTGAGGTGCCGTCCATCAGTGCGTGTGTCCTGCGTCCGCCGTGTGTCTTGCGCCCTCCTTGTTCAGGTAAGCTAATTTGTATTAAATTTAATATTTTATAAATTGCCAGTGGCATTATTATTGTCACTGGTCAATAACTTCAAATAGATAAAGTTTTTATTAACAACACCATTCTTTACAGATTTCGTGGTGATTTTTAGCTGTTCAGCTCGAGGTGCCGTCCATCAGTGCGTGTGTCCTGCGTCCGCCGTGTGTCTTGCGCCCTCCTTGTTCAGGTAAGCTAATTTGTATTAAATTTAATATTTTATAAATTGCCAGTGGCATTATTATTGTCACTGGTCAATAACTTCAAATAGATAAAGTTTTTATTAACAACACCATTCTTTACAGATTTCGTGGTGATTTTTAGCTGTTCAGCTCGAGGTGCCGTCGATCAGTGCGTGTGTGTGCCATTGTGTCCTGCGTCCGCTGTGTGTCTTGCGCCCGCCTTGTGTCTTGTATAATGTCTTGGTAAGCTAATTGATTCAGTTTTTTAGCTTCAATATTAAATTTTGAATCACAAATTTTATAGATTTAAAAACGTTAACTGTATACATATTAAATAGAACAACACAATACATGCATATTGAAATTTTAAAGACACACGGATAGAAAAGATTTTTTTAAAAATGTTTTTATGTTATTAAAAAGTTAAACGAATTTACAATACATGTATTAGGAATGAAGTGTAATTAATTTGTAATCGAAATTGAGTTTATTTTTGTTCAGATTGTAATAACGTTTAATTTTGCGTAATAATTATTATATTGTCTAGCAGAATCTGTCAAATTTACCATAAATTATGTTTCAAAGAAAACATAAAATTTTAATTCTTGGCAGTTTACTTGGTAAAAACTACATATGTTTCAAAACAAACAGAAAATAATATTAAATTTAAATAAACGTATGTTCGGTAAGTTATCGACAGACGTAGTTGATAACGTTAAGCAGCATTTTCTATCTATGTCTCTTTTGCCATCGTTTGAACATATTGATTTTTAAAAACGACCAACAAAACTAAATTAAATTTAAATAAATGTATTCTTGCGTTTGAAGTTTGATTGGGTCCTTTTAAACATACTGATGTTTGAAAACAAACAAAAAATAAAATTTAATGTCAATAAAAGTATTCTGCAAGACTCTTGTATACAAAGTTGACACTCGGTGACATGCATTTTCTACAAGTTTGTCTTGATGTTTGTTAAGAGAACATGTTCTTATCGGTAATAATTTTGTCATTTGTAAAATAAATGAATATACAAATTGTGTTACAAAAAGTACAAAAGTTCAAATAATATCAAAGTAAAATATAAAATTAAATAGTTCCTGAATGTTTGTCTATAATTATTGTGAAAATCTGACACGGATTTTAATCAAAAAACCACAACTACAAAAATCAGTGCTTCGATTTTGAAATAGAATTCGACATGGTTTTTTTACAATAGCTTTCGCGAATTCTTTGCCTACGCCATGTGCTGTACAGAGACTAACGTTGTACTGTTACAGTACCAAATACAAAGCGAATACAAATCGACTGCTGCAGCTATTGTAAATTCATTGATGCGGTCACATGGAGTTTTATTTTATATTAAAAATTAAATATTTGTATGTCAATTTAAATATTATAAATGTATTTGCATCATGTTAATAAAAATTAATAAAAAACAAAAAAAAATAATAATTTTTATTTTTTTTTTAAGGATGTCTATTTTTCTTGGCAGCGTAGAGTATATATTTACGGCATTTTGTTGCTGATTTCGTAAAGTAACAACGTATGTAACCTTTCACTGACGAAAACCTACCTGGTATATGAATTTTTCCACAAGACAACGATAATTACACTTATGGGACGAGGTACAAAAAAAGTAGTTTCATGTCAAAATGGTTGACTTATTGGACTGACTTTCATGTAGTCGAGACCCAAATTCTATATAAAATTTGTGGGAGCATTTAAAAATGATGATAAGCCAGAATAAAGTGGGAATTTTAATTTCAATAATTTAATTAGATTTAATGAAAGTAATGAAAATGAAACAATTAGTAAATATTTCTTTTTTTTTTTGGGCGAGTTGTAACCGATCACAACAAATTATACATTTTCACTATGATGCATTGCTTCTCGAATTCCATCATTTGTGACATCGGCAAGTGTTTCCTTGTGCATATGCTGCGATGGGTATTTTAACTACGCTCGATGTACCAATGTCGAGACACACTCTTCAAGGAACACTTTTTCTTCTTCTACGCCATCGTGAAGCCATCTGCATAATGGACAGTACCCAGCAACAAACCTATATGCACTAAGAAAACAAAGATGTTTGCCAGATTATCACAACCGTAAATATCAAAATATTTACCAAGTATTCAAATCGTCTTTCATCTTACAAATAGGAAGATTGTTAAGGAAAACCTGGAAAAGGTACTCCCTTGAACTCGCGGAGTAATTTGAGTAATTGAAATAAAAGGAATCAATTTTAGAATTAATTTAGTATCCTTGTTTTATATCGACATCGCTTTTAATAAGCCTTCGACGTAAAATTTTACGACTTAAAACATTCCATCACGTGTTGAAAATTTAAATTAGTAATATTTATTTTCACTTTTACCATTACTTGTATATCTTACAAAAATGACACTTTGATTCATTCCTTTATTTTCTGCTGTGTTAGCGTTTGCATTACATTAAGTAAATATTTGTAAATATAACAAATATTTGTTGTAGACCGTATATTAACAAATATTTTGTTACTTTAAATCTGCTTTTTGATAATATCACGAAAGGTATTGCAGTTCACTGTAAATTTATAAAATTCAGTTCAAATTTAGTCCAATTTGCACCTACCCTATAATAATATTACACCGACTTCTACACTAAGAAAACCAAGACGATATCCAGAAATATCACAGCCCTAAATATCAAAATTTAAACAGATAGTTGCAGCAAGACTTTCATAAACAGCTTGTTTTCTTAGTGTACATAATTTTTAATTACATTTTTTTGTTTGTATTGTAATTCATAATTTTTGATAATTTGTGTAAAATCAGTTTCAGCAATTTTGCGTCTACTTCGGTTTAATTTATATATAAAATGAGGAGAAGTAAAGCAGTTCGTGCTGCGGCTGATGCTATTTTAGAGCATTCACTTCTGTATGATGGTAGTTGTATTAATGAAATTGACAACCTAACCATAGAAGCCCCGCCGGCAACTATTTCAATTGATGTTTCTGGTATGAATATGTCATGGAACGACTCATCAATTGATGATGAGCATACTGAAACAGATTGGTTATATACAAGCGATACGGATGATTAGGATGACAGTGATGAAGATGACGAAGAAGTCGATAATGATGAAAATAAGAATTCCGATAATGAACAGTCACCCATAAATATAAAAACTCCAAGCGAATTAATTGCAGAATGGGCGATTGAAAATTATATAACCTCAAGAGCTTTAAATAAGCTCCTAAAAATTTTGGGAAACTGCGCACCAAATTTAAACATGCCAAAAACAAGTAAAACAATAAAGGCGACTGTAAAAGCTCCCGTTGTTGATATGGACAGCGGAGTCATGAAGACTTTGTTGCTCTGTTGGACAAGGAGTAACAAAGGAAAGGGTGCTTTGAACTGTCTACTAAATGCAGCAAAAATAAAAGAGCTTAACAGAACTTGTTGTCCAAACAAACGTCTTCTGCATTTGCACGAAAGCCAAGAGACACCAGTGAGCTCGAAAGATGGAAAGCCACTGAACTCCGGCAATTTTTGCTGTATACTGGTCCGTATGTTTTACGAGACATACTTGATAGTTCGAAGTATACACATTTTTTGAAACTGAGTTTGGCAATTAGAATACTTTTGTGTAAGGAGCACACAAAACAAAATTCTGACTTTGCTCAAAATTTGCTAAATTCTTTTGTGAGTGATACTTCTGAACTTTATGCGCAATCATTTCTCACATACAATTTCCACTCTTTAACACATTTGGCTCAGGAAGCAAAAATATATGGCTCTTTGGAGGAAGTTAGCGCGTTTAAGTTTGAAAATTATTTGCAGGAACTAAAGAAATGCCTCAAAAATGGAACAAAAGTTGCAACGCAAGTCTACAATAGAGTTTCGGAGCGAACAAAATTGAGCAAAAAAAGCAACGTTATGCCAATTTTTAATAAAACTAACATATCCATAAAAAATATGAAATTGTCCATAAAATACCCTGACGAATATTATGCTATAGGCACCGATATTTTTAAAATATTCGAATTTTCTGAAGTGTGTGGACACCTAAATATAAAAAGTCGTAAAGTCAAAAAACTCATACATTTTTTTCAAAATCCAATTTCCTCAAAAATTCTGAATATACAATTTTCGAATCAAATTGATTTGTCTGATGATATATTCATACATAATATCATTGAACTAAATGAAAAAATGATTGTATATACATATGAAGACAGTTCTTTTTACTTCATACCTTTAATTCATTGAGGTTATATTTATTTATATTATAACCTAAATGAATTAAAGGTATGAAGTACAAAGAACTGTCTTCATATGAATATACAATCATTTTTTCATTTAGTTCAATGATATTATTTATTACTTCTTTATCAATGTGATTCGAAAATTGTATATTCAGAAGTTTGGAGGAAATTGGATTTTGAAAAAAATGTATTAGTTTTTTGATTTTTTTTTTTAAATATTAAGTTGTCCACACTCTTCTGAAAATCCGAATATTTTGAATTCATCAGGGTATTTTATGGACGATTTCATATTTTATATGGATATGTTTGTTTTATTAAAAATTGGCATAATGTTGCTTTTTTTGCTCAATTTTGTTCGCCCTGAAACTCTATTGCAGACTTGCGTTGCAACTTTTGTTCCATTTTGAGGCACTTTTTTCAGTTCCTGCAAATTATTTTCAAACTTTAACGCGCTTACTTCCTACAAAGAAACATATATTTTTGCTTTCAGAGTCAAATGTGTTATAGAGTGAAAATTGTATGTGAGAAATGATTGCGCATAAAGTTCAGAACTACCACTCACAAAAAATTTTAGCAAATTTTGAGCAAAATCAGAATTTTGTTTGTGTGCTCCTTACATAAAAGTATTCTAATCAGTTTCAAAAAGTGTGTATACTTCGAACTATCAAGTATGTGTCGTAAAACCAGGCATACCTAGGCATACTGCATGCATGTACTCAATAGAAAGATTTTTTACCATGTCTATATCCAACTTCTCCAACATAATTGATCCATTGTAATATGATGATCACTATTAATTCTCGATCTGAAGCGTTAATTTGTTCGAGTCAAAGAATCGACTAGTTCAAATTCTCGTCGTCCATGATGTGTCTCGCCTTTATGTTAGCATTTTGAACATGAAAACATGCTGTATGGCTTTTTACACGTGTTGCAAATGTTGAACTTCTATTCAATTTCAAATTTATGTCGCCTCCAGCTATTTTATTGACAGATTTTTGAATTCTTCTTGAATTCTGGTTACATATAAAATGTTTGTTGCTCAAAAACATAAGGGCGCCATCTGTTTTGAAATAATGAAAATTTATCAATATAACAAAAAAAGTTTTTTAAATTTTCTTCAATTTACGATTTCTCATTATATTTAATTCAATACAATTAAAAGCTACGTCAGCTGAGTTTCAATTAAAAATTAATGGCATTGTTTAACTTTTTTGTTTATTTACACAGTTTTTTATTTATGTGTATGAAATATAATATAACTTTAAGCCTCTAATTCATTGCGCTTAGATAATGTCTATCGACGAATCGCAGCCTTTGGACTATGAGGAAATGATTTCAGACCACGAGTTTAAGCCAATACATGGGATAAAACGCCTGCTTTCCACAGCACCACCAGCATCGTCTATGGAGCAACATGCTGCTCCTCATAAATGGGCTAAAATAGTCCGCATTGCTCCTGCGGTAACCCGTGACTTTCGCATTACTCCTGTAATAACACCGTCGCATTCGCAAAATAATGTGGACATATGCTCACCAGCACAATTCTCTAAAGACATATCTACACATCAATGGGCTAAAATAGTGCGCATAGCTCCTGCGGCAACCCCGACGCAATCAAATAATGACTTTCGTATTAATCCTGTGATAACACCGTCACATTCGCAACATAGTGTCGAGATACGCTCACCAGCACCATTAATTCACTTGACTCCTACGGTAATGTCGTCACAATCGCAAAAAGATGACGTGCACATTATTCCTGCAGCAACGGCTCATTCTCAACACGTCATCCGTTCAGATTCGCCTACATGTTTCTCCAGAGCTCCTCCAGCTAATTCGAAGGAAATCCCGATAAACATTAACAAGTTTTTGGTGCATGGAATAAAAAATATAACATCGCATTGTATACAAATTCAAAAAGAACTGGAATCTCTACGTGCAGAAAGAAATGATGTCAAAAAATTAGTGAATATATTGGAAAAGCCTTTTCAAACTACCGGAAACGAAAACAAGATATTGCGAAAATTCGTAATAGTAAGTATTATATGCTTGTGAAATGGGTTTTCATTTCTGGTCCACTTACGCAATTGGTTTTTGGTTCTCGTTATGTTTTTCACTGTTGCTGTTAATACCCTATTAACGTTTCCCTTTTTATACCCTACACCTATGAGGTACAGGGTATATTAACTTTGTGCATATATTGTAACGCCCCTTAGGAGGCGTGTCCGGTATGGAAAAGTATATATATTCTTGATCAGCATCACTACCCGAGTCCGTTTAGCCATGTCCGTCTGTCTGTCTGTCTGTCCGTCTTGCTGTCTTGCTGTCCGAATACAGAATAACTTGAGAAATACTGATCAGAATCCGATGAAATTTCGTCTCAATATATTTTAGCCAAAAGTAGGAATTGAGTTTGAAAATGAGCCAAATCGGTCAACGGACACGCCCACCTCCCATACAAGTCACTTTTATATAACTTTTTCGGAACTAATAACTCGAAAAGTATTCAAGGTATAGTTATAAAATTTAAAACGTATTATTAGAATTCACCTAAAAATATTTGGTCCAAAAATGGGCTTGATACGCCCACTTTTTTTTTCATTATTTCCCGGGTTTTCATAGTGGAAATTTGATCCGTAAATTATTAAAATCAAATCTATGAAATATTACCCTTTCAAAATTTTAAATATAGGCGTGGTCCGCCCAATAATATTTTTCAATTTTTTTTTTTTAGTTTTTTTATACTTTTATATACATTTTTTAATTTATGGAGATATAAGACGTAAATTTCTGATATGTGAATAATATTCTGAGGGTGGGGAGGTTCAGCATAATTAAATATCCCATATTAATATCCCCACCAAAGGTGTAGGGTATTCCATAGTCGGGCCCGACCGACTATAAAAATCCGCCCCATGTGACCGAACTTACCCATGTGACCTAACTTTCCCAACTCGTTTTATGTTGTTTTAATTTTTCTTTATATTATTTATATTTTATTAATCTAACTTTTTAAATATGCAGCTGGCAGATCCGATTCATCATCATTAGAGCTGTCGTAACATAAGCAGTCGCATCATTTTTACTCACAACTTTCATGCAGACTCGACTACTGAAAAATTGGTTGGTATCCTTAAGTTTTTCTTTTGCTTATTTCTTAAAGCTTTATATTAATAATTTTTAATTTTAGAGCATGGCCAAATGTATGGTCAAAGAACGCTGCTGATGTCGCTGCACCAATCACACCCAATCCATCCACCCCATCTTTATTAAATTGTCAACAGCGTCATCATCATACTTCTGAATAGCCTATATCCTAACCCTACTAGAATTTTTCCCGATGCGCCATCGGGAAATGATCGGATTTTTATCGTGTAAGCCTTATAGAGCAAACATGATAATTGCCTTGTCATGCTCTTATCATGTTCGCCATAGCAGTGTTACCATTATCTAAACACTCAATGGCCCCGATCATAGCTACATTAGTTGTTTCTTATAAGGAAATTTCTAGCGGGAAATGATCGGGATATAATGAGAATACCATTTTTATTTTTTAATTAAACGGAAACTATCAGAATTAGCTTAACATTATTTTGAACATATTTTTATTATGATATTATGATTATTATGATAAATGATCATTTTATCATGAGCAGTTTTAAATATTAAATCCATTTAATAAAAATCATTAAATTATGTGGAGAGTAATAATAAACAGCAGCAGTATATATAAACTATTTTAAATAATGAAATGGGGAATTACCCGATCAATGCATGATAATGGCTTGAGGTGAGTACATGATCAGGGCACTGCGTTACAAGCATATCGTGCCCATGATTTGTTACCTCGTTTGATCCTCGTCATAACCCGATCAGTTCATGACCATGGCCCTACCCAAATTTCTACTTTGGAAGCTACAATATCGCCTGCACCAAATTTGATTATCTATCTAATGAATGAAAAGTCTCGATCACTAAAAGCATAGCTCCAACCATCACCCCCACATCAACAGTCAATCCCTTAATTTAAGAAATGCATCTACACGTTGCAACATCAGTACATGCTGCTACATTAGTTTATCCACTTCAGCAAATTTTCCTTTTCAAAAATGTTCAAAATAAATGGTTTTTATTTATTAAAAGATAATCGGAATTCCAAAAATATTTATAAATCTTGTATATAATTGATAGTTCATTTTGATAGTTCAATTTAGCACGTAGTTATTATAATCATGAACATAATTGAGTTTTTATAATTAATGATTAATTTCTTTAATTATGCACGTAATAAATATTACTACAAATATTTTTCTCTGTGCAGTTATTTTGTGCAGTGCAATTTCAGCAATTCTTCTATATATTTGTGGCATTGGTTCCATAAATGTCGTTTCAAATTAAGTAAAATAATTGGCAGTATACACCTTTCGGTACTCCAAAAAATTTAATTACAATTAAAGTATTAATATCAACAAGAAGAAGTTCAAAAAATTGACACCATTTCTGGAATCAACCCATAAATGTATCGAATAATTACCGCAACTTTATCACAAATCCCGCTTTAAATATATTTTATTTAATATCATTTTTTCAGATACAAATTATTAAGATTGTTTGCCCTGATGATTACAGCAGGTCGCATTGCGCTATGGAAGAAGGTGACCACTGATTTTTGTTTAAAGACTCGCAAGTCTATTTTGAATATGCGCAAACCGAGTGTTAACAAGGTGAGTTTTAAACGCTTTTTATGAGCTATACTTTTCACTGAAAAACTTACAGATGGGCACTAAGATATCTCGATCACTCTCATCAACAGCATCTCAACAGCAGCCTTATTATCATCAGATACCTCATCAGCTTCCGCATCATCATCAGCAGTCGGATCATAGACTTAGTCGCATTATCGTCATCATCAGAAGCAGTCGCATCATCAGAAGTCTCACCATCAGCAGTCGCATCATCATCAGCAGTCACCAGTAGCATCGTCATCAGCAGTCGCACCATCAGGAGTCCCATCATAATTCGCATTGTAAATTTTTGTTAATGTATATTGTTTAATGTACTATTGTTTAACTAGTGCATGTTAATTTTGTTCCTTATTATTATAAAACACTTTAATTTGTTAAAAACATCTGCATCTATAAGTTCAATTAACTAATGCATATAAATATTGTTCTTTATTATTATAAAATTCATTAATTTGTTAAAACTTCCGCATATACAAGTTTAATTAACTAATTAATGTTAATATTGCTCCATATGATTATAAAACACTTTAATTAGTTAAATCTATAATTTTAAACATTGTACGCATTTTAAAATAACCATTTATATGTTAATATTGTTCTTTATTGTTATAAAATAATTTAATTTGTTATTAAAAATACGCAACTAATAAGTTAAAACACTTTAATAAACAAAAAAAAAGTAAAAACAACACAAAAATTCCTTCGTTTTTATTGTCATTAAGTTTCTTTTGAATCAGCTTTACTTCAGAGCTTCCTTTAATATTCTGTCCCATTCTGAAACAAATATGTCATCAGATTTGCTTCACATCCTTTTTGATTGGCTGGTTTCAAAATATTTTCAGTTTTGCTCTCTTTGTTTTGAGATTTTTTTCTTTCAGGCACAGTTCAGAAAAATAGGAAAGAACTCTGTGTTTCCTTTAGTCTGATTTCACTACTATTTAATTTCGAAATCGGAACCAACCTCGCACACATTTATCAGAGTTGTCTCACGTATAGTTCCGAAATAGTTCGTAATTACGACAGAACGAATCACTGGGTAGCCTATCATTTTTTCCAGACCATTCCGCACCTGTGATAAATATTTCAAAAAAATCGAATCAGCCGTTTAGACCAGAGCTCTCGATTTCATACGAGTATTTTCGAGTAGCCCTGGTACCCGGGTATTAAATGTTCGAGCTACCCGGGTAGTTCGCAAAACCCAGGTAGTTTGTTCGTTCGTTTGTTCCAGCTATTCCAGTAGCTCATTAGAAGACTAATGGTACCCTTTGGAGTTTTGGACCCCAAAAAAGGGTCAAAACCGCATTTATGACCCAAAATTTTTTATTTCAGAAATCGATAGGGGACATCATTAGAAGGCTAATGGTACCCTTTGGAGTGATCCATGACACCCAAAAATTATTATTTCGGAAATCGATAGCGGACATCATTAGAAGGCTAATGGTTCCCTTTGGAGTGGTTCAGGTCCCCCAAAAGGGGTCAAAAACCGCATTTTCGAAAAAAAAAGAATTCAAAAAACAATGAATGCATTCATTTTTTGGCATTCATTTGTTTTTGTAATTTGTCACAAAAATAAGGGTTACAATATTAAAGTCGTAAAATCCCGCATTTTCCAGAATTTTTGTTGTTATTGACATTTTAATGAAAATATATCATTGCTATTGGAAAATTATGAGAGCACATTTTATTAAAATCTGCGTTTTCACAAATATGTGAACAATTACAATGAATTGGACAACTTTGTGGCAAACATTTTCGGGAATTATGGGATCGTGGGACTTGAAGCTCTTATTTGTCAGCGACACACATACGGCAAATTCCGTGAAACTCAAATTTCGTATTTTGAAGCAGCGCAGCGTCAACAGTGTTGATGTTGCGCATTTTTGTTTAGTAGGGAAGTACTAAAAAGAAAGTACTTAACAATACTAATTCTGTATATAATGGCATTTATGAAACAATTTAAATAAATTTATTTATTGTACTTATTAATCTAAAATTGTGCGTACGTATAGTGGTTTGAAAAAGAATACAAAATTGTCAAATTTAATTACATGTCAAATGGCTTGTTTTTTTTAAATTTCTTATTGGCAAATAATTAACACATTTTAATAATTATGGTCACATATTTAATTTATAAACTTTGAATTTAAACTGAAACATCAAACGATTTTTATTTTTAATAGTCAATAGCGCCATCTAGGATCAAGATCACATAAGTTATCCTCTTGTGTCGTATTTTGATATGGTTGCACCATTGCATAACGACTTCGATAAAAGGTTTGCTAATATTTTTCGCCGTCTTTAATTACAATGTGAAAAATATTTAATTATTTTAATTAATTAATATAAATAAATAATTTGACTGTATGAGCTGCGGTCAGCTGTTTCTTACTGGAAAAGCTATTGACACCTTTTTGCAAATAATTATGATTTGGGATTTATTTATTTTGTTATGATTTTGGGATTTTAATTAGTTTTGTGAACATACTACAATTTTACCTTTATATATGACGAATATTGTACTATTTACTTTCAATCTACGAAAATTACTGTCTGTTCAAATAAATTACTAGCCTACTCTACGGGCATGTAAGTTATTTGAGAAAACATTAATTACTTTACATTTAACATCCCTGCGCTGCTGTCAAGTGTATATAGGGTTGCCACGTTGTGCACTAAAAGAGTGTTTTTGTGGGATTTTATAAATTACCCGTGGGAACCAAAAAATGAACCCATATTTTTTTGGAAATTGCCTATTGAGCCATATTTAACCTTTTTAAACGCACATTACACTTTTTTTATCCTTTTTCGACCCAAATATATAATAACTTTTTATTGAAAAATTATTATACAAAATTACCCGACCAGATTTTTTATCAAAAATATTTTATAGCAACTTAAAATCATTTAATTGATTTTTTAAATAAAGTTTAAGAATTTTTTTTACAAAATTACTTCTTTTATCTATTATTTTAAAAATATTTTTGATTTTTAACAAATTACGAACCAAAAAGCTTAACTGCGCTATAAAATTTTTTTTGCGACCCGGTTTACCACTAAATAAAATTTTAAAGTTAACCCATTGTGACCCAAAGATAAAATTATCAAATGTTGTTGAATTTTATCTAAAAAAAAACAAGTTTTGAAATACGTTTCGTTGGTAATAATAATTGCTGTTAACCCATACACACCTAAAAATAATTGTATTTATTTTTAAAAAGTTAAAAAAAAATAAGATTTTTTCTGAAAAAATAAATACAACCCGTGATAATCCGAAATACTTTTTTGAAGATTAATCACAAACATAAAATTTATTTATAAATTTTTTGTGAATTTTTCAGATTTATTTTCTGAAAAAGTATTGCGACCCGTAGTTAAAATTTTTTTTTTAATTAAGCCATCCGGACCCAACATGTATGAGTGAATTTTTTGAGATTGTCTCAAGGTTTTTAAATTATTTCAGTAATTGAAAACGATGAAAGAGACGGCGGCTCTGACTGCATATGCTCAATTCGGAAACGAAATTATTGAATTTGAGCAAACTATTTGCGAGACCCCTACCCAAGATTTAGTACCTCATGTCTTAGAGTTTCATCGGTAGCAGCTTAATTTTCGTGTCACATGAGGGTATTAATTTACCTCCATGTGACATGGATATTTTTGATGGTGATTTTGTTACATGGCCCACTTTCAGAGATCTGTTTTCGGCTATGTACATTAACAATTTCCGATTAAGTGATGTAGAAAAATGATTCTACCTTAATCAAAAGACCCGAGGCAAAGCAAAGGTTATTGTAAAAAATGCTCCGCTCAGTAATGATGGATTCTCATTAGCATGGTTTAATCTCGTAGAAAAATATGAGAATAAAGGAATGCAAATTAATGCGGAATTGAAGACCCTTTTCAATTTGCAAACAGTTACATTAGAATCAGGTAGCTCCATTTGTTACCTATAAAGGTCTATAAATGACTGTGTAATAACCCTACAAAATTTGCAAATTGACACAAAGAGCTGGGATTCAATCCTGGTGTATTTATGCTCGACCCTTCTCCCCAAGATTACCTTAGAGAACTTTGTCACACACAATACAGATCCACGACCCACATTTGCAAAGCCAACCGAATGGGACTTTGAAGTGGACCTTTGTCGATTTTGCAAAGCCCAGTTCACTCTCCTTGAGTGCCCGACATTCATAGCCACAAAAGTGGATGAATGACTCGATGTCGTGAGAAAAGTAGGATTGTGCTACAATTGCTTAGTAATCACTCAAGGCATTAAAAATTGTAGAAGTGAGTATAAGTGTCAGACATGTGGAAAAAGGCATCATTTACTTCTACATCTGAACTAAAACCCGGAGTCAGAATTAAATACAAGACCCAGTACAAGTGCAGCTGCTATAACTCGATTTCGACCCATCACTACCCGCACTTATTGTCATAGACGACAATATGGACACTCGACACGTCCAATGACATGCTAACTTTGCCATCAGGATCATCGCTTAGCGACTTGCTGCATGTTCAAGGAGAAGAACCTGTATGAGAAAATTGTTGTTCGAATTGTCACTCCATATTAACCATTTTTAGAAGTAATTCCAAAATCATTCCATTATTAGAAGTAATTCCAAAAGTCATTCTATGGGAATAATTTTTAGAAGTAGTTCCAAAAGTCATTCCATAGCAACCATTTTTAGAATTAGTTCCACAAAAATCATTCCATCAGACGTTATTCCATAACTACGTCTTTTGGGACCGGGGGAGAAGTTGTTCAACCAGTTAAAGAGAGATATTAAAGTACTGTAAATAGTGTACTTTTTCGTTCGCTTCTCTTAGAAGCCGACGGAAAAGTACTTGCTCTTGTAGACATCGCATGCGAAAATAACGACTTCTGGAACTTTTTTTGGAGCGACTCTCTTAATACATTATAATTTGCTAAAGTTGTTGCAAAGTACTTCTAAAATCTACTAGCACTGTGACCACTGCTGCCAGATATACGGATTTCTCTGTATTTCTACGGATTTTTAATTTTTTTTAAATAATTACGGATTTGATGAAAATACGGATTTTATACGGAATTAGCAATTCTGTTAAAATACTGTGAGAAAATTATGTTTCTGAAGTTATTTTTTTTATTTTTAGTTTCATACAATTTGTACTTCTTTTCCACGTGTTTTTTTTAACATGGCAATGCTGATAATAATATTAATAATAATCTGAGCCTTTATGTAAAATACAACTGAGATCTGTTGTCACAGCTGAGTTGCTTGAACCGTAACATTCCAAATGCTAGTATTGACAATTTCGAAGCATATTTAAAAACTGTTTTCATTTATAGAACGCAGTTTCAAAGATCTCAGGATACTTAATTTTGTGGACCCTGTTTATTCCAAATTTTTGTTTTGATGTCGATATCGTCCACGAAGAGTTTAAAATACCAAGAAAAATAATAAAAACGAGACAGCTTTGGATGATATCTCGACGGATCTACGGAATTTCCGTAGTTCATGGGAATTGTTGATCTAGTAGTTGTTCTTCCAAATCCATCGGCTAAATGCTCACGCTCTTTGGCTTGTATTAATTTGAATAAAACGAAAGTTAGAAATAACCGTGGATCAGAAAAGCCATAAGTTATCTGAAAACGAGTACGTATCAGAGTTGTTAAAGAATGCATTCTTTAACTCTTTTGTACTCAAATGAATGGGAATTCAAAATGAATGCATTCATTTTTGTGAAATGAATGGGAATTCAAACGCTTGAATTCCCAATCAGATGGCCTTCAAAATGAATGCATTCATCAAAGAATGCATTCATTTCAGTCTGAATTCATTTTTGGCAAAAAAGAATTCAAAAAACAATGAATGCATTCATTTTTTGGCATTCATTTGTTTTTGTAATTTGTCACAAAAATAAGGGTTACAATATTAAAGTCGTAAAATCCCGCATTTTCCAGAATTTTTGTTGTTATTGACATTTTAATGAAAATATATCATTGCTATTGGAAAATTATGAGAGCACATTTTATTAAAATCTGCGTTTTCACAAATATGTGAACAATTACAATGAATTGGACAACTTTGTGGCAAACATTTTCGGGAATTATGGGATCGTGGGACTTGAAGCTCTTATTTGTCAGCGACACACATACGGCAAATTCCGTGAAACTCAAATTTCGTATTTTGAAGCAGCGCAGCGTCAACAGTGTTGATGTTGCGCATTTTTGTTTAGTAGCGAAGTACTAAAAAGAAAGTACTTAACAATACTAATTATGTATATAATGGCATTTATTAAACAATTTAAATAAATTTATTTATTGTACTTATTAATCTAAAATTGTGCATACGTATAGTGGTTTGAAAAAGAATACAAAATTGTCAAATTTAATTACATGTCAAATGGCTTGTTTTTTTTAAATTTCTTATTGGCAAATAATTAACACATTTTAATAATTATCTTCACATATTTAATTTATAAACTTTGAATTTAAACTGAAACATCAACCGATTTTTATTTTTAATAGTCAATAGCACCATCTAGGAACAAGATCACATAAGTTATCCTCTTGTGTCGTATTTTGATATGGTTGCACCATTGCATAACGACTTCGATAAAAGGTTTGCTAATATTTTTCGCCGTCTTTAATTACAATGTGAAAAATATTTAATTATTTTAATTAATTAATATAAATAAATAATTTGGCTGTATGAGCAGCGGTCAGCTGTTTCTTACTGGAAATGCTATTGACACCTTTTCGCAAATAATTATGATTTGGGATTTATTTATTTTGTTATGATTTTGGGATTTTAATTAGTTTTGTGAACTTACTACAATTTTACCTTTATATATGACGAATATTGTACTATTTACTTTCAATCTACGAAAATTACTGTTTGTTCAAACAAATTACTAGCCTACTCTACGGGCATGTAAATTATTTGAAAAATCATTAATTACTTTACATTTAACATCCCTGCGCTGCTGTCAAGTGTATATAGGGTTGCCACGTTGTGCACTAAAAGAGTGTTTTTGTGGGATTTTATAAATTACCCGTGGGAACCAAAAAATGATCCCATATTTTTTTGGAAATTGCCTATTGAGCCATATTTAACCCTTTTAAACGCACATTAAACTTTTTTTATCCTTTTTCGACCCAAATATATAATAACTTTTTATTGAAAAATTATTATACAAAATTACCCGACCCGATTTTTTATCAAAAATATTTTATAGCGACCTAAAATCATTTAATTGATTTTTTAAATAAAGTTTATGAATTTTTTTTACAAAATTAATTCTTTTATCTATTATTTTAAAAATATTTTTGATTTTTAACAAATTACGAACCAAAAAGCTTAACTGCGCTATAAAATTTTTTTTGCGACCCGGTTTACCACTAAATAAAATTTTAAAGTTAACCCATTGTGACCCAAAGATAAAATTATCAAATGTTGTTGAATTTTATATAAAAAAAAACAAGTTTTGAAATACGTTTCGTTGGTAATAATAATTGCTGTTAACCCATACACACCTAAAAATAATTGTATTTATTTTTAAAAAGTTGAAAAAAAAAATTCAGATTTTTTCTGAAAAAATAAATACAACCCGTGATAATCCGAAATACTTTTTTGAAGATTAATCACATTGACCCAAACATAAAATTCATTTATAAATTTTTTGTGAATTTTTCAGATTTATTTTCTGAACAAGTATTGCGACCCGTAGTTAAAGATTTTTTTTTTAATTAAGCCATCCCAACATGTATGAGTGAATTTTTTGAGATTGTTTCAAGGTTTTTAAATTATTTCAGTAATTGAAAACGATGAAAGAGACGGTGGCTCTGACTGCATTTGCTCAATTCGGAAACGAAATTATTGAATTTGAGCAAACTATTTGCGAGACCCCTACCCAAGATTTAGTACCTCATGTCTTAGAGTTTCATCGGGAGCAGCTTAATTTTCGTGTCACATGAGGGTATTAATTAACCTCCATGTGACATGGATATTTTTGATGGTGATTATATTACATGGCCCACTTTCAGAGATCTGTTTTCGGCTATGTACATTAACAATTTCCGATTAAGTGATGTAGAAAAATGATTCTACCTTAATCAAAAGACCCGAGGCAAAGCAAAGGTTATTGTAAAAAATGCTCCGCTCAGTAATGAAGGATTCTCATTAGCATGGTTTAATCTCGTAGAAAAATATGAGAATAAAGGGATGCAAATTAATGCGGAATTGAAGACCCTTTTCAATTAGCAAACAGTTACATTAGAATCAGATAGCTCCATTTGTTACCTATAAAGGTCTGTAAATGACTGTGTAATAACCCTACAAAATTTGCAAATTGACACAAAGAGCTGGGATTCATTCCTGGTGTATTTATGCTCGACCCATCTCCCCAAGATTACCTTAGAGAACTTTGAGAAATCTTTAACGGATATATCAGTTGTTCCATCATGGAAAACTTTGAATGTGTTTCTCACCCGAAGATATAGGACACTCGATGCTTGGGGAGAATCTTCGGGAGAAAATGTGAATATATCACATGAAAGTTTCTCAGACCCATTTCGCATTTGAACCCACACATAATACAGATCCAAGACCCACATTTGCAAAGCCAACCGAATGGGACTTTGAAGTGGACCTTTGTCGATTTTGCAAAGCCCAGTTCACTCTCCTTGAGTGCCCGAGATTCATAGCCACGAAAGTGGATGAATGACTCGATGTCGTGAGAAAAGTAGGATTGTGCTACAATTGCTTAGTAATCACTCAAGGCATTAAAAATTGTAGAAGTGAGTATAAGTGTCAGACATGTGGAAAAAGGCATCATTTACTTCTACATCTGAACTAAAACCCGGAGTCAGAATTAAATACAAGACCCAGTACAAGTGCAGCTGCTATAACTCGATTTCGACCCATCACTACCCGCACTTATTGTCATAGACGACAATATGGACACTCGACACGTCCAATGACATGCTAACTTTGCCATCAGGATCATCGCTTAGCGACTTGCTGCAGGTTCAAGGAGAAGAACCTGTATGAGAAAATTGTTGTTCCAATTGTCACTCCATATTAACCATTTTTAGAAGTAATTCCAAAATCATTTCATTATTAGAAGTAATTCCAAAAGTCATTCTATGGGAATAATTTTTAGAAGTAGTTCCAAACGTCATTCCATAGCAACCATTTTTAGAATTAGTTCCAAAAAATCATTCCATCAGACGTTATTCCATAACTACGTCTTTTGGGACCAGGGGAGAAGTTGTTCAACCAGTTAAAGAGAGATATTAAAGTACTGTAAATGGTGTACTTTTTCGTTCGCTTCTCTTAGAAGCCGACGGAAAAGTACTTGCTCTTGTAGACATCGCATGCGAAAATAACGACTTCTGGAACTTTTTTTGGAGCGACTCTCTTAATACATTATAATTTGCCAAAGTTGTTGCAAAGTTCTTCTAAAATCTACTAGCACTGTGACCACTGCTGCCAGATATACGGATTTCTCTGTATTTCTACGGATTTTTCATGTTTTAAAATAATTACGGATTTGATGAAAATACGGATTTTATACGGAATTAGCAATTCTGTTAAAATACTGTGAGAAAATTATGTTTCTGAGTTAATTTTTTTATTTTTAGTTTCATACAATTTGTACTTCTTTTCCACGTGTTTTTTTTAACATGGCAATGCTGATAATAATATTAATAATAATCTGAGCCGTTATGTAAAATACAACTGAGATCTGTTGTCACAGCAGAGTTGGCTTGCTTGAACCGTAACATTCCAAATGCTAGTATTGACAATTTCGGAGCATATTTAATAACTGTTTTCATTTATAGAACGCAGTTTCAAAGATCTCAGGATACTTAACTTACTTAAAATTTTTGTTTTGTTTTGATGTCGATATCGTCCACGAGGAGTTCAAAATACCAAAAAAAAATAATAAAAACGAGACAGTTTTGGATGATATCTCGACGGATCTACGGAATTTCCGTAGTTCATGGGAATTGTTGATATAGTAGTTGTTCTTCCAAATCCATCGGCTAAATGCTCACGCACTTTGGCTTGTATTAATTTGAATAAAACGAAAGTTAGAAATAACCGTGGATCAGAAAAGCCATAAGTTATCTGAAAACGAGTACGTATCAGAGTTGTTAAAGAATGCATTCTTTAATTCTTTTGCACTCAAATGAATGGGAATACAAAATGAATGCATTCATTTTTGTGAAATGAATGGGAATTCAAACGCTTGAATTCCCAATCAGATGGCCTTCAAAATGAATGCATTCATCAAAGAATGCATTCATTTCAGTCTGAATTCTTTTTTGTCAAAAAAGAATTCAAAAAACAATGAATGCATTCATTTGTTTTTGTAATTTGTCACAAAAATAAGGGTTACAATATTAAAGTCGTAAAATCCCGCATTTTCCAGAATTTTTGTTGTTATTGACATTTTAATGAAAATATATCATTGCTATTGGAAAATTATGAGAGCACATTTTATTAAAATCTGCGTTTTCACAAATATGTGAACAATTACAATGAATTGGACAACTTTGTAGCAAACATTTTCGGGAATTATGGGATCGTGGGACTAGAAGCTCTTTTTAAACAATTTAAATAAATTTATTTATTGTACTTATTAATCTAAAATTGTGCGTACGTATAGTGGTTTGAAAAAGAATACAAAATTGTCAAATTTAATTACATGTCAAATGGCTTGTTTTTTTTTAAATTTCTTATTGGCAAATAATTAACACATTTTAATAATTATTAAGGGTGTGTGCGAGTTCGAATAAATTGCTGACTAAGCTAAACTTTGTCGGTAATGCAGCGTTTACTTTTCAATTTAGCTACCTTTCGAGCAAACTAAATTGGAAGACATCAAACAGACATATGATAATCGTTTTATTAGGGACTTTAACAATTACCGCTTACTGAAAGGCGATCGAATTAAAACCAGTACAATTTAGTTTAATCAGCCATTTAGTCGAACTCTCAATATGAAAAATATGCGTTTTAAAAATAGTATTTTTGTAATTCATAAAGGCGAAAAGTACAAACTTACGTTTTCTACGTTTATCTTTTTTTAGTTGTTTGATAACATCACCGTGTCTACTTTATTACATTAAAAAAATATAATAATTATTAAAATATAGATATTATTTACATACAAAAAAGATTTCTGACATCGGTTTGGATTTTTTTATATTATTTTACAGATTATGCCCCTTACACTTTGTCCGGCATTTTTAAAAATGTTTTTTTTTAAATGTGTGTGTATTTTATTTGCATACATAATTTTAGCATAAAAACGAAGCATATGAAAACAAGGTAAGTATCGAGTACGAGAAAATTGGTACGCGCAACGAAAAGTACAAACTTAACGTTTTCCCAACGTTCTTCGCAACAATTTGATCTTTGCGTTTCCTGGAAT
Source organism: Dryomyza anilis (assembly GCA_951804985.1). Taxonomy (NCBI): domain Eukaryota; kingdom Metazoa; phylum Arthropoda; class Insecta; order Diptera; family Dryomyzidae; genus Dryomyza; species Dryomyza anilis. The sequence goes on from OX638135.1 coordinate 51,308,224, forward strand.
TGTCATCAATGTTTTCAGCGCGTGCCAACCGCACGGCCGCACTATTGCTATGCGCAATTCGGGCGTGCTCAAGTACAGCGCGCGAAGTGCACGAACTTATTTCGTGGAATTGTTGCGACCTAACATTTTTGCAATAATCGTTCATTTACGCAATGTCGATTCAGTCGGAAAAGTATTTTCCTGCAACAAATCACATTCGCCGTTTTCTTTTTGTCTTTTGTTGCTAGAAATATCCAAAAATGACACAGTATACTTGGGGAAAAACTGTATTAAAAAATGTAATGCGTTATGTATATGTATATATTTTAATTACGCAAAAACAAAATGTTACTTTATACATAATTAGTATGTATATGTATATATTTTAATAACGCAAAAACAAAATGTTTCTTTATACATAATTAGTAGTTAGTAATAATTTTTAGTTCTTCGCTACTAAACAAAAATGCGCAATATCAACACTGTTGACGCTGCGCTGCTTCAAAATACGAAATTTGAGTTTCACGGAATTTGCCGTATGTGTGTCGCTGACAAATAAGAGCTTATAGTCCCACGATCCCATAATTCCCGAAAATGTTTGCCACAAAGTTGTCCAATTCATTCATTCATTAAAATGTCAATAACAACAAAAATTCTGCAAAATGCGGGATTTTACGACTTTAATATTGTAACCCTTATTTTTCTGACAAATAACAAAAACAAATGAATGCCAAGAAATGAATGCATTCATTGTTTTTTGAATTCTTTTTTGCCTAAAAAGAATTCACACTGAAATGAATGCATTCTTTGATGAATGCATTCATTTTGAAGGCCATCTGATTGGGAATTGAAGCGTTTGAATTCCAATTCTTTTGACAAAAATGAATGCATTCATTTTGAATTCCCATTCTTTTCATTTTTTTAGATGAATGCATTCCCAAAAGAATGCATTCTTTAACAACTCTGGTACGTATCCGTCGAAGTGGATACTAAAATGGAACGAAAACGAAGTGGATACTTTTGAACGAAAAGGTACCGTCAAATTCCATGACTCCTTTTGTATGCCCTATTTTCCTTATTTCGATACTCGTTCGTTTCAATGGTACTATTTTCGTGCCGTAGTAGACGGACTTCACCGTTTTCTTTCCGTTGATACTCTGCTACGCATGTGTCGATTTTATTCCGTTATAGCCAAATGTTTGAAACATAAAAACAAAAATTTTGTAATTTTGTAAATAATTTTTATATATATGTATAAATAATTTTTAATGTTCATTAATGTTTAATTATATTAAAAACTTTGATCTTATTTTTTTTATTAAACATTAAAAACATTAAAAATAATAAATTAAAATTCAAAGTATAAACAAATGGTACATTAAAAAATCATACGGATTTATACGGATTTGTTTTTTAATCAAAAACTCACTAAATACGGATTTTCCTGAAAAAAATCTGGCAGCCCTGAATGTGACTTTAGTTTGGCCTATAATATGCAACATATCCAAAAATCTTGAGATGTTTTTTTTTTATTTTAAGCGTTTTTTTAAGTTTCAAAAAATGCATTTCTTTCATACTGCGAATGAAAAATAACCAAACTTTGGACACATTTTTCACCATGAATGAGCCTGATTTAAAAGTGGGCTGGTACGATTTTTTTTAAAATAAACGTTAGTTTGGCCTATAATCTGCAACATATCCAAAAAATTTTAAACATTTGTTCTTTACCCATTTTTCACCATGAAGGAGCCTGAATTATAATAATAATAGTTTGGAGCTACAGTCCTGTACAGAACTTCGGCCGAGCTCTCTCACCATTTTGAGCTGTGCGTGTTATATTTGTACTCAAAATGGTGGGACCTAAAGTTTATTGCCGAATCCGAACGGCGGGTGAGAGCTTTTCATAGGCAATGTTTTTACTCTCGGAGGTTTGCCATTTACTGCCGAGAGGTAGCGCGGTATAGAAAAATGATTCTATGAAAAGATGTTGTTAGCCTCAGTCCAGGCTTGAACCGGGGACCTTTCGGCTCGCAGTCCAACGCAATAACCACTGAGCTACCGCGGCTAACGTTAGTTTGGCCTATAATCTGCAACATATCTAAAAATCTCAAGGTGATTTTTATTTTAAGCGTTTTTTTAAGTTTCAAGAAAAGCATATTTACATTTGAAGTTGAGATATGAACCCCCCTTTAAACGACATTTTTACCATGATGTCGGGGCATATTTATAAAATGTTTTAATATTGAAATTAGCTAGATCTATTTTCTTTAACATATATTCACAAATTATGGTGCTGTATTAATTTTAAGCGTCTTGTTTTTATTTTAAAATATATGCAATTTTCGTAATTATAAAATATATGATTTTATATCGGTTTGTAGCATATTATTGATTTTTGAACTTATATTGCATGGAAATGCAAAAACTCAGAAGATTTTTATATATTATATTTAAAATGCGGCGAATTTAAATTGTGGGATAACTCCAATTCGCCGCGATGTGCTATCTTCAAACCATAGAGAAAGGGGCAAAATTTGCAAAAAAATCATAACATTTCAAATGCGTCTAATTTACAAAATTTTTGCGCCTTTACATAAGGGCGCAAAATTTTCAAAAAAAAAAAAACAAATGCACCTAATTTACAAAATTTTTCCACCTGTACAGAAAAAAGCATAAAATTGCAAATGCGTCTAATTTACAAAATGTTTGCGCCCCTACAGAAGGGCGCAATATATAGAATTTAATTTTTTTTTTACATAATTACAAATACTAATCGCTATAGTTATCAGATCTTAAAAATAACCATATAATTACAAATGTGTCATTATTACTTTCATTTGAGTACCTACTAGAGATGGGCATGTGATCGTGATTCAGCGTGATTCACGTGAATCACACGTGATCACGCGTGATTGTGATTGAATCCTAATTTTGCTCACGTGATTGTGAGTGAGTGTGAGTAGACCAAAAAATACCGTGAGTGAGTGTGCGTGAGTACAAATTTTTCGTGAGTGAGTGTGCGTGAGTCAAATATTTCATAAAATAAAAAATCTCAGTTTTATTTTTTTGCGATTTTATATATTTTTGCTGAACTACAGAACAGGAAGGACCACCCCTTGAACTCAGAAGGCTTCGGGAAGGCGACTGCCCACATTTCTGAACTATAAAAAATCAAACCCTTTCTAACGACCGTCATATACCCACCCCTTCGTTAACTTAGAATAAGTTGCAAGGTTTCAGTCAACAATTTATCTAACCCCTGCAATCCGGCCGTACTTAGTATGGGCTAGTCAATTTTTGTGGGGTCATGTCAATAGTTTTTGCTTGGTTTCATACGACCGTTCATGGAACTCATTTTTTTCGATATACCCATTTTTGTAAAAAGTTGAATTTTCAATTATAACTATACATGATAACTCTGTATTGACTTCCTTTTGTTTATTAACTTTAGTTTGTTTCAGAGGCTCGTGTGGGGTCCCTATTTTATTCGAGTTATAAATGTAGTAACCGAAAAAATCGCTTCAAAAATAGTTTTTTCCCAAAATCAATTTCTCCCTGGTTAATTCTACCCCGAACTATTCTTTTATTGATAACTAGCTGGACCCGTGCACGACTCGTGCCAAGATTTTGTTAGTGCAAGGATATGTAGTTATTTTTTAATATAAAGAACATTTTTATTATTTATATCTTCCCCGTAGAACGTTTTCCCGTAGAATTCTTCCCGGTAGAATTCTTTCCCGTAGAATTCTTCCCCGTAGAGTTTGACCAAAATTTCATTAAATTTGCTATCCTAATTGCTGATATAATGTGTTTTTGATTTTTCGGATATATGGGAGGTGCCACTTCCAGTCCAACAATCCCACCTATAGCCTATACTCTGCCCAGCCTATACTCTGCCCAGACCCAACATACATATTGTGTCAAAATTTTATTCAATTCGGTTCAGTCGTTTAGACGTCTATTCGGAACATACAGACATACATACATACATACATACATACATACATACATACATACATACATACATACATACATGCATACATACTTACATTCACAAATAACGACAATTCTCAAAGATTTTAAACGAATTCTTTGAGGCAATTTTTACTTTTTTATATGAAGCACATTTTTACTTTATAGCACATCGAAGGTCTTTCACATTTCCATCTCCGTTAAAAATTGAGATATATTTTATCAAAATCCCTAACATCATTATTGTGTTTTAAAGATGTTGGTTGTATTGGAGGTGCCACGCTCGTTCGACCAATCTCACCAACAAACAATAGCGAAAAAAACACGTGATTCAGCGTGATTCACGTGAATCACGCGTGATTGTGATTGAATCTTAATTTTACTCACGTGATTGTGAGTGAGTGTGAGTAGAGCAAAAAAGGCCGTGAGTGAGTGTGCGTGATTAGAAATATTCTTTCGTGAGCGTGAGTGAGTCAAAACTCACTCACGTGCCCATCTCTAGTACCTACTCAGCAAGAACATAGTAGTCGTTCATTTTATTAATCATTTTAAGGGTAGCAATGATCAAAGATTTGATCATTTTTTCGGTCACATGTAGAATAGCCACGCGTAAAAATGATCAACTTTTGGAGTTTCGGTCAGCAGTGTCTTGCTGGGTATATGACCAAATAGGTAGGTGCAGCGAATTTCGATTTTTGTAAGGTACTACAGATCCGATCTCACCATTTTTTTTTTCTTTTTTAACCAAATAAAACAGGTGGTTTAAAGAAAAAAAGTTGGTTTAAAGAAGTAAAGTTTTGTATAAGTCATTATTCCCTGTATTTGATGAGAAAATATAAAAGGGCGCAATCTAAATTTTTGGGGCGCATTTTAGAAAATTTTGGAAAAAAGGCGCAAAAACATCAATCTATCTCCCCCAAGTCAGGATCCGCCCCTGCTTTTTGTCTATATTTTTGCTGAGTAGGCTGTATTAAAAATTTCTTAGAACAGATGCAGCAGCAGTACAATAAAATTTACCAAGTATAAACAATATATATATATATATATATATATATATATATATATATATATATATATATATATATATATTTATACGATCGAAAAATCTTACAAGTATGAACAAATTAATTGTCTCCTGGGTTTGTTCGTATCCACTACTAACAAATACGTGCACGAAATGCACTTCCATAGATTAACACTTCTGGCAACGCTGTCATATATTGCTCACTAAAATATTGTGTTGGTACAACGGTATCAAATAAATTTGCGTTACGTTATTATGTGTAATTCTCAAAAAATTGAAGTGTGAGATCAGTTTACTTTAAGTGGGTTTTAGATCAGAAGTGTTACTCTGTATCGTGATTCGAAAGACAATTCTATACTCTCAAAATAAAACATGCATAAAATACACGAAAAAGTTAGTGTATTTGACGAAAATATTCGTGAAAATTATTATTATTTTTTTTTTTAACTTTCGAAAGTTACAAAATATATTTATGTTTCAATTAGTATATTTTAGGAAAATCATTTGTGTAAATATTCCCGGACTATTGACGATTAATGAATTCACATACTATGTCTCTCTCTCTTATATTCTCACATATAATTTTCCTCTTGTAATAAATTGAAATGTTTCGACATCGTGATGGTCGATTCTAACTTTGGCACATACAAAATTGTCAAATTTTTATTTAATAACATAATTTTTCACACTTTTATTAAAGAATACGATAAGACATCTGAAATAGTCCTGATCGGGGTGCACTAAGGTAATCCTTATTTCAATTCCACGTAATTTTAATTCCATTTACGAAGAATTAGGATCAAAAACCTGCTTAATGTAACGCCATCTGACACCTATCAAAACAAATGTCTATTTAAAATAATATTGTTGTAATTTATTCAAGATTTTGTTAAAAACCTTTTATAATAAAATTGTGTAACTTAATTATTTTAATAACATTATCATAAATTCAATAAATTAAAATTTTTAACAATTTATAAATTTAAAATTTCTCATTTTGACTCCAAACGTTATCTTTTTGTCATTGTAAAAGTTATAAATCACTGTTCACACAAATTTTATTGTTTGATGGGCTCGAATTTGGTAAAAGATTTTATGAATCGAATGAAATAAGGTTAGGGTAACGGGTAGCTACAAATAGCGCACCATATTTGAAGTGAGACTGGCCTGACCAGACAATGATTTCATCCTCAACTAAATTTATACATAAACGCATAATCGCATCGCATAAACCTCAGTGTTTGAAGAGTGACCATATGAATCGAATATAGTAGAGAATACGTTGCAGATAATTATAAATATGTAACTGCATATCAGTTTTTGTTTCAGTTATTGTGATACGGTACAATACCGCTTTGGCAACACTGCACAAATCAAAGGGCGCTGTTGTGGGCTTAACATATGTTGATATGCTACTGGCAGGCTAATTACTGACTCGGTTAGACGGTCGGTCAGTTGGTTGGTCTGCTGGTTGGACGAACTTGCTGCGAGCGTCACAGCAGCAAATGATGTCAACCGTGAAAGGGAAATTCAAATGTTCAGCCGTCAGTCGTTCGGTGATACTTAGCGCAGTATGTAGTACGCGTTATGGGCTAAAAATTGTTTGTACGAAAAGCAACCATAACAAAATTATATACATTTAAAAAAAATAACTCAAATTCCGACGAAAAACGTAGTGTGTATTGTATTAATCTCATATAGTTGTGAATTTAAATAGAAAATAACAATATGAATATTTAAAAACAAAAATCCACACACACACAAAATACTAATGAATTTAAAGAGAACAAATTAGTTAAAAAAAAATAAGTTGTGAATTTGAATAGAAAATAACAATATGAATATTTAAAAACACAAATCCACACACATGCAAAATACTAATGAATTAAAAGATAATAAATTCATAAATATCAAAAATGTCTAAGAATTATAAGAACAAAATTACGAAACTTATAATTACAAAAAAATATATTATAAATAAATATCCTTTCCAAAAATTGTAAACATAATAATAACTGAGACAGACATCTAGTAAAGTTATTATAATAACAATACTATAACATTCTAAATACAGATAGGTGACAGACATAACGTAGTATAGTTTGTGTAGTAAATAAAGCTATACGAAACAAATATTTCAGCATTTTTATTTTTGTTGGGTACCACGGTTACTAGAGAATAATATATTCTAGTCCGCTGTAAAGAGCACTATTTTTTGAAAGTCGTGACAATTTTTATTTTTTGTTTTTCTATTACAGACTTCTAATAAAAGTGAAAACAACGTTTTTTTACACGATAGGTTTCCTTTACTTGCAGATCCTCAGTGGACACTTATATTTTTAAAAGCTTGTTTTTTAAAAAGTTTTTTTTTATTAGTTTTTTTTTCTTAATATTGTAGCTTTACTACATTGAAATTTGCAAGGTCGTGGTCATTTTATTTTTGTGCTGCCAATTAAATGCAGTTCAATAAAATTCAGTTTCTAATATTCATTTTTCAATAAAATTTTGAAAAACAATTTCAAATATATATTTTTTCAGTACAAAGAGCTTCTTTTGACAAAAAGCTTTCGGAAAGCTTTTGAAATTTGGCTGTGTTTAACGAAAACTACAAAAATACTACGATTAGTTTCGTGGTATTTGTAACGGATAAATACCACAATGAAATCAACGAATACTACAAAAATATTATAATATTGTGAGACACACATCTAGTATTTCAAATACTATGATATGAATACCAGATTTCTGTCTCAGGTATAAATAAATATACAAGCAATAAACCAAATATAAATAAATTATTATGAATTAACAAAAAATTAAAATTAAAAATATCGCTTATGTTTTATAGAAAACTTACTGTTGGATACAGATAACTAAAAGAAAACAACAACAAAAAAAAACTTGAAAATTAAATTCAAAAGCAAATTAATAACAAATATAAAACACAACAACAAAATTCCACACACACTGCGCTGTGTTTAGCCGCGTATACAACACCTACCTACATGGCTAAAAATAATTTACATAAATAAAGCAAAATTTCTAGTTTTATACAAACATTCGAAATGTTATTTTTAATGATTGCAACATTTGTGGCTACAATTTAATTAAATTAACGCAATGACGCGCGGCAACCAAACCAATCACAACATCGACATTTCATGCGCCTCGAACAACAGCCTAACGACGACGCCGCATACTCCGCCGGCAAATATGCTCAGTTTGATTGTACAAACAATTTTGAATTTTAAAACTCAAAAATTCAAAAGACGTTTTTTTAAAACTGTGGCAACACGTGACACTTGTCAACTCAAGTTGACACACGACGATAGTAGCAGCAGCAAGATCAACAGAAAATACTATAATAAGATGCAACAACAGCGCACGCGTATCTTGCTGCTCACCAAATATGACACACAAATAACAAAAACAAATTTATTTGCCGTAAAAATATTGACAACGACGACAATAACTAGAAATAATTTGTTATCAACAAGTTGCACGCAAAAATTGCGTGCGCTGCTGCCACAATTATGTCTCAGCATCATGCTTCTGCTGTCATTTGTAACGATACAGCACGTCAGCTGTCAGCAATTTATGCCAATAGCAACAACGCACGTAAATCAATTGCAACAACGTCCGCACAGCGTAAATCAAGTGTTTTTAAGTCACCAGCAGCCAAAGCAGCATCAGCTACATGTTGGGCAGCAGCAATTACCAAATGTCTATGATGCCATTGAGCTGCCGCAGCAGTTGCAGAGCCAAAGCCAACGCAATAGTAGTCATTATATTAAAAAGTTTATTAATAATATTAAGTATATTAATACCGACAGTAGTTATAGCCAAAGTAGCCGCGCGAATTTTAACCTAAAAAAAAGCAGTGATTATTACAAAAGTATTAATAGTAAAAATTATGGCTCTTCGCGAAGCACTCAGCATAATGATAATGATGATGGTGGTGATGCAGCACAAAGTCTGATAGTTATTAATGCAACAACAAGCAATTTTAATAAATATGTTATAAGTAATTTAAATGTAGCACAAAACTTAAATTTAGCACAGCATCGTGATGACCCACAACCCACAAAAGCCGCACAACATGTCGCCGAACATGCGGCGACTGCGCAGGCTGTGGAGAAGTCTGTGGATGCTATTAATACGATGACTGTTGATGATATCGAGTCACAGCACTACTCACCGGCTGCACCCAATCGATTTACAGACAATGAAGATAACCGAAAACTAATGCAGTTAGTCATGGACGGCTTGGGGTTGAAGCGTCTGCCTGACATGAGGAAGGTGAGTAAATTCACATTAAAAAGTATTTTATTAGTCAGCTTACAAAAATTCCATGGTTGCAGAAAATTATGGAAAAACATCTTAAAAATTTAAATACTTTTATTTAAATTTTTGAAAAAATAGTCTACTATGTCTACTATTTTTGAAAAAAATGTTTGTGTAGTTTTGCGCAGAGATCAAACGCACACGTGCTCGCACTTCTTTCAATGTTACGCAAATTTATTTACGCAGTCTCTGCACTCGTGCATCACATTTTTTTTTACAATAAAGCACGTCGCCACGAGACAGAAAACAAAATCTGCAGTTCACATTTCACGCGCACGTGAAATGTGAAAACAAACAAGAATGTCGCGCAAGTACCTGCACCGGCGAAAACAACCTTCACGTTTCTGCACGTTGCAGGCAGCACGCACATATTTCACAGCGACATGAGAATTGATTTATTAGAGACTTTAACAATTACCGGTTACCGAATGGCGGTTGAATAAAAACTTGTACAATTTAGTTTAGTTAGTAGTTAAGTCGAACTCGCACACATCCTTAATCATGAAACCAAAGGATTTGTCTGAGACTTTTATAAACAATTAACACATAAATCATAAGCTGAAAACCGTTTTTAAATATATCCAGTGGTTTAGTATATATAAATTGGATTTATTTGTTGTTTCGGAACATTGGGCTTAATAATTTTTCTTCTTCAGTAACATGGACTTTTTATTATATTTTTTTGATACTGATAATCTTCAAAAAAAAAATATTCCGAAATATATTTAACTAATCTGTCAACACTGGTCAAAGTTAAACCATTTTTGATTTTAATTTACTTTGACCGCCTGAAGAAAAGTTTTCAAAATCCAAAGTAAAAATATAAATATGCAATTTTAATGATGATTTATTTGTACATATTTGTTTTGCCTGAGTTATTCTTTGTCCGGAAGTTTATGTGCAGGACAGCATTTTCCAAAAATACTAATTTTTAAAGGGACTTAGATTAAAACCGTTATATCGCACTTTATATTACCAGCGAGTTATTAAATACTCGTTATTTCCAAATACGTAAAATTTTTATGAAAATTGCAATCGTTATTTTAATCCATATTCACCCACTATTTAGAATATATAAAAAATAGTTTCCCAAAAAATCTTAATCGCATTTTTCTTATAATTGTCAAGACTAGTTTTAATATAAAAGAAATGTTTATATTCTTACACGTTTTTGAAATATATTGATATAAACTCTGACATTTTTTATAAAAAAAGTACTAAAAACACGATCGTCCCTATTTTTTTGGCCACCAGTGTATGTAAAGTATATATATGTGTTGGTATCATAGAAATATTTCATTATATGTGTCGAATACTAAGGAAAATCAGTCTGTAATAACTGAACACTTTTTTTTTGAATAAGATACAAAATAATATGATACAAAGTCATATTTTTGAATTACTTGGTCTAAGTTTGAAATAAAGCCAAAAAACACTTATTATCGTAAATACATTTTTAAAAAATGTTGGTTACGATACAAGTTTTCATTATTTTTAATCCAATTCTGTGCGCTGTTAAAAGGATTAGCGAAGGCAATTGAATTATAAACTCAATATTTAAGACACCTATTATGTTATAGATACATACGGGTTATTTCATGTCAGAATGGCCACATAATTTTAATATTTCTTTAAGTGACTACTTTAAATATTTTTAACTCCTTTTGTGGCAATGGTAGAAAGTCTAAAAAATTTTAGAAAATATATCCTCCTTTAAAGCAAAAATATAAAATTTATATTAGTTAAATATTTATTATATACTGCAAATGCATTTTTCCATCAAATTTAAAAATTGAAAAATGAAATTTTTACCGAATATGTAATAATTTTATATACTTATGCTTTATTAACGGAATAGATGTAATATAAAGTGAGATAAGTCCCTATAAAAATTATTATTTTTGGAAAAATGCTGTCCTGCACATATACCATATACTTCGCCGGGCAAAGAATAACTCAAAAGTATGTACAAATAAATCATCCATTAAATTGCATATTTATATTTGTACTTTAGATTTTGAAAACTTTTCTTCATGTGATCGAAGTAAAAAAAAAATCAAAATGGTTTTACTTTGACCAGTGTTAACAGATTAGTTAAATATATTTCAGAATATTTTTATCTTATAAAATATTATTAGTAGTGAAATCTATTAAAAAAATATAATAAAAAGACCATGTTACTGAAAAAGAAAAATTATAAAGTCCAATTATCAAAAAAAAAAAAATTAGAGAACAAAAATAATCCAATTTATATATTTATAGACCACTGGATATATTTAAAACGGGTTTCAGTTTATGATTTATGTGTTAATTGTTTATAAAAGTTCTTTGGTTTCAAAAATAAATTTTGTGAAAATAAAAACTAGAACACTTTCATTTTCATTTAAATAAAAATTAAATATATGTTACTATACAACTTGTAAATATATCAATTTTTTATGTACTTTGAGTAACCAAATTAAATAATTTGTAAGAAATACAGATGCAAAATATTATTCTCTGTTTTCTCAGACAACCTTAAATAATATTTTTAAAGTTTAATCATTGACATTAAATTAAGGGATAAATTTTGATTTTTGTATAAGAGTGTCCCATTGTCACTTACGAAACCAAAAAGATACATTTATTATCATATTAAACTATCAACATTTTTAAAGAGTTGAATCCTCTGTTTTCTTGGCATTTTCAAAAATGTAAACATCGATTTTCTAGTAATTCTTAAAATCTGTCACGTCCGGAATTTTTAGTACCAAAAGTGTAAAAAATATCAAAAAACAAAGTTTCAACAAAAATGAAAAAATAAAAATCTTAAAAAAATCTGGAAATTATGCATTATTTTTTACTTCGTAATAACGATTATTAATATTGCCAGATATAAAATTATTTTTAGCAAAAAATCGTTGTGGAAATTTTCATACAGAACGTCCGGAATTATTCTGTGATTTATTACGAAATAACTATAACTCGAGTGGAAATTTAGTTCAGGATGCGATCAAATGAGATATTTCAAAGTTTTAAAAATGTTAAGAATTTGTATTTCTTTTGCATTTGAGTTTAACATTTATTTATTAGATTATTTTATTTTGTTAAAATAATTTTGCTATCCTATTATATTATAAAAGATTTTTTTAGAACATCCTGAGCATATTATAATACGATTTTCAATCATATTTTTTCATAAGTGTTAGATCAGATTCCATTAAGTAGGCTTTAGACCAGGACTTTTGTAAAAGATAGATTAGGACGCCCTGCGTGGATTTGAAATTATTATTACCCTAGTCGACCCTGATCAGTATTACTTCAGGTGGCCTTTGGTAGAGATGCCTTATCGTATTCGGATCAGGGACGGATGCGAAATTAGGCTAACCTTAACCAATTCCCACTCGGGAAACTTTAGGAACAAAGTGTATATAAACAAAAATAAAGTAAATTGTCTAAGCTATGTTCTGAAAAAAGTAAAAAAATAAATATATATTCTGCGCCAAAAATATTTTTAGAAAAATAATCGTAGAGATAATTTCTATACGGAACTTTTTTTCCCGTCCGGAATTTTTCTTGTGATTTATTATGAAAAAACTATACACTTTGGAAACAATGTGTTAATATACAAATAAAGCACATGATTTAAGCTATTTTATAAACTAATTCAAAAAAATAATTACCCAAAATTCTTTGACTTTTAGGAATTTCCATGTGAACCTCGACTTCTGTTTTTGTCCCGTAAGGAACGACAACTATTTAATTTTAATCTTTTGATCTACCGTATAGAATTCTCTAAAATGCCCATATGGGCATTTCCTGGGGTTTCGTACGCTTAAAACTTTAATATCTCGAAGGAAAATAATGAATTTACTTAAATTTTTTTGTGCAAGTAGTATTTAAATAGGACTAAACATCAACACAGAAGTGCATGTTGAGGTATATATTTCCGAAATGTCAACGAATTTTGCATACAAATTATGTTTTTAAATTATTCTGAAAAATAGGTGAGATATGTGCTTCGTTTGTAAATTCACAGGTTGTTTATAAAATGTATATTTTTTTCATAATATAGCCCATTTTTCAATAAACCATTATTTTGATCTTCTTTTATTTTTAAAATTTCAACAAATGAAAAGACTGAAATTAACTTTCCGATATTACACGCATCGCATAACACCTTGTGCTACAATATACAAATTTCTTTTAATTGTGAAAAAATTTATTTGCGAGATATAAGCTAAATATATTACAAAATTTTCAAAAAGTAAAAAATGTCTCAATAAAAAACTTTTCTATGAATACTTATGTAGCGCCATGTATCTTTTTTTAAACCCTATTCAAGAAATTAAATTAAGGCTTTTAGATAAATATTTATAAATACTAGATTAAATAAATGCAAAAATTGATTAATTGTTAAATTTATATTTTCTGATATTGAAAATTTTGCGTTCATAAAATTACTTTTGTTCATACAATATTTTACTTTTTGAAAAATTTGTTCTCGCAAATAAATTTTTTCACGCTGCGTCTAATATCGAAAGGTAACTATTATTATTATTTATTTTTTAATTTGAATTTTTTTTCGCTTATTTCTCGCAATCCAATTATTTCACGCATAAAAGATTTTTGTTGTTATACTACAAGTTTTTTTGCGTCTAATATCGAAAAGGTAATTTCAGTCTATTATTTGGTTGGAATATTAAAAATAATAGAAAAATTTTAAAAAAGGTCAACATCTCAAAAACCAAAATTATAGTAATTAAAATAATTATAGTTCGATAAATAATATATCATATCGTCACTGTCATGCCAAAGGGGCGAATGTGCATTTTTAAAAATGTTGGGAAATCAAATTTTAAAGTTTGAAGTGCTTTAAAAATTAGAAAAATTTAGTTTTTTTTCAATTTTTTTGTTATTTTGGTTTATTCATGAATTATTATAACGTATATAAAATATCTTTGGATTCGGATAATTTACTGAATTATAAATACGAATTTTGTGAGGCTATATCCTGTAGCCGCGGTAGCTCAGTGGTTAGTGCGTTGGACTGCGAGCCGAAAGGTCCCCGGTTCAAGCCTGGACTGGGGCTAACAACATCTTTTCATAGAAACATTTTTCTATACCGCGCTACCTCTCGTCAGTAAATGGCAAACCTACGAGAGTAAAACTATTGCCTATGAAAAGCTCTCACCCGCCGTTCGGATTCGGCAATAAACTGTAGGTCCCACCAATTTGAGTACAAATATAACACGCACAGCTCAAAATGGTGAGAGAGCTCGGCCGAAGTTCTATACAGGACTGTAGCGCCAAACTATTATATTATTATTATTATTATATCCTGACCAAAACGCAAATATTTTGGTTTTTTATGCTATAACTTTTTATTAGCTCAAAATAAAATAGTGATGTAAAGGAATTAATTGTTTGTTTTTAAACCTATCTATTGGCATCATTATTTAAAAATATTTTGCCAAACATTAATTTGCCATTTGTTATTTGAAGGAACATTTTTTTGGCAAATTTAAATAATGATGCCAATCGATAGGTGCTTTAAAAACAGACAACTAATACCTTTAAACTACTATTTCATCTTGCACGAATAAAAAGCTATAGCAAAAAAACGAAGAAATTGGAAAAATAGAAAATCTTGTCATGCCAAAAGGGCGAATCTTTCCTTTTTCGCCTTAACTATTTATTAGTACGAGATAAAATAGTAGTGTGAAGGCATTTATTGTTTGTTTTTAAAGCACCTATCGATCTGCATCATTACTTAAAAATATTTTCTTGCAAATAACAAATATTCGAAAAATTGAAAATCTTGTCATGCCAAAAGGGCGAATCTTTCCTCTTTCGCCATAACTATTTATTAGTACGAGATAAAATAGTAGTGTGAAGGCATTTATTATTTGTTTTTAAAGCACCTATCGATCTGCCTCATTACTTTAAAATATTTTCTTGCAAATAACAAAAATTCGAAAAATTGAAAATCTTGTCATGCCAAAAGGGCGAATCTTTCCTTTTTCGCCATAACTATTTATTGGTACGAGATAAGTGTGAAGGCATTTATTGTTTGTTTTTAAAGCACCTATCGAACTGCATCATTATTAAAAATATTTTACCAATCATTTTTTCCTGCAAATAGCAAATGGCAAATTAATGTTTGACAAAATATTTTTAATTAATGATGCACGCGATTTTAGCACAGTATACTTGAGGAAAAACTACATTCAAAAATGTAAAAAAACGCAAATGTCAAAAATTGCACATTCGCCCTTTTGGCATGATAGTGACGATATATGGTTTAAACATTTTATTACAGAAAAATATTGATTGAAAAAATATTATCAGAAAAAACAAAGCAACATTTATTTTTCGAAAATAAAAATTAAATATTAGTTCGACGAAAATGACATAGTTAATATTCGAAATAAAATAAGTTAAAAATGGTGTTTACGCAAAAAAGTGTACTTTTACGGATTTTCTACATATTCAAAATTAATTAAAAAGTCAGAAGTTTATGATTTTTCTTATTTCTTTATTTGAGCAATTAGATGTTTTTCTGTTGGTGGGTGGCAGCAAAGAGATCGAACACTGCGCAATTGCAGCCCCGTGAACCTCAAAGAAGGAGGGTTGAAAAGGGAAGTGACGAAATTCATGGGATGTACTAAATAAATAATACAGTGTTTACATATAAGAGTTTTGGCGAAAACAAATGGAAATCCACTTAAACACACTTTAATACAAATTTAATTTCGAATTAATATTTGAATTAAAAATTAAATTTGTTTGTAAAAATTATTAATTTGTTTTTATAATTAATTGAACTTTAAAATAAAATGGAAGTTTTAATTTTAATTGAAATTCAATGTAATGGTGCAATTTAAAATGTTTACTAACACCTCCTTTTTTTAATTTTTTTTTATTTAGTTTTTTATTTATGTATATCAAAAATAATAACTATTTGACGAAAGAGACGTAATTTTAAACAAATTTAAAGTTTCAAAAGTCAAGTAACATGATATTTAAATTCAGATGACGATTTTTTTTTTTCGAAATACAGAAATGAATTTAATAAAATATCGCAAATTTAATTAAAAATATTTTCATCAATTATTTTTTATTATTAAAAACTGCAACTTATTTTAGATCACATGGGAAATTTTAAAGTAGGTGTAATTATGATAGTTAGGATTATCAAAATTATAGTCGGTCTAAGCCGACTATAAATACCCTACACATTTGTGTGGTTACCATTCAAAGTGATATATAGGTCACCAGGGTATACGAATCCTGAAAATAACTACAAACATTCAATCGCTGAAGAATTTCCATTCATTTGATACCCATATTTACAAATGGATAGGTGTACCGAATTTCGATTTTTTTTTTGTGAACCACAAGGCTTTTCGCCGGAAAACATTATTATCATATATTTGAGCATGATGTCAATATATATTTGACCAAAAAAGTTTACTAAACACGTATACATAAAAATTGATCTTAATATGTACATTTTATATGAGGTATTTGAACATAAGTGGTCGGATCATAGGTCACAATGGATCGATCTCGCCATTTTTTTCGCACATACAGCGTAGGTATATTAGTAATCTAAGTTATAAGTTTCATTTATCTAGCTCTTCAATTTTAAAAGTAGTAGGGATTTCAACATACAGACGGACATACGGACAGACAGACAGACGGACATCGCTAAATCGACTCAGGACAGTTATCAATTTAATAGTATACAAATAAGAAATATTTTCATACAAACTAAAATACTATAAAATTTATTTGAGTTTGTATGAAAATATTTCTTATTTGTATACCATTAAATTGATAACTGTCCTATTGACAAATTTTAATGGGATTTTATGAGTTTTTTTTTTCTGAGTGTAGATAAATCGAAAACTTATACACATACCTATATGAATATGTATGTACTGAAATGAAAGGTATTGATCTCACAATTAATATGTAATTATGTTCATGGTCCGATAACCCCAGTGACCCTTTTTATACCCTACACTAAGAGTGAAAGGGTATATTCAGTTTGGTACGCCGTTTGTAACACTCAGAACGAAGCATCTCCGGTATGGAAAAGTATATATATTCTTGATCAGCATGACCTCCTGAGTCGATTTAGCGATGTCCGTCTGTCCGTCTGTCTGTCTGTCCGTCTGTCTGTCCGTCTGTCTGTCTGTCTGTTGAAATCCCTAAGACTTTTAAAATTGAAAAGCTAGATAAATGAAACTTATAACTTAGATTACTAATATACCTACGCTGTATGTGCGAAAAAATTGGCGAGATCGGTCCATTGTGACCTATGATCCGACCACTTATGTTCAAATACCTCATATAAAATTTACATATACAGATCAATTTTACTGTATACGTGCTTAGGTAAACTTTTTTGGTCAAATATGTATTGACATCATGCTCAAATACATGATAATAATGTTTTCCGGCGAAAAGACTTGTGGTTCACCAAAAAAGAAATCGATATTCGGTACACCTACCCATATGTAAATATGGGTATCAAATGAATGGAAATTCTTCAGCCATTGAATGTGTGTAGTTATTTTCAGGATTCGTATACCCTGGTGACCTATATATCACTTTGAATGGTAACCACACATATGTGTAGGGTATTTATAGTCGGCTTAGACCGACTATAATTTTGATAATCCGAACTATCATAATTACACCTACTTTAAAATTTCCAATGTGATCTAACCTTCCCAACTGGTTAATTTTAACAACTGAGTTCATGTTATACACGAATAATATATAGACACAAGTGTGGGTACCCAAACGAAATAAATTTACTCAGGAGTCTATTATGTACTTTTGTATTTATGTTTTAAAAAATAAAATATTTAATATTTAAAAAAAAAAAACTCCCCTGCGGCGCTTCCTCGATATAACTTCCCTACGAAATATTATAGTGAACTGTTGAGCCACTTCTAGAAAATTAAAAAAAGCGTTTCACCGTTACCTATTTTTTTCTAAATTTCGTATTCATTTTGATAAATAATTAAATATTTTTCACAAAAATCAGCATTTTATTTTAATTTTTATTTTTTTACAAATTTACAAATCCTAATCAAATTATTACAAATGTGGCATTACTACCTTTTCATTTGAGTACCAATATGTCCAAATAGGTAGGTGCGCCGGTTTACGATTTTTCTAGGGTACCACATATCCAATCGCACTCTTTTTTTTGTTTTCCTTTTTAAGCAAATAAAACTGTTGGTTTAGGAAGTAAAGTTGTGTATTATTCATTATTCACTGTATTTGATGAGAAAATACAAAAAGGGCGCAAAATAAATTGTAAATTGGGGCGCATTTTAGAAAAATTTGGAAAAAAGGCGCAAAAAAATCAAGTCATACTTCTGGATCCACCCCTGCAACAACGGCATTATTTGCAACTTTGACTCGATTTTGTGCAAAATCACGACATATATGGAAAATTCTGAGTACGCAGCAAGAATCAGGAGACCGAAAAACCAGATATGATAGGTTTCATTCCAGATTAAAATTCTTGTAGAACAGTGTTAAAGTTTTGAAATTAAATTTTTCAACAATGTTTAACTTCTTTAAAATAAGTTGCAGTTTTTAATAATAAAAAATAATTGATGAAAATATTTTTAATTAAATTTGCGATACTTTATTAAATTCATTTCTGTATTTCGAAATCGAAATCGTCATCTGAATTTAAATATCATGTTACTTGACTTTTGAAACTTTAAATTTGTTTAAAATTACGTCTCTTTCGTCAAATAGTTATTTTTTTTGATATACATAAATAAAAAACTAAATAAAAAAAAATTAAAAAAAAGTAGGTGTTAGTAAACATTTTAAATTGCACCATTACATTGAATTTCAATTAAAATTAAAACTTCCATTTTATTTTAAAGTTCAATTAATTATACAAACAAATTAATAATTTTTACAAACAAATTTAATTTTTATTTCAAATATTAATTCGAAATTAAATTTGTATAAAAGTGGGTTTATAAGGATTTTCATTTGTTTACGCCAAAACTCTTATCTGTAAATACTGTATTATTTATTTAGTACATCCCGTGAATTTCGTCACTTCCCTTTTCAACCCTCCTTCTTTGAGGTTCACGGGGCTGCAATTGCGCAGTGCTCCACCTCTTTGCTGCCACCCACCAACAGAAAAACATCTAAGTAAGAACTACTTTCACTTCAACTTTAAATACTATTTTTATATTCTTTTATATATTGGATCTCCATATTGATTTCCAATCATATTATAATATTATTTATACATTTCTTAACATATATATGGCAAACGCTTTGGTTTGTCCTTAATTATAATATATTGCTCAAATAAAGAAATTAGAAAAATCATAAACTTCTGACTTTTTAATTAAAAGTACACTTTTTTGCGTAAACACCATTTTTAACTTATTTTATTTCGAATATTAATTATGTCATTTTCGTCGAACTAATGTTTAATTTTTATTTTCGAAAAATAAATGTTGCTTTGTTTTTTCTGATAATATTTTTTCAATCAATATTTTTATGTAATAAAATGTTTAACCATATATGATATATTATTTATCGAACTATAATTATTTGAATTACTATAATTTTGGTTTTTGAGATGTTGACCTTTTTTAAAATTCTTTTATTATTTTTAATATTCCAACAAAAGAATAGACTGAAATTACCTTTTCGATATTAGACGCAAACAAATTTGTAGTATAACAACAAAAATCTTTTATGCGTGAAATAATTGGTTTGCGAGAAATAAGCGAAAAAAAAAATGCAAATTAAAAAATAAATAATAATAATAGTTACCTTTCGATATTAGACGCAGCGTGAAAAAATTTATTTGCGAGAACAAATTTTTCAAAAAGTAAAATATTGTATGAACAAAAGAAATTTTATGAGCGCAAAATTTTCAATATCAGAAAATATAAATTTAACAATTAAAAAAATTTTGCATTTATTTAATCTAGTATTTATAAATATTTATCTAAAAGCCTTAATTAAATTTCTTGAATAGGGTTTAAAAAAAGATACATGGCGCTACATAAGCATTCATAGAAAAGTTTTTTATTGAGACATTTTTTACTTTTTGAAAATTTTTTAATATATTTATTTTTAAATAAATTTTTTCACAATTAAAAGCAAATTTGTATATTGTAGCACAAGGTTTTATGCGTGTAATATCGAAAAGGTAATTTCAGTCTTTTCATTTGTTGAAATTTTAAAAATAAAAGAAGATCAAAATAATGGTTTATTGAAAAATGGGCTATATCTAGAGATAATTTGACAAAACTAATGTCATTTTCAGAAAAAGCGCCATAAATGTATTCAATATTTGCCTTTACTGCACTAAAATTATTATAGGGCAGTTTAATAAATAATAAACTGTAAGACGGAATTAGATTCAGATAGTGAATACAAAATTTACATTTAGTTTAATTCATATTTAGAAAAGAAATGAAATACACAATGAAACGAAAAAAAAATGACAATAAGAATAATTAAAAAATGTCTTAGTGTCTTTGTGTATTATTACACTCAGAAAATCCCATTAAAATTTGTCAATAGGACAGTTATCAATTTAATAGTATGCAAATAAGAAATATTTTCATACAAACTCAAATAAATTTTATAGTGTTTTTAAGTATTTAATAGCATTTACCGATTGAGTTAATAGTTTATCGGACAAATATCCTATTGACTAATTTTAATAGTAAAAACTATTGCTTTTATGGTATGTTTTTTCTGAGTATGGTATGTTTTTTCTGGTACCACAAGTCTGACCGCGCCCTAATTTAGTCTGAGACCCAAACAGAGGGGATCGTTTGAAGAAAAAATATTTCACTTCATCCAGTTATGTAAAGTTCAGCCAATTTGTTTGTTTGGAGATTTTGAGATTTTTTGGTAGGAGTAATGACTTGTTCCATATATATCAAAAATAATAATTAATTTTGATTTTTATAAATATGTATATAAAATAAAAATTATATATGACTTTTGAAAATATTTATCAAAAATAATTATTTTTGACTTTGATAAATACTAAGCAAACTTTTATTTATATTTCTCAAATATAATTATTAAAAAATATTTTAAAATTTAACAGTGCTATAATAAGAATAAGGCAGTAAATTAAAAATGTTCATCGAATGTTATCTAATGGTACTCTTTGTTTTACAGTACCATCATTTCTTACAATGACTTTTTACATATAAATATGAAAATAATAATTATTTTTGGTCTCTGATTTTAGGAAGGTATACATATCTCAGTAACCTTTCCCTAGTAGAAATTTGGATTGGGCTATGCTCATGAACTGATCATGTCATTATTTGAGATGATCGGGTTATGACGAGGCCCAAACAAGATACAAATCATTGCAACGCAGTGCCCCAATCATGTACTCACCTCAGGCAAAGATATTACATATTTAGATAAATATATAAAAAAATGGTATATAAGATTTATAGAAATATATCAATGAAATCAAATTAATGATTAATTTTTTGATTTACATATGAAAATTACAACATATATATCAATTTATGGAAAATAAATTTATCAGTCTAAGCTTGGTTATCACTGTCATTTTCTTTATATTCACATTATTGTTTTATTTACAGTATTATCACGCCACAGAAACTATTCAAATATTAAAATGTTCATTAAGCAAAGTTAAACGAAATCAAAATTCAAACATTTTAGCATTTTTTTAAACTCTGCCATTGCCTAAAACCAGAGTTCGGAAATACTCACTCACGTTCACTCATGCTCATGAACATGAACACAAATTTCATATCGTTGCTTCACAGTTCATGAACACTCGTTGCCTCAGATGAGTACGACCAAAAGTGAATACTCGTTATAGATTTGAAATACGTTGCTCGTGAACGAGAGTAATGAATTTCTTCTGTTTACTCTTTATTCACGAAAGTGAAGCAACTAAAATTTTCTTTATTATTCATATTCATAAATGATAAAGATCAAATTTAGCAAAACTTTTTATTCACGCTGCGTATGTAGTTAAGTGTTGCTTATTGTGGTCATGGGTAAAAAAACAATTTTATTACCAAAAAAATTGTATTGCGGAACTCGATTGCGGACATCATAGGATGCCATTTGGAGTAGGTCCGAAAACTAATTTTTGACCCAATCATTTTTATTGCGAAAATAGATTGCAAACATCATGGGATGCCTAATGGTTTCATTTAGAGTGGTCAATGTCCACCAATTACCAATTTTGACGCCTCAAATTTTATTTCGATTGCGGACTTCATGGGATGCCTAATGGTACATTCTGGAGTGGTCAATTGTGGGTCCGAAAACCAATTTTACATCCAAACATTTTTATTGCGGAAACTTCATGGACTTCATGAGAAGTATAATGGTACCATTTAGAGTGGTCAATGACCACCAATTACCAATTTCGACCACATAACTTTTATTGCGGAAATCGATTGCGGACTTCATGGGATGCCTAATGGTACCTTCTGAAGTGGTCAAAATTGGGTATTGGTGGTCATTGACCACTCCAAATGGAACATAAGGCATACCATGAAGTCCGCAAATGATCTCTGCAATACAATTTGAGGGGTCAAAAATTGGTCATTGGTGGTCATTGACCACTCCAAATGGTACCATTAGACATCCCATGATGTCCGCAATCGATTTCCGCAATTGGTTTTCGGACCCACTGATGGTGGTCATTGACCACTCCAAATCCAAACTACTCCAACCATTTTGAGTCAAAAAAAGGTTTTTTTTAACCACTTTTTGAGATATGTTTTAATTTTCTTCAAAGGCTACACTCAACATGTGAATAAAAAGATTTGCCAATTTGATTGTAAACACTTTTGAATATGAACAGAAGGAAAAATAATTTGTTGCTCATCTCTTATGAGGAGTAAAAATGTAGCGAATGTGAGTACTCGTGAGCAGCCAAATTCTGTTCGATAACGAGTGATCACTTTAGAATAACAAGTAAGTCGGATTTTTCTTGCTTACTCGCTTGTGAAGTGTGAAGAAAAATAATGAACTTTCTTATTCATTTATAAAGATTTATCGTGAGTGAATAATTTTGAATATTCATTTATGAGTATTGCCGTACCCTGCCTAAAACCAACAAATTTGTAAAATTTTGGAACATGAAATTGACGCAAAATAATACTAATTGGGTCACAATCTCGCCATCTGACAGAGAACTTTAACTCGATAGCGGCGGCTTTGCTTGCATACTAACTTGACCATTAATGCGTTGGTGCAACGTAGTTGCAAGTGCCTGTGACAGCAGAATCTGCAACTATCTGTAAAACTATCCCACAACATTAATACAACGTGAGAACCGTTAGCACCCCTCTGTATTGTTGTCGGCCACTTTTGCAGATAATTCTCTAACCAAATAATGGATTTTTTGTCCTACATGTTTGTCGATTCATCGAGCAACAGCAGAAGGGAGAAGAGCGCGCTCGCCGACGCCCAACCTCCCGAAAACGATTTGTTCGTATCGAAAACCGTGATCCTTCAATATCATAAAGGCGCGCGTCACCAACTTGTCGGCCTCAATGTTTAGCAGCTGTGCGTAGACATCGGTCAGCTCAGCACTGAGTGCGTGCGTTCAAAGTCACACTCGAGCATACTGTCCACGCATGTGGTGTTATCGCCACAACATAAAAATCGCCACAAAACAAAAATCCATATTTTAAAATCTTTTAGTATATTAAAACGTGTGTGACCTACTTGTCGCCAAAGGCCAAATCCAAGTTTTAGATTTTTGCAACATTCGTGGGCTAAGGGCGATCTTTTTCTCGGTATATGCGTATGTGTCCATCCATAGGCCACAAATAATGGCACTAGGTGAGACCCAGGTTAATGAGGGGCAGATCCACTGGATTTTCATATACCTGGTTATCACCTATTGCCATTATTCTCTGCCCATAGGGGCCTTGCTCTTTTTATCCGAAGTGACGTTGCGTATCAACTGCAGCAACAACATAGTGTGTCGGATAGCGAATTTAATACTATTTGGGTTAAATTCAAAATACAAACACACATCATGCACTTGTGCTTTCTTTATAGGTGTCCGAATTTAGATAGGGTTTCCACCTGTAATAAGCTGGATGACTTATCTGATTCGATATCAAATATATTGGAGCAATTTCCAGGCAGTGAAATTGTTGTTGCCAGCGATTTTATTTCAAATGGTGAAGAAGCCGATGTATATTCCACGCGTCGGCGGGCAAAGCCCAAAAGTCCTAGACTTTTTTCTGACTTCACATCATGAAAAATATGATGTAAAAGTCCTTGCACCTCTTGGTAATTCCGACCATTGTACTGTTTCCGCTGAGTTTTCGTATTCCAGTTTACGCGCCTCTTCGATTAAAGCCCGAACAGGAATGTATGGCTTTACGAAAAAGCAAATTGGGTTGCGTTAAATGATTTTTTTCGCAACTTTAATTGGAAATTGTGTTTCGCTGACAGAGACATAAATGCTGCGGCTTTAATGGTACAAAATATTATTTTATTAGGTAAGCGGTCCTTCATACCTTTTAAAAAAATTAGCATTAAACATAAGGACCACTCCTGGTTTAATGAGACTTGCAGGATCGGGTCGAAAGAGGAAGGCTTTCAGACATGGCGTTCTAACAAGAATGTTAATAATGAAAGACTTCGTATACAGGCTAGGAATCGCTATAATGTCGCGATCTCGCGTGAAAATGTCCTACTCTATCACAGAGGTAGTCAAAATTTCTGATCATTTGTAAAAAGGGTGAAGAATCAGACGACAACGTCTACTCCAACTCTTAGTATGAATGGCCAGACCTTCACTGACCCGGTTGATAAATCTAATCTCTTGGCAGAATTATTTGCAAATAATTCAACGCTCCCAGAACTTCCATCTTACCACTTCCCGTTACATTTTCGAACTCGGGTAGTTAAAAAGGTTTTAGCAAATCTCAACATTAACAAAGCCTCTGGGCCAGATAGTATATCTGTCCATGTGTTGAAGAAGTGCGCGTCGACGCTGGCTTGTCCGTTGTGTAACCTTTTCAACATCTCCTACACGACAGGAGTTTTCCATCTTGTTGGAAGGTTGGCAATGTCCAGTCAATTTTGAAAAAGGGCGAGGCCACGAACCCTGCCAATTACCGACCCATTGCAATATGCTCTGCACTCTCCAAGGTAATGGAGAGCGTTAGTAACTTCCACCTTGTGAACTATCTGGAGCACAACGAATTGCTCAGTGACCGACAATACGGTTTCCGTAGGACCAGATCCACAGGTGACTTGATGGCGGTCCTCTCCGAAAAGTGGAATAATTGTGTTCACCTTTTCGGGGAGAGCAAGGCTGTTGCTCTTGATATTTCCAAGGCTTTTGATCGAGTGTGGCATAAAGCCCTCGTTTCAAAACTAATTGCATATGGTGTCGGTGAATCTTTTACTCGATGGATATCGAGTTTTCTCCAGGGTCGTTAAATACGAGTTGCGATGGATGGTGTTCTTTCGGAACAACATTTCATCAATTCTGAAGTTCCTCAGGGTTCCGTCCTATCCCCGTCCCTATTTCTGGTATTTATCAATGACCTTCTGTCATTGACCCAGAACCCAATCCATTCCTTTGCAGATGATAGCAACATTTGTCATTCATACTCGTTCAAAAAGCGCCCAACCTCTTTGGAGATTGAGAGTAAAAGACGCACTATGAATGACACACTCAATAATGACCTTAAAACAATCTCCGAGTGGGGTCTTGCAAATAGAGTTGATTTTAATGCAAGCAAGACCCAATGTTGTCTGTTATCTCACAAAAGAATGGATTCAACCCTACCTCCCCTCAATATGGGTGCTGTGGATATAGCGCAGTCAGCTGCGCTTGACGTTCTGGGCATATCAATTCAATGTGATCTCCGTTAGAATGACCACATATTTAATGTGTCGAAAGAAGCGGCCAAGTGCCTCGGTTTTTTAAAACGGTGTAAGACATACTTCACTCCTGCTGACTTGCGCACTGTCTACACCACCTTTATTCGGCCTAAGATGGAATACAATTCGCACATATGGGCAGGGGCTTCAAAGTCTTCTTTGGAATTCCTGGATCGAATCCAACAACGTGCAATATATTTAATAAGGGATGAAAATATTTCATCCTCTATTGGTTCTCTTGAGCACCGAAGGGCCGTAGGGTGTGTAAGCTTGTTCTATAGGTATTATAATGGTAAGTGTTCGAAGGAAATACATGGCCTGATTCCACCAGGTCGTTTGTCCTCTCGTTCTACTCGGGCATCGAACCAAGCCCACCCCTTCGTAGTTCACTCGGCTCTCAATAGAAGAATTCGTTCTTCAGTCGCACGATACGTTTGTGGAACAATCGCCCTGCGTCTGTTTTTCCCGACATTTTTGATATTGGCAAGTTCAAAACAAACATTCACCGACTCTACTCCATCTTTCCCTCCTCCATTTAACCTATCATCCCTTCTTACGATCAACACTGTGCATTGCATGAATAGGGGGCATCCCCTGAGCGTTGGTTAATTTGTAAAAAAAAAAATATCAGAAAGCTAGAGTTATAAAAATCGGAAATAGTACAATTTTGAAAATATAAGCTTTTGTACTTCATAAACAAAACATATATTTCTACAAAAAAAAGAATGGAAGTAAATACTGTACGACTGTAAAGTATTTCGTATTTTCCATTTTAAAAAATAAAGTGCGAAAGTGTGGATTTATGTAATACTGCAAACTACTGAAAGTGACAGAAGAAACATATGTTTTTAATTTTTGATGCCCATAAACAAAAATGAATATGTATAAGGTTTGATTTGTTCTGAAGTGACCTACATCACAAAAAAAAATAAGGATTGATTAAAATTCTAAGTATTTTTCATTTTAATTTATTGAAAATCAATTAAAATATGCATTTTTTTAGCTTAATAACGACATGAAGGTTATCTCTAACCATTTGGTTGAATTATCGTAGTACAGCTGGTCGGACGACATGGAAAAGCATCATAGATACGCAAACGCTGCGAGATTCCTGCACAATAAGCTGCATGATCGGCGAGATGGATTAAGAAATTAATCATGCTGACAATAAGGTCAGAGCTGTCCAGGATTGGGCTATTATGTTAACGGGACCTCTATTAACTTTGCTGGAAAAACCGCAGATGCATGCATCCCGCATCTACCGTGTAGTCTGACTACCGTGTAGTCTGATTTGGTCTATGCATTGATGAGAAGCCAATGGTCACCAAAGATTTGCAGAGCGTGATGCGTCTCCAATGGTCGCATGCTTTGCACATCGCGGAGGTTGATTAAACTTCATATTGCACCACTTTAACTGATTGCAATATGAATTTAACAATCACCGAATCCTGATGAGACAACTGAAATTCCAAATCATGTTTAATGTAATGTGTCATAGACGCATGCTTTAATTCATTTTATGGAACTGTTTTGTCGCGGACTATAGTTAAATTTATGTATATATTTAATAAAATTATTAGCTGTAAATTTCTAGTTCTGCAATTTGCCTTTTAGTAGGACAGGTGGCCGGCTTACGTTGATTTGCAACAGGTATATCAATGTTAGTTCCGAATATGGGCTTTAAAATGATTTTAAAACGACGGATTCTGATAGTTTCCTTTATAAAGACATATTAGGGGCTTTTCTCATTAAATCCCGATCATTACCCGATAGAAATCTCCTTATGAGGAACAACTAATGTTGCTTTGATCAGGACTATTTATTGTATCGATAATGTAAACCCTGGTGTGGTGAGCATGATAAGGGCATAAGAAGGCAATGACCATGTTTGCTCTAATAGGGCTTACCCGATAAAAACTCGACCATTTCCTTATGGCGCATCGGGTAAATTGCCACTAGGGTTGGAAACAAAATTCAATTTGTGTATCATATTAAAGGTAATCAATACCGATATCTCGTGTGTAAACTACTTCAGATATACACAATGTATTTTTAATGATTATTTTTACTTTTCATGTCAGTATATTTCGAAAACCAAAAATCCAAAATATTTTAATTTGATTTTTTTTTTAAGTATAAAATTTGTACCCAGTTTGACATTTCCCCTAGTTTTTTGTACCATTTATTCAAGAAGAAAAGGTAATAGTTACTTGACCAATTATTAAATTCATTTACAACAGTAACGTAAAATCGGATTATAAATCGTCGTTATAGAACTAAAAGTCATCAAATAAATGTTGTTTCAATATCGATTTTATTGCATTTTCAGCCATATACATTTATTTCCTTTCTATTCGAATAATCGTGGTTTTTCTAAGTTAACTAGTCTATTAAATAATAATTATTATTAATAAATTGTTGTTTGTTTTTCGACCTAAAATAGAGTTATTGCAAAAATATTGTTTTTGCGAGCTCAAGGTCTTACCAGATACAAAGTGCTATGTACTGGGGATGGAAACAAACAACAATTGACAAAAACAAAAACTTGTTGGCTGACCGTACAGCTGTTTCGGAAGCTGCCAAGCTTCCTCATCAGCGGTCTTCTGCACAATTTCTGCATAGCAGAGCCTGTAAGATCGTTTCGCAATGAACTAAATGCGAATTTTGTTCATGCACAAATCAACCAGCCAAAATATGCAAAACATGAAAAAATTGCACAACTTTATTATTAATAATTAAAGTTGACTTGAAATTGTCTATGGTTATGCGCCTATAATGTTAAAATTCGATTTAATATTGATACCCCGAGACAAAATTTATGTAATTGTTTATGTAATTTTCGGCCAACACACAGATAAATGGAATATTTTGGGAAATATAGCAGGTTGTTAAATTTTGTGGAATTTTAATGGCAGATTCACGGCATATTTTGGGATCGGGCAGAAAACAGAGAGCTTGTGATACAAACTCCGCCTTTGTCTGTTTAAAATATGTCGAAAAAATGTTTCTAAACTGCCTCGACCCTGCCAATAATTTTGTCTTGGGACATTTTGATATAGAACTCAAAATCTCGAATTGTATATTCTTCAAAATCTTTGTCAAAATACAATGGTGCATATTCGTAGACAATTTAAATTGTCAAAAAGTTTATTTTAAAAGTCGCAAAATTAAAAAAAGCGAACAATTAAAAAGGTGCGTAATTTACAGAATATTAGTAATCTATAGATAGTTAGTAATTTTTACACAAAGGCGCAATGTAGAGAGAAAAGCTCCAAAAGACGCAAACTATTCAAATAACAATCAAAATTAAAACAGCGCATAACTTTTATCGTCTTTACAAGCGCAAAATTATCAAAAGAAACACAAAATGGAAATGACGCATATTTACAAAAGGCGCAAACACTCTGTAAATTAAGCTAATTTTTCAATTTTGTGTTTTTCTATATTTTGCGATCTTTTTTTTTAGGTGCCTTTTCCATTTTGTGTTTTTTTTTTTGAAAATTTAGCGCATTTCTCTGTAGTTTCCGCTCTTTTAAATAGGCCCAAATATTCTGAATATTAGGCTCATATTCGCTTTTTTAAAAAGGCGCAAAATTCTTTTTTTCATTTTATGTTTTTTTTTATAAATTTTTGCTCCTTTTTGGAGGGTGGAGGGGGGCGACATTTTTCACATGCAAACTTTATCACAAAATAAAATATGAACCTAAACCCTACGGATAATTAGCAAAAAAAATCTGTGTCCAGATATTTGTTTTTGCAAAAATTCAAAAAGAAATATGTGTTACCAAAAAAGTGTGTCGAGAGTGTAATTTATCAGAATTCTCTAAGCTCTCTTAAAAACATTTTAATATTACTTAGTCCTGCAAAATTTGGAAAAAAGTTTTAAACATTATTTTACTGGCATTTTTCGGAATATTTTTTCAAATTTGTTTATGCAATATTATTAGTGGTACTAATTGCAAAATCGAACAAAATTCTTAGCATATGATGTACGCATTATGGAAAAACTCGATGGGGAAAATTGCACTGCATAATCTCCTGGTATGCATTTGATTTGGCAGGCTTTAATGGTTTAAAAAAATATATTACACATTCGCCGTCAACGAATACTTTTGAGAGGACTGAACTGAAATTTTTGAAAATTTGACATGAAAAAATGAAAAATGCGACACCCTACTCTATCTACTCTTTATCGAAATTAAATTTATAACATGTACTCTTTAAGAAAAAATAATACGAACTAAATAAAACTCTTAATTTATATATTTTCAATTTTAATATCTGCATCGTTTAAGAACATTTTAACGAATGGCATAAAATGGGTATCTATCTATATATATATATATATATATATATATATATATATATATATATATATATATATATATATATATATATATAGGATTGAAACCTAAACGAATAACGGTTTCGATTTCGGTTTCGGTTTTTTCCTCATTT
Organism: Dryomyza anilis; assembly: GCA_951804985.1. Taxonomy (NCBI): domain Eukaryota; kingdom Metazoa; phylum Arthropoda; class Insecta; order Diptera; family Dryomyzidae; genus Dryomyza; species Dryomyza anilis. Next base: position 51,338,930 of record OX638135.1, read on the forward strand.
CGGTTTCGGTTACGGTTTCGGTTACGGTTTCGGTTTTAAGTTTTTATAACGAAACGGTTTCGTTATACCGGTTCCAAGTTATGGTTTTTATTTCGGTTTTTCTATAAAATTTCTTTTTCGCTAAGCATCTTAAAAAATAAGGTCTGTGCAGCACTTTTAAAGCGGTAAATACCTTCAAAAGTGCTTTAAAAGTCGCTTCAAAAAGATAAAATAGACAAAAAAAATGTTTTTTCTTTCTCTTTTTTTCGCTACGCTAGTTCGTACATCCATTGTACATATGCACTGTGCTATGCACATTATTATTTTTGTTTTACTTTATTACATAGTTTTTTTTTGTTAATTGTAAAATCAGTTTTTCTTCACCGCTGATTCGTTTGAAAGTGCAACAACAACAAAATGCGAATAAAGCAGCATCCAAGCTTTTGATATAATTTTTGGCGGGAAATTTTTTGTACCACAAAGAAAACTCGTTGTTGTTGCCAAATAGATAGCTGTTCTAGATACATACATATAGTGTGGTGCCATGCGACTGTCTGTTGTCATGCGTCTGTCCGTTGTCAAGCGTCTGTCTGCTGTCAAGCGTCTGTTTGTTGCCATGCGATGATGCAGGATAGCAACGAAGAGTTGTCGTTGTGAAAGTGTGTGAATACGCGACGTAATTGTTAGTGTTCGTGTTAGTGTTCTGTTAGTGTTCGCTTTATAGCGTTTAAGATTGTGTTTCGAAGATAAATGTTACCCTGCAAGATATTATTTGTGTTCTCTTGACATATGGTACTTGTAGCATACGTATTTTTTTAAACTCTGACGAAAACAGAAATATGCCTATACGAAATATTCCTTATATTTATTATGAATGCAAATGTTCATTTTATTATGGCCTTAAGATTTTGAATTGTCTCGTCAACATCACTTGATCTATACAATTATTTTAATTAGTTAATTCTTGTTAAAATATAATTCAAATTTTGATGCTATTGTATTTTTTTTTTCAAATAATTTATTTTTAGTTGAAGAAATTGAAAATATGGAAAATAAGTAACTTAAATACAATTACAGCCAGATATTGTATCTCGATGTGACTGAGTCCTCTCACATGTGAGTACTCTCAAATCGTCTGAAAAGTTGTATTTCATATCTTCACGCATTCCGCCCGTTGGCTCTTACGTTGACTTTGTTCCCTCTTACGTTCTATGAAACCGCTGTAAACATCCAAACATGAAGCGTTACCAACAATCAAACTTGATACAAAATAAATAAAAATTTAGTCGAAATTAACAAATTTTTGAATCTGGCATTACTAAAATCTATATTATTTTAGCAAATACGCAAACCATTCATAATTTTGCGATGATTTGGGTTTGAAAACTAGAAAAACATAGATATTCAGTAAACAAAAAACAGCTGTACTGAGAAAAATGTCAAATATTTGTTTGTGTGATTTTATTCATTTTTGCGATTTTTTCTAATTTGCTTTGTAAACTTATTTTATGGATGAAAAGCAATGTGTAGTGTATTCAAAAATTATTTGAAATTGTTCTGCATCCTTTTTAGGTGCAATTTGTGCTTCTTTTTTGTGAAAATTTTGGAAAACGGAGCCAAAAAAGCTGCCGTCTAATTTGACACAATATTCGTGCGGTTGAGTTTTATGAAATACAAATTATTTCTTTACGTCGGCGCAAACCGTGTGACGTCAGACGTTTTGGGCTTTACAAAATACAAAAAGTCAGTCACACGGGCGTGCGTGACTACTTTCGTCAATTATCGGGATACAATATCTGGCTGTTAGTGTTCAAATTCTATTCGTTTTCATAATTAATATGCTGTTAAAGATATTTGTCTTCGATCTTTTATTTAAAATTTAAAAAGTAAAATTTTGGAAGATTCTTGCATGCAAGACCAAAAAAGGTATTGCCAGAAGCAAAAACAAAATTACCATTTCTTGTCTTGTTTTTGCAAATGATCTTCACTAACCGCTACACAAATTAATGAAACAAAAAACAAATTTTAGACCAAAGACCGTTTGTTTCGCTAAAAAAACCTCATGTGAATTTTTGTACAACAAACATTTTTATTTTGGAAAATCCAAATTTTATTAAATGACATTTAAACATGCCTTATTCTTAAGATCTTCTATATAAAATAAAACATGTTTTTCTGTGTCTTTTTATACTTTTATAAAGACCGGTTTAAACCGGTATAAAACCGAAACCATTTATTTCGGTTTTGGATATCGGTTTATTTCTGATTTTCGTATAACGGTTTCGTATAACGGTTTCGGTTTTGAAAATGAAACGGTTTTAAACGGATATCGGTTTCGGTTACGGTTTCAATCCTTGATATATATATTTATATTTATATATATATATATATATATATATATATATATATATATATATATATATATATATATATATATATATATATTAGGGTGATTCAAAATGGGATCGAATTTTATTTTCCCACGGAATCGCTCACCATACAATCAGAAAAGTTTAAATAGACACATACGTGCCTTTTTTTTTAAAAATCGATTGATGTTTAGAGGTCGCGTACTTGGATTTTCTGTTTTTGGCGATCTGAAAAACGTATGTTGACTTCATGGGAAAAGTTGAATATCTCCCAAAGTTTAAGGAGTAAATTCACAAAATTTTGGGAAAAGTGCTCTAATAATGTAGTTTCTAAAACTGTTGCTACAATTTTTTAACATCGACTTTTTAATACACAAACTAATTTTAAATGTATGAATAAATTTCAGTTAATAAAAAAATTCCGCTAATCAGTTCGTATCCACTACACCCAATAATTGTTTTTATACCCTACACTAAGAGTGAAAGGGTATAATCAGTTTGGTACGCCGTTTGTAACACCCAGAAGGAAGCATCTCCGGTATGGAAAAGTATATATATTCTTGATCAGCATGACCTCCTGAGTCGATTTAGCGATGTCCGTCTGTCTGTCTGTCTGTCTGTCTGTCTGTCTGTCCGTCTGTCCGTCTGTCCGTCTGTCCGTCTGTCCGTCTGTCCGTCTGTCCGTCTGTCCGTCTGTCCGTCTGTCCGTCTGTCCGTCTGTCCGTCTGTCCGTCTGTCCGTCTGTCCGTCTGTCCGTCTGTCCGTCTGTCTGTCTGTCTGTTGAAATCCCTACTACTTTTAAAATTGAAAAGTTAGATAAATGAAACTTATAACTTAGATTACTAATATACCTACGCTGTATGTGCGAGATCGGTCCATTGTGACCTATGATCCGACCACTTATGTTCAAATACCTCATATAAAATAAACATATAAAGATTAATTTTTATGTATACGTGCTTAGGTAAACTTTTTTGGTCAAATATATATTGACATCATGCTCAAGTACGTGATAATAATGTTTTCCGGCGAAAAGACTTGTGGTTCACAAAAAAAAAATCGAAATTAGGTACACCTACCCATTTGTAAATATGGGTATCAAATGAATGGAAATTCATCAGCGATTGAATGTTTGTAGTTATTTTCAGGATTCGTATACCTTGGTGATCTATATAGCACTTTGAGTGGTAACCACACATATGTGTAGGGTATTTATAGTCGGCTTAGACCGACTATAATTTTGATAATCCTAACTATCATAATTACACCTACTTTAAAATTTCCCATGTGATCTTACCTTCCCAACTGGTTTTAATTTATGGTTATATAAGCTTAAATTTCTGATATATGAATAATATTCTGAGGGTGGGGGTGAGGTGGTGTATGTATGTATGTATGTATGTATGTATGAATGTATGTATGTATGAGACACAGATTTGTGAAAAATATATTATATTAATGACACTACCCAATACGATTTTTTCCATGGACATTACATACATCAATTATAATTAATTCGCTTGTGCTGATTGTGACTGCATACTCAGTTTTTTTTCCTATTACGCAACGAAAATTGGAATTATAATGTTAAACCGTTCTTACCTCACCTCTATGTAGAAACAGTAAATATAGGATTGTTGCAAAATATTTTTACAAAAATCCTTAAACGCATTTTTTGCATTTGCTAAGAATTTTTTCATATATATATATATATATATATATATATATATATATATATATATATATATATGTATATATATATATATATATATATATATATATATATATATATATATATATGTATGTATATATATATATATATATATATATATATATATATATATATATATATATATATATATATATATATATATATATATGTATATGTATATGTATATGTATATGTATATGTATATGTATATGTATATGTATATGTATATGTATATGTATATGTATATGTATATGTATATGTATATGTATATGTATATGTATATGTATATGTATATGTATATGTATATGTATATGTATATGTATATGTATATGTATATGTATATGTATATGTATATGTATATGTATATGTATATGTATATGTATATGTATATGTATATGTATATGTATATGTATATGTATATGTATATGTATATGTATATGTATATGTATATGTATATGTATATGTATATGTATATGTATATGTATATGTATATGTATATGTATATGTATATGTATATGTATATGTATATGTATATGTATATGTATATGTATATGTATATGTATATGTATATGTATATGTATATGTATATGTATATGTATATGTATATGTATATGTATATGTATATGTATATGTATATGTATATGTATATGTATATGTATATGTATATGTATATGTATATGTATATGTATATGTATATGTATATGTATATGTATATGTATATGTATATGTATATGTATATGTATATGTATATGTATATGTATATGTATATGTATATGTATATGTATATGTATATGTATATGTATATGTATATGTATATGTATATGTATATGTATATGTATATGTATATGTATATGTATATGTATATGTATATGTATATGTATATGTATATGTATATGTATATGTATATGTATATGTATATGTATATGTATATGTATATGTATATGTATATGTATATGTATATGTATATGTATATGTATATGTATATGTATATGTATATGTATATGTATATGTATATGTATATGTATATGTATATGTATATGTATATGTATATGTATATGTATATGTATATGTATATGTATATGTATATGTATATGTATATGTATATGTATATGTATATGTATATGTATATGTATATGTATATGTATATGTATATGTATATGTATATGTATATGTATATGTATATGTATATGTATATGTATATGTATATGTATATGTATATGTATATGTATATGTATATGTATATGTATATGTATATGTATATGTATATGTATATGTATATGTATATGTATATGTATATGTATATGTATATGTATATGTATATGTATATGTATATGTATATGTATATGTATATGTATATGTATATGTATATGTATATGTATATGTATATGTATATGTATATGTATATGTATATGTATATGTATATGTATATGTATATGTATATGTATATGTATATGTATATGTATATGTATATGTATATGTATATGTATATGTATATGTATATGTATATGTATATGTATATGTATATGTATATGTATATGTATATGTATATGTATATGTATATGTATATGTATATGTATATGTATATGTATATGTATATGTATATGTATATGTATATGTATATGTATATGTATATGTATATGTATATGTATATGTATATGTATATGTATATGTATATGTATATGTATATGTATATGTATATGTATATGTATATGTATATGTATATGTATATGTATATGTATATGTATATGTATATGTATATGTATATGTATATGTATATGTATATGTATATGTATATGTATATGTATATGTATATGTATATGTATATGTATATGTATATGTATATGTATATGTATATGTATATGTATATGTATATGTATATGTATATGTATATGTATATGTATATGTATATGTATATGTATATGTATATGTATATGTATATGTATATGTATA